>OX411308.1:153376138-153973638 GCA_948150685.1 Rhaphigaster nebulosa | reverse complement strand
ATGTAATTACAATTAAAACAGGTATACCCGAAATAATGAAATCGATTTTTAAAGCCTCCAAATAGCAATAAAATAATGTAAATAGCTGTGTAAATTCAACATTTCATGATTTTTATAAAATAAAATAAATCATGTTTATATAATTTAATTTATTATATTTTAATATTATAATATTAATTTTAATGTTAATATTAATTATCTTACTCACTCAGGCCACAGCCTTTTAAGGGTCTAAATTTTTTTCTCTCGCCCCAGCCATTTTGATATTTTCAAGTCCTTAGTAGTGATTAGGACCTTAGTTTTAATGCCCAAACTTTTTTTATTTTATCAAATGCATTTTAAAAACTACACTATTAAAAAATATTATTTACTGCAAACATCTTTGTGAAACAAATAAATAAAATAAAAAGATCTGAGTACATTACTGTCCTGATAAGTTAAATGGCCCTAATTCCAAATTATTTTTCTAAATATATTTTTTTTTAATGTAATCGGGTTTAAAAATTAATTATAACTTCTTATGCCATTAGAAAGCTTTATGTCCAATTATTGGATCCAAATGCTATTCCGACTTTAGCCCTTCTAAGGTAAAAAAACGTGTATTTTTAATAAAAAGTCAGGCACACTTGAAAAACATAATAAAAATATAATTTAGAGTTGGGCCTTTTAACATATCACCACAGAGTACTAACCGGATGTGGTTGAATTGAAGATGAGTTGCTGAAGGTTAGCAACTACTAAGAAATATTGAAGAGTCACGACTTTTACTATGCAGTTAGCGATTCATAGAGGTTCACTTCTTATCTGTCCATTGCATGCCAGATAACACGACTAGAGTTCATATTCGTGAGTAGCACAAAGAGAATTGCCAAACAAAAGTATCCAGGTGACGGTCGGTGGTTTTGACAAGGATCTGGGATGTTTTAGCAGAAAAGGAGTCTTATACACATCACAAGATTAAAAAAAATCTTTTCAATCAGAGGGTTAGCTAGGATAGGCCGAGTGGCGCCAAAAGCCCCAAGATAGTTTTTAATGCTTTATTTTTTTCCTTTCTTTTATAGGCTCCGAAATGGCAATTTATTTATTTAAATAAGGAATCACGAAATCATGCATATAATAAGCAGATAGGGATGCACGATAGCGATCGATACAAGTAAAGTATCGATACTTTCCTTTCAATACCTACTAGTAATTTTGCTATCGATACCATTAATTCAATATTTCTTTCGATACCTAAAGAATCGTGCAAGGGATGCATGATAGCGATCGATACAAGTAAAGTATCGATACTTTCCTTTCAATACCTACTAGTAATTTTGCTATCGATACCATTAATTCAATATTTCTTTCGATACCTTAATGGTAATTAATATTTGATTCAAGTGCTTGAATGAGTGACGGTATCGAGAAATTGTCGGTATCGTATTTCTCTAGAACAGTGATCGGCAAACTTATTAGCCAAAGAGCCAAATAAGAACATTACAAAAATTTAAAAAAAAATTGGGAGCCAAATCTGCTTGTTTAGTAAACTTTTATTACACTAAATAAGTATTACGCTAAATAAAACTAAATTTCATACTTAATAAATATTTCTTAATGCGAACAATGTGCTTGCATCTCCTTGGAAAGTTTGAGTAAGTCAGGTTTGTATGTTGTTGTTTTTAATTTTACGCATGATTCCTTGGAACAATGTTTTCCTTTCAAAATTCTGAGCAAAAATGGAAAATTTGTTTTCGAATGTTATTACTTCTTCTAACATCGAAAAAATTAAGTTTCCTTTCCCTTGTAGTTTACGATTAAGCTGATTTAGATGAGACGTAAAGTCTACCATGAAATAAAAGTTTTGGATCCACTGATCGTCTGTTAGTTCTGGATAGTGAACGCCCTTCTCAAGGAGAAATGCTTTAATTTCCGGAAAAAGGGACGCGGAACGTTTTAAAACGTTTCCTCTTGATAACCAACGTACCTTGTTATGAAGCACAAATTTGACTTCTTGTTATGCGCGAATTTCTCCTTACAAATAAGACATGTCGGAAGTCCATTCAAGTTTTGAATAAACGCACAATTCTCGGTCCACTCAACTTTAAATTCGCGGTTTTTATATTCCGTTTTTCTTTGCTTTTTTTTGGTAGCTATGTTAATTGGGGTGCCTATAAAAATATTCCAAATATATTTTTTTCTAAAGCCACCAGTACAAAATTATTATCATTATTAAATTGATGAAAATAAAAATTAAAAAAAAATCTTTTTAAAAAATACAATTGTATTAATATATGTAACTGCACTAAAAAGAAAAAACTAATTTTTTCCATCATCCGAATAACAAAACTTTTAATATGACCAAAAATGGAAGAAAACTTCCAACATTTGGACAAATAGAAGTTATCGAAAAATCGATCACAAATTTTGTACCGGAACCACAAACATACAAAGCAGGTGTAATAAAATCGTATAAAAATACCTGTAAGATGTGCTGCTAGATTGAAAAATACAACAACTTTTTAATAAGACAGGACAACAGCAGACACAGTAGATACGACAAAACTGTCCACACTGCAACTGCTGGTCTGTGATGCCAATTTATACCCCCAATTTTAGAAAATTTATGCGCGCGCATGCTTGTGGTACCGGAGTACGCCGAAAACATACGAACAATTTCAGCCAGTAAATTGTACATGGTTTGTGTTTACGTTTACGAAAACTAATAAAATTAAACTCGATGTTAGTTACGTATTTTTACAACAATATAAAATTTTAATTACCTATGTATCTTTTAACTTAAACAAAAAATTATACATGTTCTCGATTTATAGAAGAATTTTAATTTATCAAAATAAGATGTAATTTTTTTCTTACCAAGTTTTTTTTTTTTAATGAAAATATTATTGCGCCTTCCGTGGATATTTGTGCCAGAGTCGCACTTAAGGAGCCAAAGAGCCACATGCGGTTCTGGAGCCGCACTTTGCCGACCACTGCCCTAGAAGCAGATAACCTATAATTATGACGGATGGTGGCAGAACCGGTACTAAGATTTTTGCCGGGGGAGGGGGCAAGTTTAATTTTGCCGCCTCTTCTTTCATTCTCCTTCAATAAAAGTCAACAGTTTTATAACGGTACTTTAGGTAATATATTTCGAAATAAATACCATCTCATAACATTTACTCATTTTTTGACTGAATTAAGGTCAAAACTATCAAAAAGTAGAAACAAATAATATTTTCTTAATCTAATTATAACCTGTTACAAAAAATTTAACTCCCTCTAAGGCAAGTGTCTCCTTTGCCCCCGGGTTACCCGAAAAGCATTACTATTAATGTAGAATGCATTCCGTACTTACAAGAAAATTTAGAAAAGAATTTGGAGAAAGAAGTTTATTGTATTTTTTTGGAGAAGGTGGGTCTTGAAAAGGCAAAATTTTAGGCTACTTTAAATAGCGGAAACCTTTTTTCTAAACTCTCTTGGAATCCTACATCACCATCTGTACTAAGCCCAAACTTGGAATAAAGAAGAAATAACCAAGGATAAAAGAAGAAAAACAGAAAAAGAAATACTTGTATCTGCTCGTCCAGAATACTATATGAAATATTCCCAAAATATATCCAGCCTTACTTTCCTTTTAATATGTTCTGCTGTGTGGACTGATCAGTACACTGTGTGGAGCACAGTTGAGCAGTCACTCACAAACTGTATTCAATGCTTAGCTAAAACTAGTCATATTTGATAAGAATCGTGTGAAATCATAAAGTAGTAAGTGCATTTCTATACATAATATTAATAATAAAAAGGATGAAGATAGCTGTTTGATATATTTATTATTTATCAGAATCAATTCAATGCAAAGGCAATAAAATAAGGCAAAGCATATCTCACATCCATAATGATAGAGATACAACTCAAAAAATGTGTTCTTGTTAAATCGATCATTAGATATAGGATAAATTATACATAGAAGTACCCATAGTGTTTCCTCCAACACAACGTTGCTGTCGGATCACCTGTTAGTCCAGGCAACCAAGGCGAATAATCGTCAATTAGAAAAAAAAAGTCATACAGTTCTGGATTTTATTAGTTATTTATTGGAATGCCCTGTATTACAAACTAAAAGTCCCCGCCGCACAGTGGGAAAAATTGTGGATTTAGTCTATAACTCTTGATTAAATGAGAATAAACAAAGAATTATTTTTTCATTTATGAGCATGGAATGTCCTTTATTGGTGAGAGTGAAAAAATGATGTACATGGTGTTTCCGGGCCTTTGAAATTATTTTTTTTTAAATTATTTCATCACATAATTTTAAATAAATCAGTTTATTATGCATAGGACTATCAAAAGGGGAAGAAATGAACATAATATTATAGAATATTCTTCTCTATAGAGCTTTCTACGTATTTAAGTGCCTTTTTCAGGTATTTACTACGTTTACAAGATTATAAATTATTTCAAATATTTATTATTTATTATTAAAATACTTCAAATAATTATTATTTGAAGAAAAAAAATTAAGTTAAAAAAAATACTATTTTTTTATTTATTCGAATTTTATCGCGTGCACAAAAATTATAAATGACAAATAAGATAACGTGAAGCAGATTTTAGGCTTATGCCTAAGTCAATGGCCTAAAAATATATTTAATATTTAAAAATAGGGCTTCAGATCTACAAATCTGTATAGCACTAATTGATGGCATTTGATCGATCAAATTGTATCATAGTAAGTAATTGTATCATAGACCATCAACTAATGTGAAAAAAATTAAAACCATCTGCTGCCATCTAAAATTTTTGTTTTATTTTTTTTTAATTATTTGTATTAATACACTTACTATATTTGAGAAATGTGTAAATGTCTGTAAAAATATTAAATAACAATTGCGATGTAATTTCGACCATATTAAATATATCACTTATTAAAAAAAAAATGTGGGAACAGATTGTTCTAATATTCTTCACAGTAGTAGATGGTCTTAATAAATGCCTGAAAAAGGCAATTATATACGTATAAAGCTCTACAGAAAATGATATTAGTTCATTTCATCTCCTTTTGTCGGTCCTATACCTAATAAACTGTTTTATTTAAAATAAAGTGATGAAATAATAAAGAAAAAAATTAATTTTAAAACCAAAAAAATATATAATTTTTTCACTTTAATAATAAAGGGCATTCCATGCTCATAAATGAAAAAAAGAAGTTTTTGTTTATCGTCTTTTAATCCAGAGTTATAGAATTTTTGCCACTAAATCCACAAATTTTCTCCCTGTGAGCCGGTGGGGACTGGCAGGAGATAAGAGAGGAGTTTGAAGGCCAGATTTTTTTGGTTTTTCGTTTATTTCTCGGTAACTATGCGTCATACGGATGAGACAATTCTATACCAGATTAATGCTGGATGGTTAAAGATATAATTGTAAACTACTATATAATCTTTAAGAAAATTTAGTGCTCTACAACTTCTTTTATCTTGAATGTTTCGTAGGACGAAGGGCTGAAGAGTTTGAGACAAAAAACTTGAGGCAATTTTTTTTTTCAAAATTGGCGAATCACGAGTGCTGATATCTTGGAAACTAAACTAAACAATGAATGAAGTCAATCATATGGCAAATTTTGTCACCTTTAAATTTGTATAGAATGGTCTCTTCTCTAGAACCCATAGTTACCGAGAAATAAGTGAAAAAGCAAAAAAAAAAAATGGGATCTTCGAACTGCTCTCTCATCCGTACCGGTGGTACTCCACTGTATCAGAAAATAGTATAGGACAACTCCAATAAATAACTGTAGCAAAATCCAGAACTATATGACTTTTTAAAATTATTTTTCTTTTGCTGCCCGGACTATATATCGTCTATTAGTTTGGTCTGATATTTGAGAGATGATCGGGATCCCACTATTAAAATTTCTGAACGTTGGAAACTTCTGTTTCTTCACAACATTAAGCTTAGTTAATAATTCAAGACTAATTATTCTAATGAGAAATCTTCAAAAATCATATTTTATTATTTATTATTTTTGCGATACAAAAATAATAGATCTAGCTTGTTACTATGTTGTTTTTTAATAGCTTTTTCTGCAATTTGAATATTAGAGCTGTCAATTTTTATAATATACAGCGATCTGTCTAAAATCAGTCGTCTAAAATAAAAGCAACAAGTAATGAAGAGTTTCTAAGATCTATGACTTTTAGGAATAAGGGGGAAAACCAAGATCGGAGGTCTCATTGCCATCTTATTGTTAGTCATCAGTTGAAAAAAAAAAGTAATACCATGAATAATCAGAGACGGTGTTTTTTTTTTTGTGTAATTATATAATGGATTAATATATGTGTGCAGTAGCTTTCTAAGAAAGTATTTTAACTAAGCCATAATATTTCCAAGACAATTTTATTCTATATTTATAAATTATTATTCGGTTAAATGTGCCAAAATTCATTTATTTAAATAGAGTATCAGGCAGTGAAATGGGATGACTTCAAAATTAAGTTATTTATCAAATAATTTATTTTTTATTAATTTTACTTGTATGAATCTCAAGTACAAAAATAGCCATTCTTTGTATTTGTAAAAAGAAAAAAAAATGTCTTCAAAAATAACAAGGAAACAAAAACAAAAGTGTGAAAAACACTCTTTTTCAATGAAACTTGTTTTCCCGATTGGCTTGGCAGTTTTTTTTTTATTTATTTACTTTTTTTATGAGGGTACTTAAAAACAAAACTGTTTGAATTCGATCCATAACTATCCAATGCCTCAAACAACGCATTCGGGACGTGATTGAATGCCTGTCAATATACTACGAGATGTCATGCAAAACTTTCAGGTAAGACTCCAAGAATGCATAAATTTGAATCTTTGGCCAAGGTAGTATTTAAAACATTTTTTTTTATTATTGAACATAAATAGCTATTATTTTACATTATATTTATACATGAAAAATTAATAAAAAAATTAATACTTCAACAATTATTTAATTTTGAAATCATTCCGTTTCACAGCCAGACTCTGCAGAAACCTTTATTTTCCAACATTTCAATGAATGCTTCAAGCCACTCGTATATATATATATATATATATATATATATATATATATATATATATATATATATATATATATATATATATATATAAAACTACTGTCACAATACGTCATAGGCCAAAATTTTATTAAGTATTCAATATGGGTGGTACGTCATTACAAAAATTAGTTTGAAACACAAAAAAATATTATACTGTAACCAAAATATTGACAATGTTAGTTCATCAAAAACAGACTTCGTATAAAAGGAATTTTTTATATAATTTTTTTTTAAGAATTGAGTATATTTGAAAATGACATTTGGTCAAGAAGTCGACAAACCGTTGAATTTTTCACACATTTTTAATTTTTTTCTTGGAGACCTTCCGGCTTTTCTATATTTTTTTCTTGAAATTTTTTAACAAATGTAATTTAAATAATAACATAATAATAGACTAGATCAATTATATTTCAATTACAAAAAAGATATAATGATTATTTATTGGCTTTCATCACATTTTTGGCCATTTTTAAATAAAATGTTTAGTTATTGACTATGATCAATATTCTCCTTGAAAATATATGCTTTGCTGTATTTGATTAACTGCTGGGTTTATGCCAACGTTAATCAGAAATTTATAAATAATCATTATAGAAAACATTTTTTTTTAATATGTATTATATGTAAACTGTATAATTTCACATCATTCATAACAATTAAATGATGAAATATATATAGTTTCACCGAATATCTAAACCAATATAATGGCAATAATTCAGGATGACTGAATTATTTGTATGTCTGTATCAAAATTATTGTTATTGACAGCCAAAAAAGATGATGGACATTGGTATGCGTAAGCATTTAAAGAAGAAAGATTTCACTAGCAGAAAATAATTTAAATATAAACCTTAAACATAACTCACATCACACTTTCTATAGTTGCTACGCAGAAAATACAATTTTTTTCTATTCTTAGCTATCTGATCACTAACAAAAGGACCACAATCTTCTAAAACAATTTTTTTTCCAAATTGGATTATAGCCTTCAATATTAGTTGATTGAAGGTAGTTTGCTACTAAGCATTGGATATCTTTTATAATATAACTATAAACCGTGAGCAGCAGAGCTCCTTTACTTAGTCGTATTTTCACTAAATAATAAATTAAAAATATCAAAATGGCGGGGGTAGAGAATAAAAGTTGAGATCCGTTAAAAGCACTTCTCTACAATTCAATTCACATACAAATTTTCAACCTTCTAACTTAATTTGGAGGGGCTGTTTGGGTGTGCAAAACCTTAGCACAGTAAAAAAACATTTAGACATGCCGAAATTTTGACTAACATTTACTCCCACTTCTATGGTATTGTTCTACCTATAAAATAACAATACATATTGAATTTCAGCTCATTTGATCCAAATGGGGTCGCTGAAAGTGCTCAAATGTAGTGAGTATATATATATATCTTCGAAGACCTCTGATACATTACAAAAGTCTATTATTGTCGGGGAAAATACGATTTATAAAATAAAGCTCATATTTGAAAGTTAACAATATGTATTATATGTGCATTTTCGGAAGTTAAAACCAACTAACATTCAACGCAATATCTCAGTAAAATGATAATGAAAACATACAACCATATTTTAAAAGACTTAGTTCTAATCATATTGATACTGTGGAAATATGTTTTTTATTCTATTCTATTGCACTAAAAAAAATATTTTTATATATTCTGCTGTAATATAATTAAATTTATTTAATAGTATTTAATTGAATTAATTATTAATTTTTCTATAATATACAAAAATTCTTTATTTAGCATGTGTTCAATAATCATTTTATTATAATTATTTGAAAATAATTGTTTCCTTACTTTAATTCAAAACCTTAACCAAACATGACAAACCACACACGAAAGGTTATTGCAGTTAGACCAAAAATAATATTGATACAAGCTGACAGATGCTCAGCTATATGTTTAGTTAATCACTGACGTCAGTTATCTTAGCTCATTAGAATCTCTTGGAATTATTTTAGAGGAAATGTCTAGTTTATGAACGAACATGTAGGCGATGAGCAGTTCAGACTGCTAAGGCTTTACATCTTCGTTGTTCCACTGCAATTTTACCCAGCTCTGGTAGAAGATTGGTTATTGCGACTTACTCAGATATTTATCATAATTTACAAGAGTCTTATTTTACTTAAGTATTAGTATTCAAGGAGAAATATTCGCATTTTTATTGTATTGTAGTATTTTTTATACTATAACGTTGGTGAGATTCTGTAAGAATTAGGTATCGAAATATTTACAGATAAAACAAACTATACATTTAATAATTTAATAACAAAAAAGACGATGATCCCGATGAAATGGATATGTCATGGAATACGCTTAAAATTGAAGAGAAGTTTAAATATCTGTCCTACGAGAAATGAAATTCGAGAAGAAATAAAAGCGATGCTAAAGGCGGGAAATACTTGTTATTTCACAGTTCGCGTCTTGACGCCTAACATTTGCCTAAAACTAGTAAGTCGTACCTCATAGCTCAAATAGATCTCAGGACGAAACTAGGCGAAATAGAGAAGAAAATTATAATATGGAGAGAAAATACCTGTTCAATTAGGTTGCGACAGGTATCTGAGTATTGGAAAAACATGAAAAGAGGTAAAATCTTTAATGATTTCCGAGTGTAACACCAGGATGAGCGTTGCGGTAAAAATCCCTATAATATGTGTCGCAAAGTGCCCACACCGGGATCTTATTAATTTCGGTTGGCAGCTGTCAGCTTCCTCGGTATATAACTAAATAGTTCTACCCTGAGTTATTAGATTGTTAAATGGCTCCGGTGCTGTTTCCGTAAATATGTTAGTGTCAATCATATTTAAAATGTTTTTTAATATCAATGAATAAATTAGGGTAATGTAAGAGATTTGGAGTGGCTGTAGAAGTGCGCAAACCTTTCAAATCGCGGGAGGTATGAGAAACAGTTGAGACCCCCAAAAAACACTTCGCTAAGACCATCTCAATTCACATACAAATTTTCAACCCTCTAATTCAGCGTGTAAGGGCTGTAGAGCTGTGCGAAACAGGAAAAAACAAAAACAGTTAGTGTCTTATTAGTGACAGAAATTTTAACTAAAATTTACAACTTCTTTGGTATTGTTTTGTCTAGAAAACAATCTTGAAAATAACCGAATTTCAGCTCATTTGATCCGACGGGGGTCGCTGGAAGTTACCAAATGTAACGAGAAAATATATAAATATGCATATATATGATATATATATATATATATATATATATATATATATATATATATATATATATATATATATATATCAGACATCTGCGATTCCCCCAAAACCGTGGAGTTATGAAACGGATATAAAATGCACCTCTCCCTTCCTTCGCATCTCCATGCGCGCGTTTCAATATATATCTTCCACGTTACATGATATGTATGAAATGTTCTTTTAAACGAACTTCCAAAGGAATGTTTTTAAAATGATGTGGTTTTAAGTGTGTTTTTATATATATTTTTTTCACATCTATTTACAAAATATATACTGTGGCGACTGGGCAGTGATAGTGATATCAGTGCCAGGGAGGTTATGGTTGTAAAATGGGTTTGCCAATGTATATAAAATTAATTATTTCATTTTTTCGTTTTTCCGCTAAACATTTTCAATTAACTAATTTTCTTATTGCAAATTTCAATAGTCAAATTTTCTTGCGTGTTCATTGGCAAGCCTATTAATTACCTCCCTGAAAAAGTTGTTCTGTTGAGAGCTCTCTCATGTGTGTATTGTTGTCCAATAATTCTTATTCTGCTATTTTCTCATTTTGTTCCAGTATACCTTTTATGTACCAATTGCTTTGGAAAATAAAAGCACGGCTTTGAATTATTATCAATTATTTAGTGTACATCGTACCCCGAACACCAATTACATTAAAGTGGTGACCTCGACGTGATCGGTGAGTACAATTGTTATAATTTTTTTTGTACGCTAAGGACTATAAGTGAAGATGCCCCTTAGCAATAAATTCGATTTATTGACACTCGATGGAGCCGATGAGGGCAAAGAGACGGGGTTTGCTCCCCAGGTGATCGAAGCTGCTTCGGCGGCCACAGTTGCGGCCCGAATGCCCACATTTCGTAAGAGTGACCCGGAGATGTTTTTCTTACAGTGCGAAATGGTTTTCGACCTGTACCGGGTCACTAATTCGCTTACTAGATTTAGATACGTGGCCACGCAATTGGACAGAGAGCCGCTCAGAGATGTCATAGACCTCATCAGGCAACCTCCATTGGAGAACCCCTACGAATTACTCAAGGCCAGGCTGATGGGGAGTTTCGGTGATTCCGAACATACTCGAATCAAGAAACTCCTCGAAGACCAACGTCTCGGGGACCGCCGCCCATCGCACTTTTTGAGGGAACTGCAGTCTTTGGGAGGAACCACACTGCCTAGCGACCTATTAAAGTCAATCTGGCTACGGGGACTGCCAGATGGGATGCAGGCAGCGCTAGCAGCTGCGGAGCCGGCCGACATGGTCAAACTCAGCACCATTGCTGACCGCATCGCCGAGATCCAGGGGTACCGAACCGGCGAAGTAGCTGCCATGCGGCCCTCCACCTCCAACGACAGAGAAGACAGGCTTCTAGCGGCCCTGGAGAGATTGACCGATCGCGTTGCAGTTCTAGAAACCCGAGGAAGGTATGAGGGGAGGAACCGGCCACGAAGCCGTAGCAGAAGTAAGGGTCGCCGCCTGTGTTATTACCACAACAGGTTTGGGAGTAAAGCGACAAACTGCCGCCAGCCGTGTGATTGGAGGCCCTCACCCGTCCCGAAGCCATCGGGAAACTAGTCGCAGCGACGGACAAGGCGGACTCTGTCGCTCAGGTAATTAACCGCCGACTCTTCGTCACGGACAAGAAGTCCGGGCACAGATACTTGGTGGATACAGGAGCCACCCTATCTGTGTTCCCGGTGAAGACGCCGACGAGAAGAATGAGCGAGGAGTTCACGCTGTATGCAGCGAACGGCACCCCTATTCCGACCTACGGTAGCACACTGCTGAACGTGGACTTGGGGCTGCGGAGGAGCCTTCCCTGGCGTTTCGTCGTGGCAAAGGTGAGCTACCCCATTATCGGCGCGGATCTGCTATATCGCCATAACATATTAGTAGACCTCGCCGGTTGCCAGTTGGTAGATGGCATCACTGGGCTAACGACGCGCGGCAGGCTGGCGACAGTACCAGTTCCCACTGTGTACTCCGTCCCAGCAGGAGAATGGTACACAGAGATCCTGCGCAAGTACCCCAGCGTCACGAACCCGACCACGTTCACGAAGCAGCCCAAGCACGACGTGCGGCACTACATAGAGACACGGGGAGCTCCAGTCGCAGCGAGAGCTCGGCGCCTTCCACCGGAAAGGTACATCGCCGCCAAGAGGGAATTTGCCCAGATGATGGAGGAAGGGATTTGCAGGCCTTCAAACAGCCCTTGGGCTAGCCCTCTCCACATCGTGCAGAAGAAGGACGGTGGAATCAGACCTTGCGGAGATTATCGTCAGCTAAACGCCAAGACAATTCCCGACAGGTATGCAGTTCCGAACTTGGCGGATTTTAACATCAATATGCACGGTAAGAAGATCTTCAGCAAGCTGGACCTCAACCGTGCATATTATCAAATTCCGGTGGCAGAGGAGGACATACCGAAGACAGCAGTCATAACTCCCTTTGGTCTATTCGAATTTCTCCGGATGTGTTTTGGTCTCAGGAACGCCTCTCAGACCTTTCAGCGTTTTCTCGATAGGGTTCTTCAAGGTCTGGAGTTTGCGTGGTGGTACCTGGACGACATCGTCATATGCTCCAGAGACGAAGAGGAACACCGAGCACATCTGGAGGAAGTACTGCGACGGCTGGATGACCAAGGGCTGACCATAAACTTGGCCAAATGTGTCTTCGGGCGTCCGGACGTCGAGTTTCTCGGATACCACGTGAATTCGGAGGGCGTCACCGCACTGCCTGCTAAAGTCGAGGCCATCTCCACCTACCCACGACCTGGCACGGTCAAGGATCTCCGACGCTTTCTGGGTATGTTTAACTTCTACCGACGTTGCATACCCAGAGCGGCAGAGCTGCAAGGTCCGCTTAACAAGTACTTGGCTGGAGCGAAGAAGAATGATGGGTCGCCAATTACTTGGAGTGAAGATTCAAACCAGGCGTTCGAGCGCTGCAAGGCCGCCATCAAAGCAGCGGTGGTGATTGGACACCCCAAGCACGATGCAGATCTCGTGCTGGTCTGTGATGCGTCCAACACTGCAATGGGTGCTGTCTTGCAGCAGAAGGAGGGCGACGCCTGGCGGCCTCTAGGATTCTTCTCTAAGTCCCTCGCTCCAGCCCAGCAGAAATACTCCACATACGATCGGGAGCTGCTGGCGATCCATCGGGCCATCAAGCACTTTCGAGGCCAACTGGAGGGGAGACAATTCGTCATCTGGACAGACCACAAAGCTCTGGAGTTTGCATTTTCGCAGAAGCCGGACACAGCGACGCCCTTGCGGATTCGGTTGGTTAACTTCATTAGCCAGTTCACAACCGATATCCGCCATGTAGCCGGGAATGACAACACGGTCGCCGACGCGCTGTCGAGAGTGGAGGATATTGACTGCACGGAAGACTTTGCTCGTCTAGCTGAGGAGCAAGCGAATGATTCGTCGATCCAGGAGATGCAGAAGAATCCTCGTCTCCAACTTCGCTGGATGACACCTCCTGGAAGCTCAACAGCGGTCCTCTGCGAGACCTCCACTTCTCATGCGCGACCTTACGTTCCTGAATCCATGCGTCAGAACATCTTCAAGCGGCTACATGGGCTCAGTCACCCCGGCATACGAACCTCCAGACGCTTAGTTGCCCAGAGATTTTTTTGGCCGAGCATGAATGCCGACATCTCGAGGTGGGCTCGCTGTTGCATACCCTGCCAGCGCTCCAAAGCGGTTCGGCATACGGTCACCCCTCCGGGTAATTTCGAGCCGAGCGGGCGGTTCGAGCACATCCATGTGGATATTATCGGACCTTTACCGCCCTCTAATGGACAGCGATACTGCCTCACGATGATCGACAGATGTACCCGTTGGCCCGAAGCGTGCCCATTGGAGGAAATCACCAGTGTTGCGGTAGTCGAAGCAATATTGGGCACGTGGATCTCTCGATATGGTACGCCTGCAAGGATTACCACCGACCAGGGACGCCAGTTCGAGTCAGACCTTTTCACTAGTCTCACTAGTGTCCTTGGTATCCAGCGTTGTCGCACGACGGCGTACCATCCGCAGTCCAATGGGTGCATCGAGCGGTGGCATAGGTCCCTTAAGGCATCCCTCATGGCAGCACTCAACAATGATGGCTGGACGACTGTGCTGCCAACAGTTCTCTTGGGTCTCAGGTCGGCCGTTAGAGAGGAAATCGGGGCCAGCGCTGCTGAAATGACCTTCGGGCAGCCTCTACGTCTCCCTGGCGAGTTCTTCGAGCCTTCCAGACGTCCTGAAGACACCGAGTCGACGTTGAAGTCTCTTCGCCAGGCCATGAAGGACCTTCGCCCAGCTCCTCACCGCAGCAGCACAGCCAAGACGTTCGTCCACCGAGACTTAGGGCACTGCAGTCATGTGTTTCTGAGGGATGACCACGTCCGTAAGTCACTGACTCCTCCCTACTCTGGCCCTTTTAAAGTCATCTCGAGGGAAGAGAAGACCTTCACTGTCCAGCTGCCTTCCGGTCGGAAGGTCATATCCATGGATCGACTGAAGCCGGCCCATCTCCTGGACGACAACGGAGAAAGCACCGCCACCAGAGATCGACCCACTCCTACACCTGCCGCAGGACCTTCAGGCGACCATCCGAATGACCTCGACGCAGACCCTCCTACGTTGCAACGTGGTTACCGCACTCGCTCTGGTAGAGAGGTGAAGCCTAAGGTGCGGTTCTGTGCCGATGTCATTGGGGGGAGTGATGTGGCGACTGGGCAGTGATAGTGATATCAGTGCCAGGGAGGTTATGGTTGTAAAATGGGTTTGCCAATGTATATAAAATTAATTATTTCATTTTTTCGTTTTTCCGCTAAACATTTTCAATTAACTAATTTTCTTATTGCAAATTTCAATAGTCAAATTTTCTTGCGTGTTCATTGGCAAGCCTATTAATTACCTCCCTGAAAAAGTTGTTCTGTTGAGAGCTCTCTCATGTGTGTATTGTTGTCCAATAATTCTTATTCTGCTATTTTCTCATTTTGTTCCAGTATACCTTTTATGTACCAATTGCTTTGGAAAATAAAAGCACGGCTTTGAATTATTATCAATTATTTAGTGTACATCGTACCCCGAACACCAATTACATTAAAATACCTATATTACAAAATTATAATATCATCTTGTAATATATGAAATGTATTAACCTTACATATATTTGAAAGTTCCACTAAAGTTGTTTTTTTTTCTTACTCTCCGATTATATTTATAAATATATAGATATATTTCAAGATGATCGGAGGGGTAAGGCAAAAAAACGTTAATTTAAACTTACAATTAGTGCCGCAAGAGTTCGCCATCGGGCTGCCATCTTATTGTGGACGAGCTATATAGTTAAGATTTCTTTTTCTTTTTTTTTAATATATGGTTTTAACATAAAAGCTTAAATCAATGTAACTGTCGATAAGCTTAGTGTAAGCATTCCTCAAATTCGACTTATCAACAACTTCAAATACATTGAAAGGTGATTTATAATTTATATCATTAATAAAATTTTATGGAATAGTTTAACTTTCTATTTTAGCACCGACTTAAAAAAAAATCATATTATTTTAAGCGCACCACAGAAGTTCATTTTTTTGGGGGGGGGTTTTTAAATATCTTATTTAAATATAAACCCTTTGCTTTTTCTAAAATCCTTTCCCTTTCTCTAAAATTCACGTTTTCTTTGTGAGTAAACGAATAAGTCAGATGAATGAAGAGTTGATTAAACAATTTTATTATGTTTTTGCGAAAAACGATAAATAAATCGTAAAAAATAAATAAGTTTTCGAAACTTGCTTTTTTTTTTTTCGATATTATCTTTTTTTCAGATCTTTTAACGAGGATTATAGTATACAGACGCCCAGTAATGATTTTCTGTATCCAATAAGAGATTGTTAATATATCATATCACAACATACTGTGTGCATATATTATACGACAAACTTTCACTATGGCTTATGTTTTTAATAAGATCAACAACACTTAATCACTGTAAATAGGAAAACGATTTAGTGATCATAAGACTAAAATGTTGGTAAATAAGAGGGAATATAATTTGTTCGTTGAGGGGAATTCATTTTCCCTCCTCGGTGGGAACAGTGATTGGTGGTGACTGTAACGGGGAACAAACTGGTTGTATTCAAATCCGATCTTGTTGACAACTGCCTCCAGAGACAAATACAATTTTCCATCTCGTATCTCCGCGTATTCCTGATCCAGGGTATAGAGAAAACACACACTCTAAGAAGAAAAAAGGAATAGAAGAGTAACCTGCGTTATACCTTATCGTCTTACATACGTGTATGAGTTTCATATGGTAGGGTTGGGTACATTTCAATGACATTGCCATTTTTCTGAAAAAAACCCACAATAAATAACCTAAAAAAATTATAAAAGGCCAATAAAGGATCATATGATAATTTATAAAACATAAAATTTTTATTTTATTTTATTTATTTTTTTCGATTTAATTTAATACAGTCTACTTTTTAAATAATGCTAAGATTGAATGTTCAGAAATCTTTTATCAAATAGACTGTCTTAATTGCTCATCGATCTATAAAGGTAAATCAAAAAGTGAAGGCATATTCTACCTTTTTAAATACTAAATTATAAATTTAATCTCTCGATTTTAAATTTGAAAATTACAAAATAATAGACATAGAAAATATGAAAGATATCAAAAGCTGTAACGAAACGGAAATATTAATTAGTACAAATATTAATTTGAAAACAATAAGTAAATATATTAATAACGATTAAGCTAATGTTTACGATATAAATAGGAGATTCCACAAAGGAAATCTCGAGTCTTTAAAATGCAGGAAAACAACTGGACCAGTCGACGTTTCACAATTTCCGTCATGATGGCTGAATTGTGAAATGTGCAAAACTTCATTAAGGCCATCATTCTTGAATGATGGGTTATAGGAGTTTTTCACAATCTTACTGATTCGGACTTTTTCCGGTTTTAAGGTTCAATTACTCCTACGTGCAGTAATATGTCCTAACTCCTACACAAAGTATAACTCCTATGTCCTAAGTATGAAAGTAAAATAAGCTTCAAATAATTTTGTCCGGTTTTAAGGCTCAAATACATATATGTGCGTCGACTATTTATCAATTTGTCATTCGTTATTTTGGAGACTCAAGACCTTTTGTGTGGAATCTATTTGAGAGAATATTGGAATATTTAACTTGAAATGTTAACAACAAACTGATGGAAAAGATATTCTAAAAAAAATGAAATAAAATAAAATAATAATAAAAAAGATGAAGAAAAGGAGGGGGCTCCAGAATAATAAAATAGATCAAAATTGAATATTCTATAATTTTGACAAGTGATATTCAGTTTAACGAAAAAAGTTTCTAATGCAATAATTTGTTTGTTATTAATTAGAGCTTGGATGAATAAAGTGACATTTAAAAATAACGAGTACATCCTTCAAAAACATGTCTAACTAAAACGATATTAGTTTAACAATGAAATAATGGAGATGGATTTTTTTTAATACAGTCAATGGCAGTTATTCTTTCTGCGCACGTGACCCATCTTGCTTTATGAAAGAAAAACTACAATTATTTTATAGTGATTGGAGTAAATCTGCAGAAATTGAACGCCTTCATTGAACAGACGTAACCCACAACGCTTGATCAGTGAATCCCCTGATCTGTGCCAAAAGCTAGGTTGGTGGGGATGCAGCCTTGTGCACACTTTTTGTGTAAGTATACTCGTCGCTCGGGTGCAAGAACTTCTTCCAACCGCTAATTTAGCGTAGAATTCTTAATTTTATGTACAATTAATTTATTTCCAAAATGAGAATGACAATGCATACAATTAGCCCTTTAACGTCTTCTAATTGTTTGGGAACAACCTGCTTTACACTGACTAAGCCGGAGTAGTAAAATGACGAAAATTTAAGAGATGTCTCTATCCGTCAGCGACGGGTATTTTATGTCTTATTTTTGAGTTGGCTATTTTAAAGAGTATTTGTCCTTAAACACTATCGAACACTATTCGGGAACCGCTACTAAATACAGTACGAAAGTGTACAGCGTAGAAAAAAACCACACATATGCGGGGTTTTAAAGGGCGTAGAATTATATAATAGCAATCTCGTAAATCAAGTTGCTGCAAATTATATTGTTTTGAATGGCGACGCCAGAAACTCAACACTCAAAATTGGTATACCCGCTTTCTGTACTTCCTCCTTCAGTTCAAATCCAATAATTCTTTATGCAATATCTAATGGTATATTTTCTCTGTTAAATTATAGCTATTCTTGCTTTCTAGCATTTATAGAAGCGAAGCTACATGCGTAAAAAATATGAAACCAAACGCGTCTTAAAATTTTCCAATCCTAACATACCAGATGGATTAACGTCATTCTACGTTAAAAAATAATGATTAAGAATAGAATTAATAACAAATAAAACATCAACAAGATTATTATTATTTAGTGATTTTTATGTTGTTAAAGTTATTAATCATTTTAAAAGAAAAAACAATTAAATTACCTACATAAATTGATTACCAGTGATAAAATTCTTTGTTAAATGAAGGATGATTTTATTTTTTTATTATATCATTGTAAATTAATATTAGTGTGTGATTTGCATGCAAACTGAAAGCAATAAAAAAATATATATATTTATGTTCCGAAAGATCAACACCGAGAAAGAGAGCGTTAAAAAACGTCCAGGTTCACCGATGTCTCGATATTATTTTCTTAATAATGAAGTTTAGAAAAATATGAAATTTAATGTGACCATTAGTAAAATAATATGCATTTTTAGGTATAAATAATATATATATATATATTTTTTTTTTAAGAAATAATTTATATCAACAAATAAGTTGGTTGATGTTGTTCATTACTGATGAGAACGCAGGAGCCAGAGACATACGCAGAATTCTTTTTCGGGGGGATTTAAATTTTTTTCGGGGAAGATTTAATTAGAAGAAGGCAAATAATCACCTAAATGTTTATAATCGTCAAATTGGAAGTAAGTTTTAAGGATAAGCATGGAAATTGGATAAAAAATTATAGTTAAAAATTACCAAAAATATGACTAAAAATATAAACATTATTTTTGGTTCATACATTTCGGGAAGGGGAGATTATTCCTTAATCCTCTCCCTGTGTACGCCATTGGCAGGAGCTGAACATACTCTTTCGGTTGATGCATTAATACATCTGACTGTTACTATTTCCACCATTGCGTTCTAGGATTCCTGGTGTATGTGTGCAGTGTAGAGCTTACATAGTTGCGACTGCACCCTAATCCCTCTCTCTCTCCTTCTCCCCTTCCCCCAAGCCAACGAAACCACGAGGCCTCACATAGATGCGCGGCCTGCCAAAATTATTGAGCTTGGTATTAATCAATCGCTGTACCGAGGCGAACTAACCCAGATGTGTATTATCAACGCCTACAAATCAACCGGCGGCCGTTTACCATTTTCTGTTTATTAAACGGCTCCTTTATCCGGAGGACGTTCGCCTGTCACCTCCGTCGGCTGGATTAAATATTGCCGGGCAACGCCCTTCCGTTGGGAAATTCCGAATGATACCTTGTGGAGCGATCGCGAACGTTGGGGACTTTAGAATAATTGTATTATGACTTAATAAATACATGGTAAGAAGAATAAGAAACAAAATAAAATGAACTAAAGGCCGAATGGACAATGACGAAACATTGAAAGCAACCGTAAACAGCAGTGAATCACTAAAAAACGACGATAACTTACACACACACACACACACACACACACACACACAGACACACACACACACACATATATATATATATATATATATATATATATATATAAAGTGGAATACAATATTAAGTACAATACAAATTAAATACAATATGTATACAATGGAGATGCAAATTGAAAAACATAGACAATGTCTGAGAAAATATGAGATATCTTTTGATGGCAATCTTACTTCGCAAAATAAGCAAATGATTGAGATAAACCATCTCTATCACATTGATACTTATGTATAATATTTAAACTCAGCCTAGATTATTCCGAATCAAGCTTTACTCCCCTCACGTGGAGGGCAAAGTAGAAATACAGGAGATCTTAACGCTTCCTTCTCTTTAAGACGCATCACTGTACATTCTTAACACTTCGGGGTAGTAATCCCAATATTTAGAACTAAAACAAAACACTATAGATCGGATTGTTTAAATTGTGATAAAATTTATGTCGGAAAAGCCTTTAAAAAAATTAAAACTAGAGTAACCCAGCATATGTCTAACTGTAAAAACAGAAAAAACACAGTCCGTGTTTGTGTGCAGTCAGCACATCATCATACCATAGTATACACTACAGCATGAATTTGATTTTGATAGACAAAAAAATGCTACTATAATGAAAAAATAAAAAATACTAAAAATAGTAAAATCTTAGAATATTAGTAAATATAAATAACTAAGAATATTGAAAAAATGCCTATATTTACAAAACGGATCCGAAGAACCTTAAGGGCGGTTATGCAGACATCATAGATAGAATAAAAATAAATTAACTACATATAGAAAGATTAAAAAAGAAAATAACATATTATAATATACATAAAATAAAATAAAAATTTAAACAGAACTATTCTGCGATAAAAACATTTAAATATAAAAAAGAATTTATGAATGTATGCAAATAAATAAGCAGTGTATAAAATACACAATAGATAAAGGAACCAAGGAGCAAGTTAGGGTTTTTTGTAATAGATCTCGGAGTTAAAAAAGGCGTGGCATGAAAAACAATTATTATACAGGGTGTCCCACCTCGTGATGTCAATACTTTAGGGGGTTATTCTAGAAGTCATTTGTAGTTAAATGGCGCAGAAATGAAATTTCTATCTTAACCCATCGAAGAGATATCCTATTTTTTGTGTATTTTCAAAAACTACATTAAATTTCCTATAAGGAATACCCCCTTTAAAATTTTATTTATTCACACAAGCGGTATACAGTAATTAATAGCAGTTAAAAATTAGTATTTTCTAATTGTGTTTACACTTTTCTAGCACAGCCAATTTTAGGCGCAGAGGTTTGTCTCTGGGTCAAAAGTTGCATCAATTCATAAGCGTTAAAATGATACCCCATTCACCCAGAAAAATAAAGATTTTGTGTAAAAACTTTAATTTCCAATTCCAAAACCATAATCACGCTAAATTTATCGGCGGCGTAGAACAAATAGTGAACACACTGAGAACATAATACAAAGAAGGAGGGGATTTTTTTTTGCTTTTCTTTTTCTTTTCTTTTTTATTTTATTATAACAATCTAATGTTTAGAGAACCTATTCCCATCTAAGTCACTCACATATTGAAATTTCCATATTTGTGACGCTCCACGAGAAAAGGGAGGAGCTTAGGATGAAGACCCAAATTTTTCACTAGAGCATAAAAACTTTTTTCTAGTAAATGTATTTCTGAACATCTAAACTACATGTTAAATACTATTTAAATACTATACTTCTCTCCTCATGATATTGCTATGCTCTTCAATCGTGGCAAGGAGTTCCTCCCTTGATGCTATAGGCTCGGAGTAAACTTTGCTCTTCAACGTTCCCCATACGTGGAAGTCGAGAGGAGTAAGATCGGGGGATCGAGCAGGCCATGGAACAGGTCCATATCGACCAATCCAACGGTTTGGGAAGTGGTTATCCAACCAAGCCGTCACTTCTCTCCCACTGTGGGCCGGGCATCCATCCATTTGGAACCATGTGCGATTGATGTCAGGCAGGGGATCTTCAGGCTGATTAAAAAGAGGATACAACTGGTTTTCCAGAAGTTCCCTAAATAATTCCGCATTCATTCGTCTGGGCAATATTATCGGGCCAATTAGACGATTACCTACCACTCCTATCCATACATTTATGTTGAACTGGTATTGGAAGGAGGATGGCCTAACAGCATGGGGATTATCCTCCGCCCAGACATGAGTATTGCGGGCATTAAAAAGCCCTCCACGCGTAAATGTTGCTTCATCAGACCACAAAACACGTCTAGGGAACCAGCGGTCTTCCTGGCACTGGTCTGCAAACCATTCACAAAATTGTCTCCTGGCCGCCATGTCTCTATCCAGCAATTCTTGAACCGGGCTGAGGTGGAAGGGATGTCTTCCGTCACCGACTAAAATTCGGTGTACTGAGCTGTGGGGGATCCCAAGTTGTGCTTCTGCTTCACGAACACTAGAAGAGGGGTTTTCATAAAAAAAATTCAGCACCTCTTCCTCACGTTCAGCATCCTGGACATCCCGTGCCCCGACAGGCTGTTTCGGCAGCGATCCGGTCTCCCTCAGGGTACGAAAAGTAGAAGAAAACGTTCTGCGATCCGGCAACCGTCTGTCTGGGAATCGACCGTATTCATGGACAGCTTCCGAGGCATTTCCATCGGCAAAGCCATATACAAACACAATATCAGCGTATTCTTCAGTTGTGAAAAAATCAGGCATGTTGCTGAAAGCAAGTGCACCTCACCACTAGTAAAGTGATAATGAATGGCCATTTGATACTGGGACCGAGTCTCGAGCTAGACAAGCACGGACAGGATTGGTTGACTAAAGGTATGAGCTTACCTTTGATCTATCTTTAGACATGAAAGTATTAGAAACATTATTATTATTATTATTCAATAAAAGTTCTTTTGGGTTGGACCATGCCACATTATTGTAAACCTAGATTTTGCTCATCTTTCTGTGATCCTCTTCAAGGTTAATATTGTAATGAAAAAATAAATAAATAAATAAAATAATTCTAATTTACCTATGTAAGTATGGAAATTTCAATATGTGGGTGACTAAATAGGTTTTCCACTCATTTTATTGTTAAAAGAAAAAGAAAAGCAAAAAAATCTCCTCCTTCTTTGTATTATTATTATTATTGTGCTCACTCGTTGTTCTACGCCGCCGATAAATTTAGCGTAATTATGGCTTTGGAATTGGAAATTAAAGTTTTTTACACAAAACCTTTATTTTTCTGGGTGAATGGGGTATCATTTTAACGCTTATGAATTGATGCAACTTTTGACCCAGAGGCAAACCTCTGCGCCTAAAATTGGCTGTGCTAGAAAAGTGTAAACACAATCAGAAAATACTAATTTTTAACTGCTATTAATTACTGTATACCGCTTGTGTGAATAAATAAAATTTTAAAGGGGGGTGTTCCTTATAGGAAATTTAATGTAGTTTTTGAAAATACACAAAAAATAGGATATCTCTTCGATGGGTTAAGATAGAAATTTCATTTCTGCGTCATTTAACTACAAATGACTTCTAGAATAACCCACTAAAGTATTGACATCACGAGATGGGCCACCCTGTATAATGAAATAAGTTCTATTAGATATCTTCAATAAGATGTAATCGCAGTATGAGGGAACGACCTTCTAAGAAGCAGGTGTAATTTATACATCTTTTACGCATTCAAATATTTGCTACAAATTGATTTATAAAAGAATTATTAGGCCATCGCTTCTGTATCTTAATAATTCCCCAAACACAGTAAAGACCTTACAAAAATTTCAAAACGAAATAAATACTAAGGAAGATTACTACACTCGATGCACTTCATCGTAAAATGAAAATGGTCTTAAAATTTATGAAAAGTTTAATCTTTAGACAAAGAAACTTAAAGTTTTATGATTCTTTAACTAATCTGACATCCTCTCTTTTTAGCAGCCTTATCCAATTTATATACTTATTCGATATTATATCCTTTTATAACATAGTCAACATATTATTACGTAATAGTGAAAGGTCATAGGATAAGAAAGTATTTAAATAATCATCATTTATAGTAAAATTATTATATCTTACTTTTATTTTAGCTAATTTTTGTGAAGTAATTTCTTCCAGTATCCTCATTCTTTTATTATCTATTTCCTTCGGAATAAAAGAGTGTACAATGATAATGTAAATATTGCTAGAAGACTGGATTATACAATGTATACCAATCTACCTTATATAATCCATGTCTTATACAAATTAATTTTTAATTGTTAAATGATAAGCATGTTTTAAATATTTTATCTGAATCCTAATTATGATGTTCTATGATATAGATATTTATCTTGAAGATGGGAAAATATCCCGAACGTTAGCAAAAATGATGTAAAGAAAATTCTAATAGAGACACTGGAAGAAATTACTTCACAAAAATTACCTAAAATAAAAGTAATATAATTATACCAAACAAAATAATATAGAAATTAAATTATTTGTTATGAGGTGCAATAATATAAAATAATTAATAATAGTAATGCAAATTTGTTTATAACATTAATATTTCTGTGCCGATATAATTAAGATATTGTTTTTATAATATCGATATTTTTGAGATGATATAATTGAAATATTGTTTGTATAATATCGATATTTGTATGCCGTTATAATTAAGATAGTGCTTTTATAATACCGATTTTTATTTGCTGTTATCATGAAGATTGTTTTATAACATCGATATTTCTGCACCGATATAATTAAGATATTGTTTTTGTAAAATCGATATTTTTGTGCCGGTGTAATTATGATAATGTTTTATAATATCGATATTTCTGTGCCGATTTAATTAAGATATTGCTTTCATTATATCGATATTTCTTTGTCGACATAACTAAGATATTATTTTTATAATATCGATATTTCGCTGCCGATATTATTAAAATATTATTGTTATAATATCGATATTATTCTGCCGATATCATTAAGACAATGTTTTTATTAAGTTCATCTTTAAATATCAAGAAACGGATTATTTCCTATCCTTCTTCTGATTTGTTTAGTTTTTTTTTTAATTTGATAAAAGAATTAACGATATTTCAAAATATCGATGTGTCTCTGCCAATGTCATTAAAATATTATTGATATAATATCGATATTACTCTGTCGATATGACTATGATATTATTTTTATCAAGTTCGTTTTCAGAAGGATTTAAATATCAAGAAACAGATTCTTCTAATATTTCTCCAATTCTTTTGGACTTTTTAATTAAATTTTATGAAAACATAATGATAATTCTAAAAAATACATATATAATGGCGAAATTATTAAGATATCGATATTTTGCTTTCGACATTCCGCACACAGTCTCTATAGAGAGTAACCACCACACCACAAGTTTTTATGGCTCTTTATTTGCCCTCTTTATCGTCGTTGTAGAGATTGTTTTTTTAAAATCTCGGTTTTCGATACTCAAATTATAATAACGATATATCGATTTTTTTTTTCTATCCCGAATGAGTTCCAGCCCATTTAGAAATCCAGGCAATGAAAAAGCTGACCAGTCAGTCCGTTTGACAAGAAAGGGAGAAGCAATAATAGAACTAGCTCAACTGAGACTGGGTGCAATAATCAAAGAAAATACTAAAACTAGATTGGGAGAAAGGGCTGGAAATGAAAATCGTCCTAACGAGAAATAAAATCTGAATCAGTAAATTGATCACAAGGTCCAGAATGTAGAGGAGGTTTAACTATGCCCACCTAAGATTGGACACTCATTGTAGAGAATTTATTCCTATGTGATAAAAAAAACATTTAATTTTCTCTAAAACAAAAAAATCGTCTAGTTTAAGAAGACCAGTCGTCGCTCATGATTCTGGCGGTTGAAGCGACATTAAATAAATGCAAATAATAAAACACATGCGTAAAAAAATAAAACTTCAGAATATCTTTGCATTACATGTATGTTCGAAATACAACACTAAGATTGACCACTTAAAAGGCTAAGGTTGAAGTTATAATACCAATTATTGTAAGGATGTTATTTTTCAAATATTTTTTTTTTAAATACTAAACGAACGGATCAAGGCTATGAACTATCTAATTAGTTTCACTATAATTGCCTCTTGTGGTTTGCGGTATATATTTTTTTTAATTCTTTTAATTTTAAATGGTGGTTTGGTAGAAAAAATGAGACCTCACCTTGAATCTTTTCCTGGAATCCAGATTAACACAGAACAATTGTAGATCTTGCAGCAAGGAAATGAATCCATATAAGGAAGATTATTATTCATATAATGATGAAAGTTTATTATATGATCTTTAAGCAAAGTATCACTTCCGGTTTACTAATTTTAATCAAAATCTAATATGCTATTTATATTTAAATAAAAGTCAGAAATAATAAATTTGAGATGTTTTGCATTATATTTTAGTATAATTTGTGATGAATGTATATCATGACCTTTAAGTAAATTATCACTTCCGGTTTGCCAATTTTAACCAAAATTCTAGGATGTGTTTTATATTAATATATAAGCCTTATATGCCAAATTGAGAAGGTTTGGATTATATTTTAATATAATTTTTGGTAAAAATGAATTATGACCTTCAAGTAAACTACCATTTCCGGTGATTATGCAGTGACCAAAAAACGAGGTGCACAACAGGTGTTACACCAACCCCAAATGGAAAATTTCCACGACGAAACTAGTCAAAAGGTGATGGTCAAAATGGATATTTCGTTGAAATCTAAAAACCGAAAATTTTCGCTATTTCAATAATTCCTTAACAGTGTACAAGGAAGTAAAAAAAGATGGTGCATTCTTATAATTACAAATTTCCAAGAAGCTCTTCAATTATCACGCGGCATTGACAGAATTATCTAATTATCATTACTAATAGTTTTGTCTGGATTTTTAGGTTAATGAATATGATTTTTTTTTTAATTTTTATTCATTTAATTTACAAGTGAATGAAACATAACAGTAAAATAGCATTTATAATTTAAGAAATGCTGGATACAATAGTACAATATGAGGAGAAGTAAGCAACCAAAAGGAAACTAGAATAAGGAAGATCATAAAAAGAGGATGTGAAGGTTTGGCCATATGTATAGGATATCTGGGGTTATTAGAGGAATTAAAAACATCTATAATTTGCCTCGTTTTTCATTGATTCGTACTTATTATTGAAGTGATTGACACCCCATGACTTTGTTTTACGCCTAGTACACTATAAATCGGTGGCTCAAAAAGTGACTCTGAATTTGGTTACTAGTTTCCTAAGATATCTGCATCACAAAAACGACACTCGGTGTCGCGATGTCTAACTATTGACATATACAGACACCCGACTAGTTTATCATGACTCTATTATGTTTTAAATGAAAAAACAAAATAATATAAAATAAAAAATAGTCATAAACCAATCTTGACGTCGCTAGAGTAGTAGACCTTTTTTTATTTTATTTTAGAAGAAATATTAATAAAAAGAAATCAAAGGGTGAATACATCTGAATATAGCTTAAGAAAAAGCTGTGTATAAACAGCTAATTTAAAAATGCTAAATAACGTAAAATGATATGCTTTAAGATGCCATGTTTTACGGGTAAAAAAAAAATAATGTATTGGTTTAAAATTTTCTGAGAGCCATAAATATACACATACTTAAAAATATAAATTACAAAAAGGTTAAATTATCTTTTTGTAATTTGTTAGACAATACATGCACCACAATACATGACCAACACCCAAGCTTTTGCAAGCATTGTTAGTCCAAGCATTCTCGTTAATTTACAATTTTTCATGTCAAATCACTTGTCTCACTCAAAAGCTTAGTTTAAAACCTTTATGTATTTTAATTAATAATTTTATAGAAATATCTTAAATATAATTTTGAATGTGACGAAGTACCAAATAAAAATTACTATAAAGCTGATAATTATTTGACAATTATAAGTACCTACTTAATAAACGTTTCTATTTAGCAGATAATTATGAGATGGGGCTTTCTACTTTTCAAATATATATACAGCACTAGAGTTTATGAAGCTTTTAAAACTAGTCAAAAATTAATTTTACATTAATAACAAACTTCTTATTAAGCTTTTCTATCATTCAAAAACTAATTTTTTCAATCTGCTCAAAATGATTGATCCAGTGATTTGACCTGTAGTATTAATTTAAAAAAAAATTAATTATTTTTTTTTTCAAATTTTTATTAAACCCTACTCACCTCTAGAGGAAGCTCGAATAGTCCCATGTTGGCGATATCTCCAGCTCTCCTCTACCGCCGCACTCCTGAAAATAATTTATATTATATTAATTTCTAATTATATTATTATATTCATATTATTAAATCATATAAAATAATAATATGTATGTATAATTATAATAGTTGACTAAAATAATTAATTAAATCATTGTTTAAATAACTAATATATTATTAAATACAAATATATTTCTGTTAAGGTTTTTTGCTGTACCGAATCAAAATATGCCATCATTTTTGATTTTTCAAAAAATTCTATAAGCCTAGTTAATTAACTAAGTTAGTTAATTATTTAAACATGTTTAAAAATTATTTAGGCAAAAACGAATTATTTTTTAACGTTTGTATATTTTCCTTAATATACTGTAAAAAACAAATGTTTTGGTAGAAGCACTAATATTCCAAACTCGAAATATAAAATAATAAATATTTTATTTTATATTTTCTCAGCTCCTAGCGCCCATTGGATGAAACAGGAGAGCACGGGTCGATTTTATTTCAATGTAGATCACCAAAAATGATTTGCAATCAATGATGGGCAATCTCCTTGTTAGCTCGTTAATCAACTCTTCTTATGCAGATATTTCTTATGCAGATGTTACGATATCTAGGGCAATGAAGTACATAGGGAGACTTCCTCTTTCTATGGGTTTTGTCCAAAAATACTGAGCAACAAATCAATTGATGTTGAAGAAAAAGTTTAAGAAACTTGGCAAAAAAATTAGATTTCAGAAAAATTATTACTCTCAAGGGATTTTAATAGCAATACATTTTAGGTCAAGAGGGCAGTGCAATTATAAATTCAGTCATATAATGTTCATAAAATATAATTTATTATTACGCTTAAAAACTTTTAATGAAAGTAGTTAGCTCTTCAGAAGTTAATGGTATCTTTTTTTAGCCTAGCTAGGATGTATTTTTTTAATATTCTGCTTCCATTTGTCTAGCAGAGCCGGTTCCATTTAAGGGGCACTTGTCCCAGATGGCAGAATTTAAAGGGCGCCAAATTTCGAGCGAAAAAGTTAATATTCGGTTAGTTAAAAAATGTTTACTTTTTGACATAAATTTAGTCAATAAAATGATGCAATGTTTTGAGAAGATATTCGTTTCGAAATATTTGACCTAAAATACTGTTATACAATTTTAGACATTCCTAAGGGGGAGAGGGAAAGGAGGAACAGAGGAGGTAGAGATTAACGAAGGTGCAAAATTAAGCTTCCATGGCAAAAATCTTTGTTCCGGCTCTGTTGTCTATTAATGGCTTAATTATGCTATTCTTAATCAGGAACAGTTTT
This sequence comes from Rhaphigaster nebulosa, assembly GCA_948150685.1. Taxonomy (NCBI): domain Eukaryota; kingdom Metazoa; phylum Arthropoda; class Insecta; order Hemiptera; family Pentatomidae; genus Rhaphigaster; species Rhaphigaster nebulosa. Next base: position 153,944,038 of record OX411308.1, on the reverse strand, counting down.
AATATTATTAATTACTAATTAATATTATTTGTCAACTAATTGCTATTACTTTAATTTAACCTGTACATAGTTTCTCAAGGATAGTCTCATCTTATACGAAAGTAGATCGTTACTTTATTCCTGCATCAAAGGTTATTTAATTAGGCAAACATTTCATTACTTGACAAAGCTGCCTTTTATAAACCTATTCATTTACTTTGACCATCGGAGGAGGCATCTTTAGTTAATTAATTAATCTTTAGGTTTTCGCAATTTATTCTTAAACCGCAATTTTATGCCTGAGATGAGTTGCTGTATAATACGTTTAGCATTGGCTCTCAACTCCTTTATAGAATACCCCCTACCTAAGCTCTACGGTGAAGTCTAATGACGAAACAACTTTTAACTCTATATCTTCAAATATTGTGTGTTTGAGTCATTTAAATTTCACCTAAGATGGGATGAAAAAAAATGTCTTCAACTAATCGATCAATTAATTAATTGAATGAAATTTCTTAGTTAATTAATTAGGAGAAGTTTCTAAAACTGTCAAAATAAGAAGAATACTTATGGTAGCATAGAGAAAAAGAATTTTATAGAATTATTTATATTTAGCAGTTTCTAACTATTGTTTAGGTTTATAAATAAATGATAAATATATATATATATATATATATATATATATATATATATATATATATATATATATATCACATAAGTATATAATTATCAGGTTCCTTAATTTCTATGTTTAAATTAAATATCAACCTTTCTTTGCTTTTAAATATTTTTATCTTGCAGAATACTGATTTTTTGTAGTAAATATATAATGTATTAATTATGGCACAACAATGTTGTTTTTTAAAAAGCCAAAGCGTTTTACGTGTGGTTTTACCGAAGAGCCTCCTGATAAACAATGTTTGGTGTCCCTTTCTGTGGTGTATTGAAAAACAAATTGTTGTATCCTCTGACCCCGGAGCATTCCACGTACAGCTGGCCAGGTGAAATCCACCCATTTTTTACAATGTTTAGCTTTATAGACAATCAAATTATCATTCAAATGAGTATCTAGATTGCTCCGGGAGATGCTTAGTTATCGAGTTATAAAAAAAAAACTAAACAAAGGTGAACAGGTTTCCAAAGTCAAATATGTACAGAATAATTTACAAAACATGTGTAAAAAGTTCAATACGTTTTGTCTTTGCTAATACCGGTCCGATTTAAGTTTAAAGTCCGATTTTGTTTAGTTGGGAATTTTCTTACCTTTTTGCAAAAAAATTGAAAAATGCATACTTTTTGAGTTTGCGCAAATAAAAATTTTGTTTTCTTCATAACTTTTTAACCGCCTTTTCTATAGGATTTACAATATATTTATGAATAGTTAAAAGGCGTTAAGTAGAATATTTTAGGCGTTTCATCAATGGCCGACAATGCTTCTTTTGGACTCACGAGACTCAGAAGCGCATAAATCCATTGAAAACTGCACATCGAAAATTTTATCCGATTATAATTCTTTCCTCACCTAGTAGCGGTAGGAAAGCAAAAAATAAACTCGTATTGTAAAATAATAATAAAATAAAAATTCCTAAAATAAAAAACAGCAACTTTTTCCAACGGTTAATTAAATGCTTAGTTAGATTTACTTTTTTATCGAAGTTAAAAAGCTATTTTTCACATTCAAACTAATTATTTTGATTTAATAAATAAAGTATGAATGTGCACAATTATTTTTACGATTTACTACCCTTTAATATGGTATTTATTAACCAATAAATAACGTTAAATAAAAAGATGACTTATTCTAACGAACGAATGGATAAAGATATTCTATAATTGGATAGTCTGTACTGAAGTTGGATTATAGTAACTAAAGATTATCTCTGTTTGCTTTAGCAATCATTTTAAAAGCTTGAGATCTGATATATTCTACATTCCTATGGATTTAGGAATTCTATGCGTTCGAGTGGGAAGTAGATATCACACAATCATTCCTCTTATTAGTAATAATAGAAAAGTATTAGTTAACTAGCCATCACTAGAAAAAATTATTGAATTTTTTTAGATCTTCAACATTCTGTCTCAATACAACGTTGTGCTCGAATAATGCTATAAACAAAAACCGAACGGCTGTTTACTGATAATAATAAAACAACATAGCAAACCACACCATCTCTTATAACTAACAAATATTAAAATTAACACAACAAATTACTCTTTCTAATCACTAAAACGTTAGTTCATATTACATTATACAGCAATCCTAAATTAAACTAACATTTAACAATATTTGTTATATTTCCAATTCAAAAGAAAACTATACACTGTAACTAGAATTGATGGACACAACTCAGGTTATTGTTTTTAACGATATCCCTTACCTCAGAGTCTGATATGAAATACGCTATTTAGATCTCTACCTGGACAAATGACTGACATGGGCTAACTATATAAGCAGCAAAAAACTCATTAGTCAATAAGGCTAACCAGTAATAACAAGATGTACAAAATTATTTCTGATCATTTACAAAGTGTTTATCAAACCACTTTGACAATACGACTTCGCGCTGTTGGGAAAAGCAAAAAAGTTCAACTTAAAATAACAAAATTTTTTCGGTATTAAGTGTTGAGAAAAATAGTGGGGCATCTACTTTTATATTTCTAAAGATGCATTTACACGTTTGTCAAACAATGGCAAGCCCAAGCCTATACAAACGCTAGCTTTCAACCAAATATCTCAAATATTGCGCAATCCAAATCACTAACCCCATTTACACCTTTAAGCTTGTAGGCACTCATCATTGTTTGGAAAAATTGTTAACGTCCCTTAATGATCCTACAAGTGACTTACTGAACTGGGCTATATATCTCATTTTATTATTATTGTTATTTTATTTATTCATTATATTTTATTTACTACTGTTTTTGTTTTACTTTTGTTATTCTTTTTTTTTCTATTTCACTTTTGTATTTTATCTTCCATTTTTTCTTTATTCTAGCACATTCAGTTATTGCTGGAGCCCTCTCTCCATTATGTTTTGTTTCTCATACGTCTTTAAACTAATAATTTATCTCATTATTGTCTCTTGTAATGCTAACTACTAAATGTTTCTTATTTTATTTTTTTATTTTATTACACTTCAACAAAATATGTTAAAGTGCGGTTTTGCCTGATATACAAAGTGAAGAAAGACGATATGTCTTGTAAAAGGAAGCGAGAAGTAATCTCTATCGAACAACAATTTTTTCGCACACCATTTTACTAAATCTTATTAATATCAAGAATTTATTATTTACTGATTTTACCGGTCGGTTATCTCGTATTTTGCGTAATTCTGAATGGCTCCGGCCAAATTATTCCGGATAAATAAATGGTGTTCTACTGTATAACGATTCTTCATTTCTTGTGTATTTTAGAGGTAATATAAAAATTTTAAATAGTAACAAGATTATTGTAAATTAAGGTGTGAATATTTATTAGTTTTAATTGTTTGATGTTGTATTGGAGCTCAATAAGTGTGGTTATATAGCTGCTTCCAGTTCCCTTTAAAAATGTTTCTAAAATGTAATATATCAACCTTTACGTATGCAAGGAATACAATTGCTATATCATATCACAAAGGACATGTGAGTAGTCTAGGGAAAAACAGTAGGCAAAGAAGGACAATGATGGATCGAGACAAATGCAGAGCGCTAAAGAGAAGTGCACGCTAGTGAGGACTGGCCCGGAAAGATCCTCCAGAAGCGGTGACCCGTTACTCCAAAAGGAACGCTCCAATTGTTCTTTCAGCCGAAGGAGTCTAATTTTAACCGGAAAAGGTTCTTTTGATTACCGCGGTCGCAATTAACAGTTAACCCAATCCAACTACCTTTCCTCTCGTTTAGCCCACTTTATATTAGGCCGCTCTCCCAGTGGAAATACAAATTTATTCTCTATGTCTCTTAGTACTTAGATCTATCGTACGTTGCTCTCGAATAAGACAAGGCCATATAGTTGAGGAGAAGATTTAGAGTTAATTGGATTTCAAATTTGAAATATGAAACATTTGTCTAATGCTATTGTTGATAAAGAATCATTAAAAAGGTAACCAGTGCTGAATCTACAGGTAAATTTCGCAGGTGCAGACATAGACGAAGGTAGGAAGATTGTGCTACGTATTTTTCCTTGTATAATAGCGTTTTGTCGGGGTTCTGTGGAGAGAAATACCTGGGCAGAGATTTTATGCATGGGGAGAGGTTGCATGGAGAGAAGCAATCGAATCACTTTTTAGTCTAATTATTAACTATATTAATAAAATTTTATTTTCATTTCAATCAAAAAAAAAAAATTCCTGGAGAGAAAACGCTATAATGAATATTCACAGATATATTCAATGGCTTCTAAATGGGACACAGGTATACTGCCTACTGCAGGAGTCGCCAACCTTTTTCTACCTGAGACCACATTCACATCGGTTGTGAATAGCGGGCACTATTTATTTTTTCAAAGAAAAACCAATAGTTGGATATTGTTTGGTATATATAACACACACACACAAAAAAAGAAGTTTCTAACAGCTATCACACTTTTCATTAATTTAACGTTTCGGGATCACACTCCCATGTTTTATATTTTGAACACGAAACAAGAGGAATCTGCCATGACACAAAAAAAAAAAAAAAAAAATTCTTTATTTGACGGTCGATATAATATACCAAATATATATGAAAATATGATATGCATACATTGTTACAATATATATATGTATATATATATATATATATATATATATATATATATATATATATATATATATATAAAACTGTAACGATTGTGCAGCCAAATACACGAGAAAAACTGGAAGACCGCTAAATCAGAGATTAAAGGAACATATACGTGCATATAATAATAAGACAGAGAATTCCAACTTTGCAATTCATTTAAATGAAAAAAACAAACATAAATTCATCAAAGACTCAGGAGTAAATTAATAAATCACTTTGAAAACAGCCTCAAATTAAATATATATGAAGCACTTGAAATAATAAAATCCTTCAAATCCAATCCAGATTTTTGCTTAAATGACCAAATAAATATCTCCAATAGTCCAATCTTAAATTTATTCCCATCTATAACAGAAAAAAGAATTACTCATCGGCATTACTGGAAAAACCCTGACCCTTAGACCGTTTACCTAAAAACATCCTACCTATCTTTCGTTCATTGTTAATTAAATGCCAGAAGAAACCAGTATAAACTTTTCTGTTTGTTATAATCCATTAAAACCTTGGTGAGTACCAACATGTATTTGATTTCTTGTCTTAATTAAATTCATAATTCATAAATGTTTTATAATACTGACTTATATTTAATCTAATTTAATATGTATATTAATACCAAACTATATTTTGAATTGCTAATTGATTTTTTTGTGTGTTTTTAGAACTGAAGATGAATGTATAACATTCGAAACTAGTTTTAAATAAAACAAATTTATAGAAGTGGCAAATAATTTATCAATGCCTAATTATTAAAAAAATTGAAACATTGTTCAGCGAAATTGCCACTAAATTAATTTGAATAAAATATGGACGAAGACAGAAATTATGCTGCTGCTGAAAAGCGAAGAAACATTGCAGAAAGGAATAGAAAATATCGAACCTACATGTTAGGCAAATTTATTCATTTGATATGACGGACCCTTAAAAGTCTCGAAGCCAGTTATAATCTTAATAGTAGAGTCTGTAAAAGAACATTTAATACATTAATGTCTCCACTTTTCATTGAATGTGTAACTATGAAATTTATTGAGCCAATTAAACATAACTGTAGGCCGTAACGGATGTAAGAAGAAAAATACCTGTTATTAACTGTAATTGAAGACATATCCACTATTTCCTGATTGGTATTTCGATTAAACTGTCTCTAGTGAACAGTTTTTTTCACAAGCAACGAAGTGAATTGCTAATGTATCTTAAATAAGTTACTAAATCGAATAATTCATAAATAATCAATAACTGTTTGAGGAAGAAGTTGGCTCCTCAAACCAAAAATAGTAACTCTGAGAGAATAAATTAATTATGGGATTCCCTACATACGGAATTAGAGCAGAGCTCATTTCCCAGTAAAACCATCATCGTTCATTTGTTTTTATTTGATTGATTTGTTCTGTATAATTATTAACAAGAAAATAACCGTTTATTCAAATAAAAAACTTTTTAATCACAATTTAATTTTTTATTGTGATATCATGAGTTACAACGCATCATTCTGTTATAATATATCATAACTGACTGATAGTCTTATTCTTCTTCTTCCAAGGCACTACTACCTAATGTGGGCCCTGGTCTCCTCGCTGAGGTTTCGCCAGGTCGTTCGGTTCTGTGCAGCTGCTCTCTAGTTTGTCATTTTTAGGGTGGCTTTTGCGTCCTGAGAGACACAGTCTTCCCATCTTAGTCTGGGTCGCCCTCTGCCTCTATTTCGGTTAAGCTTTTCGTCCAGAAGACTTTTTGGGATGTCACAGTTCTTCATTCGGGCAACATGTCCGGCCCATCGGAGTCGTCCGAGTTTGATCAATTTAACAGAATTCACTTCCCCGAATAGCTCATATAGTTCTATATTTTTTCTTCTCCTCCACTCGTTACCAGTCTTGACTGGACCTAATATTCTTCGAAGAATTTTCCTTTCGAAGATGAGGATCTCATCCTCTCTTCCCTACGTTAGAGTCCACGTCTCTGAGGCGTATATCAAAACTGGACGAATCAGAGTCTTGTAGAACATCAGTTTCGTCTTTCTTGTTATATATTGGCTGTTGAGGTGTTTCCATAGTTCGAAATAACTCTTGTTAACATTAAGAATTCTCCTCCCCACCTCCAGGGAAATATTGTTATCGGAGCTAACTATAGAACCAAGATAAGTGAACTGGTCTACCTTCTGGAACTTAAATCGTCCAAACTCCACGAATTCTCCAGCGGGATGAGCTGCATGAGAGCTACCAGTACGCATGTACTTCTTATCTTCGTTTACTGCAAGCCCCATCTCTTGAGCAGCCCGCATACGGCCTAGGAATGCTTTTTCCAGTGCGCTGAGATACCTTGCGACGATATCAATGTCATCCGCATATGCCAGTAATTGGACTAATTTGCTGTTTATCGTACCACAGGTTTGGGTGCCAGAATCTCTAACTACCTTCTCAAGAGCGAGACTACACAGCAGGCATGCCAAAGCGTCCCCTTGTCCTGAGCCTTTTATTCGAGGAGAACTCCCTGGAAAGCTCTGTTTGAATTTTTACGGAGCATTTAACACCATCCATTTTCATCTTTATAAGCCTGATGATCTTGGATGGGATCCCGAGTTCTTGAAGAGCAGCATAAAGTTTGGGTCTCTTTACTCTATCATAGGCTGACTTGAAGTCAATGAATAGATGATGTGTCCTCATTCTATATTCATTTGTTTTTTCCAAAATAGTTCTGAGACTGAAGATCTGGTCACTGGTCGATTTGCCTTTCCTAATACCAGCTTGGTAGTAGGAAAGGCAAATTTCCTACTTCTTCCTATTTCGATTTCTCGGTCTGGCGAACAGTATGTTGGACAGCACTTTATATGCACACTGAAGGAGCATAATGTCTCTATAGTTACGGCAATCAAGAATGTCACCCTTCTTATGCAAAGGGCATATGACTCCCCTCTTCCATTCTTCGGGAATTCTTTCTTCGATCCATATGGAAAGAATTAAGCCATATAGCTCTTTATGCAGAAGTTCACTACCCTTCTTCAGAAGTTCTGACTGATTGTAAAGGATGTATATGTTCATGGATGTATTACACTATAATAGCAATGAAGCATATCTAATCCGAGTTTTCTTTTCAGGTTCCCGGAAAGATTAGTACAAATATTTGGTCTAATTGTGAAATGAAACATATATTTCTCGCATTAGCAAAAAGTTGGTATCAATGCCTCTTTATAACTCACTTTTGTACATAATGATAATGAGATTTAAGGATTTTTACTAATTAAATAGTAGTTCTTTGTATTCTTCAAGAATGCAAAGCAATTTCTCAGTGACCTGCAATGTTTCAAATTTTCAAACAAACCATGAGATCAGCAACATCATTTAAATATATTTTGGAATCTAAAGGCAAGGCATCAAGTAGCTTCTTTCAAGTAAACGTTTCGGGACCATTTCGCTATCTTGTTTTATATGTTGTCAATACATACGGGATTAATAAAAAAGTTTTACGACAAATTTCAAGATGACCCCAACAGACTCCTTCAAAAATTTTAAAAAAGACTCAGATTTTAAAAAAAATTGAGCAATGCTGAACTTGTAATATTAATTTAGATATATTTGCAAATGTTAAAAGTCCAATAAAAAAAATTATCCGAGTAACACAAACATTAAATAAAGATAATAACAATGAATGACATTACGTTACCACTTCTGTTTCAAGCCTTTCTACTTTCTATAACCTTATTCCAGAACGAGTTTCACTCTGAAGACCTTCATAAGGTTTACAAGTCGGTATAGTGAGAATTTTCAAGCCTACCTATCAGTAGCATTTGAATTTTATTAGTAGAGCTAACTATGTTATAACATTATTAATCAGAGGGAAACTCCTTTAAACTTAATCTGTGAGAGTTATTTGATAAGAAGGGACAAACATTATTATTATTATGATCAACCAGAACAATTAGTATAACGCCATAAAAAACTTTCTATATATTTGTTTAGCAACAATCTGTTAATTTAATATATATGGTTTTAAATTTAAATCTTGATTCACACCTGCCGTATGAGAATAATGACAAACATTTAATTTGATGCAAATATATTCCACAGAAGTGTGAAACCACGTAATGAACCAAGTCAAATAAAAACTTTTCAAAGAGAGACAAAAAAGGTTTAAAAATTATATACTAGAGTAAGTGATGTAATATAATTGGTGTGCATAAAATTTAGGCAATAATAAAGTACACCTTGGTGAGTACCAACATGAATTTGATTTCGTGTCTTAATTAAATTAATTATTGATAAATGTTGTATAATACTGATTTATACTACATCTAATGTAATATATATAATAATACCAAGTATATTCTGAATTGCTTATTTTTGAATTTTTGTGTTTTTAGAATTGAAGATGAATGTATTCTTCATTCGAAACTAGTTTTCAATAAAACAAAATTATAGAAGTGGCAAATAATTTATCAACCCCCAATCAAATAATAAAATAACTCTAAATCAAACTGTTCTGAACTTCGGTGATTTTACACTTGATGAACGATATTACCGGTAGTTTTCAAGAGAAAATACTCACGCAGCGTTAGTAAAGTACAAACAATATTTTAGATTTATACCTGATAAGAAAAAGTACTCTCCCGTTCATCTGATTTGATTACTTTTCTATTTTCACGACTCCATCGTTATTTAGGAAAAAACAATTATTTCAAATTTCTTCGATATTGACGTTCACTATTAAGTTTTGAGGGTCGCAGTTTTTAAAAATACAATCGATTTTAAGATCCTGCGTTCACATATTGATTTATTTAAACTTTTCTGATATCTTCGATATTTAGGTCTACTTTATGTTTTCGGGGTTGCAGTTTTTAAAAATATAATGGATTTTTAGATCCCGCGCTTACATATCGATTTATTTAATTTTATTGCGTTTTATTGAGTCCCTAAAAGTTGACCTAAATATCGAAGAATAAAGACAAGTTTAGAAAGGTGAGCAGGTACTCCGAATCAAATATTTGGAACAAGTGCTCCATACACTTAGCAACTATTCCATCGTGTAACTTATTATCCATTCTTATTCAGATCTAACCGGAGCACCTACTCAGTTTATTGAGGAATGAGCAATTGTTTGGGTTTATTCACTTATGTGTATAGTTTTTGATTATACCATTTATTTATTATACCTCTTGTTATTTATCATAATATTGTATTTCTGATTGAACTATTTACAGTTTTTGTGATTCTTTTTCACTGAATTATAAATCGGTGAGGCTTATGCACCCTCTCACCCTTTAGTCAAGGATTCACGCTTCTAAACTTACCTCTATTGCACTTTCATGTGAATCTCTTCTTATGATTATTTATGAAAAGATTAAATTATTTTTATTTGTATTTTATAATACAATTTACATTATTTTATTCATACATGAATAAAGAACTCCGAAACGTTGCTAATTTGATGAGAGTGTCAATAAAAATTAAAATTGGGAAGACTTTCCTTTTCACTATTTTTTTACTGCTTAAAATCCAGTCTTCCATTAAGAAATATTCATCATAAATTTGAAGACAAATGTGGCCCGTAGTGAAGACTATATGAGATGATTGAGAGGAGAATTCAGAGTCTTTTTAGTGGAGTTTTTGTTGTGTACTATGTTAAAAATATGTCCCAGCGATGGGGCAGAAAGTTGATCATTTGATGTGATAGTCATTAGAAATAAAAATTTGGAAGACTTTTCTTTTCACTATTTTTTTTTACTTGTGTGTGATTTTAGTTTTAGTAAACATTTTTTTTCAATTTATTCTTCAAACGTTATCCCCCGAAAAACCCAGAAATGCCCCTCCCAGAAACATTTTAACGATGCACTTACGTTCTAACACTCCCTCTCTCCATGTTGGAACCTCTGCTTATGTCCATATGAGTTTAAGTAGAAATATTCAGCTGATATATTTAATTTTTATCGCATATATATAGTTTTGAAGATTTGAAAAAATGAGAGGAAAGGAATTTCATTTGTTTGTGTAGAGTCTTCCGTTTTATTTTAACTTGTCCTATGGTATTTTTCTATAGAAGGTATACTCAAGTTAATGAACTGCTCCCTTTAGAAGAATTGGCTTAAAACATACATAAATTCTTTTAATTTATTCTATAAGTTTAACTTTTTAACTTATATTTTTTTTTTACTCAATTGTTTTAGTTACAGTAGATTTTTTTTTTTACATAATCTACAAATTATGGTAAATAGCCTTGCATACACTAGCGACACACTTTAATATTTAAGTAAAGATTGCTGTAAAATTTAATTAAAGGAACTTTTTTTAAAAATCGGAATAAATTTAAGTATATACCAATCAACATTAAACGATATTTATACATTAAGAAGGGTCAAAAAGTGACAAAATAAGATGAATAACTGATATTATATGTGTTCGTCACACAGTAAAGGTTTATTTCTGAATAACTGATGAATAACTGATATTATATGTGTTCGTCACACAGTAAAGGTTTATTTCTGGAACTTGGAAATCTTCATTTTTTAATATTTTTTTTTTAATTGGATAGATAAAATCGACGTTAAAGCTAAATAGTACAGCCTATAAATGTTGGAATTGTATACTTTTTAATTAATATGACTTCTCAAGATAACATGCTGCACTATTACAAATATAGATTGACATCAGTTTGATATAAAATAAATTTTACAAGAGATAAGTAATTTAAAATAAGTACTTTTAATTGAAGCCAAAATATAATCTCTACGATAAAAAGTTAGCGTACGTAGGTTGAAAGGTGTCAGTCTTCCTTCTCATAACCTATGAAGTAAGTTCGCAACACGCGATTTATTAGGCTAACTTTAGGTCAATGTTTATTAAATGGGCGTTATAAAAGAAGCTACTTTTTTGGGCAAAGGGCAGGGCTGTGATAAGGAAATAGAAGTTTATAACTTCATTATTCTGTATTTCAGAAGATTAAAAACCTTAAAAATACTGCATGTCTTTATAGTCATTGTATTTAATGATGTTCTTGTAGCTACTGTTTACTGCTATTTGTTTCCCATGTTTTTGCTGAAAAAAAGTGGAATAAATAAATTTTGTATTTTTTAAAACGCCCTTGAGACAGGCCCTCCCACTCATACATAGTAAACAATAATCATAAATAATATACAGTATTAAATAAAAAAACTTAAGCAAAACTTTAAAAAGTAAGATTGCTAATAACGATAATAGGAAGCTACACATTGAACAGCAATGATTAAAAAATTGCCAATGCTCAACTAAAGTAAGAATTATACAAAAGAAATAAAGTATAAATAAAAATATGACAGCGGGAACACTAATATGTTGCAATTATGCAATTAAAAGTAATTATAATAATGATTTATAATTTGATGTATTTTTAAATAAACCATGGTCCATGAAAAATGTTCCTCCATAAACATTAACCTCCATAAAATATGTCAGAGAAATCCTGTTTACCGATGACACATTCTCCTTTAACGGAATAAATATGGTTGCTCGATTACTTTTTTTCATGTAACTTTTTTAAAATGACATTGGTCCGATACGTCCGTTGCCCATTTCGATAAAAAGATTTTGGATGATTCTATATTTTAAAAAAGTAGACCCGGATCCTACCGTTTTGTCCAATCGGCTCTGGGAGGTGAAAAAACACACAATAAAACTCGCTGAAAATGCTTTATTTTATATCTCGATTTTCAAAAATGTTATCGACATATTTTTTCCAGTAAAACATTTAATTTTTAGATGACATCCGCATGGTGGTATAGAAGGATCAATCTCTAATTTAATTTTTAGGTAATATTAAAGGAAAAATATAAACATTAAAAATAATTGATTTTTGATCAAGTAAATTTTAAAAAGTATTAAAATTATTAAGAAAACTAACCTTATTGATTTTTTCACCCCGAAAAATATGGTAGATTTGGATTTAGCACATCAATAAACCTTAACGTTAAAAAAATCATCGAAAACAAAAAAAAATATTTTTCAGTTCCGAGGGTGCTTGAAATTGTAAAAGGCACAAAATTACGGTTTGGTTTGATGCTCTGACTCGTCTTTAGTTTACCTTAAGTTCTTGAACGCGTTAAAAAGATAGGAGTTTATTCTTTCCACACATAAAAAACTATTGCATTATTTTAGAAGGTCTATGAAAAAAAAGTAATTAGCATATAAATGCAAAATTGAAGGTAGATAGACCCTGGACAAAATTTTTATTTCTAGATTCGCTCGAAATTTTTAATATAGGTGGTTTTCAGAGTGTTAAAACCAAATCTGACACCTGTTTTGAATAAAAAAAAAATCTGGTGATATACTTCACTCCTTAGAAGAACACCATTTTCATTATATATGAGAGAATATATCCTTCAGTCGTTCCAAAATTCTATTATTACATTTTAAAAAATTAGATCACTCTAAAATTTACTATTTATGAATCACGAATAATTTTTTTATATAACACCAAACATAATAATGCCTCGATTCCTTTTGCCAATTCCGTTAAATAATCGATAATAAGCTCTTATGTAATCAATAGACTATTATTATTTAAATTTAATATATAAATTTATTATATAAATAGTACTATAGTATAAATTCAAGAATAGAAATCGTCCGGAAAATGCTGTATAAAATGTTTCCTGTTTCCATATTTTAATAAAAAATCAAAAATTTCTGCCAGGAATAAAGAAATGTTATATAAATTAGTTTTAAGACTAATCCTAACTTATGCTTGTCCCATTCGGAGTTTCACCAGTTCAACAATCTTAAAAAAATTACAAGTATTTCAAAATCAACGCCTCAGAATTATAAATAATTATCCTTCTTATACAAAAATAAGAATGATGCACTCAGAATTAAATTAGCCCTATATAGGAGAGTACATGTAAAAATGAACCGAATCAATTATAAAAAATAATGTAATACTATTTATGAAACCAAAAACATTTATAAAAACAAAAAAAAAAATTTGTTTAGCAATATTTACATTATTAAATGAACAGTAGTCAAATAGGATAATGTTATTTTTTACTTTAGAAAATATTTATTTGTGTGGATACCTAAGGTGTTCTCTGTTATTATCGTCAGCTGTTATCAGCGTCAGTGGGAAACAATTCACCGATATCTTTCAGCTTTCTATTTATTAACTTTCATGTACACAATAAATGGGCAGAAACGTGGAAGCAACAGGGGGAATAGGCTTCATCGAATAAATTATTAGCAAGCGTTAAAAGCAATAGAACTCTGATGATCTGACAAAAACTCAAATGCAGCAATCATGAGCTTAAATTATTTTTCAAGTGTTTGATTCATTTTTTAAAAACTTATTTCAAGATAGATGTTTATAATAATGTTTGTAATTTGTAGAGTCAAAAAAAATTCTAACAATAGGTGGTGGTTTAAAGACTACTAAAAATTTAATGAAAATGTTTATATCACATATTAAGTAGGCTATTGAAAATTGTATTATAGACAAAAGAAAATATTTATTTAATTGAATTATTAAAAAATAGTCCATTACCCAGAAAAAAATAAAATGTATCATGTTTCACGTAAAGAAAGGTGGTTTGTTCCTAGATTAATCCAATTATTGAATACGAACATTTCATAGGTCCTTTGGAATAATCCGCATTAATTTAAGCATTTGAACATATGCTAACATTCATAAAAACTCTAATCATACATCACATTTTAGAATCTTATCAGTACCTACAGGTAAATAATTTTAGCAGAATATAAATGTATTCAGAAAGTTCCTTGTAGTGATATGGAAGGCTATACTAATTTTAATTTTCGAAAAAATGCATACTAACTACAGACTGATTCCTCAGATAGGAGGAAATTTTGCATACTTAAAAATAGCTGTTTTATGACAGAAATTCACTATTTTTAGACATTATTTATAATATAACAATTTCTTTTAACGGTGGTATAATGTTAAAACTAGATCGTTGGCACTGAGAATATGATGGGATAATAAGAAACATATAAAATGGATTGTTGAGATAGAAAGGGATCAAGAAAAGTGAAAAGAAGGAAAGAAAGATGGAATAGTTTCGGCCTAGCCTTGGCCATCCTCAAAATGAGGGCAGTACTCAACGACTCGCTATTATGTCGTTTGTTTTTGAGGTATTAAAAGAATACAACATGGAAAACAGATTTCAGCAAACAAATAGCTACACAAACACAATTAAACAAGGACAATGCAGATAGTAGTTGTTAAGTTTTATTAACACTCTAAAATATAAAATAATATAAATTTTTTTTGTTTCATTTCTTAAAGACGTTTTCTAGGAATATGGCCTGAACGACAATAAAGGCCCACTTAAACAAGTTTCACGTTTCCACACTTTTTTTCGCTTACACTCTGATTTTATTTACAATATAATGTTTTCAAACGATAACTTCAAATGTATGATATTAGATTCCACTGATTTACTAAATTACTTCAGAATTTCAAGGATATACGAAAACTTTACTGGAAAAGTGGCAAAAGAAGCCAACCCAACTACTCCCAATTTTCCAACTTCTTATACAACTTTTTAAGCCTAGCCTTAAATACTTATACAAAAGTTCATGGAATGTATGTTGTTCCACGGTTGTTAACACCAATTAGGTGAAACTAAGAAAAACAGCTAATACCTGCAACAAAAGTCATCTAGCAAGTCAAAAGAAGTCCTTATTACTGGTATAAGGACACAAAGTTTTTGGATGATATAATAATATACCGGATTTACTAATCTAACCCAGAGCAAGTGAATCATCAAGTTTATAAGTTATAATGCATAAATATGCGCCTGATGTTGGGCATATGCTAGCAATAGGGAAGTTCTGGTAAAAGAATTATAAGTGGATTGTAAACAATAACAGATGGAGATATCAACCTGTATGGGATGATATGACCATCAAAGTGATAAATATTTATACACAAATTTAATATAAGTCAAATGGTAATAACTGATTGATTAGGGATGGAAACTAACTGAATATAATATAAATAAAGAACTAACTGACTGAATATAAATTAAGTGCGCACATAAATAAACTACTGATGTGAATAGCCTTGAATACATTTATGAATCGCAAACAAATAAATGAAAATTATACATTTACATCATCCGAATAAACATTTATTATAATAAATAGCGAATGATTTTTTTCCGTTATTCTTTATTCAAAATATGTATTATTCATTGCCTATATGATTGAATTTTTATTTGTCTTTTGAACAATGAATAATATGTAATTTATTAGTCCAATAAAATGGGGTTTCGGTGGAAAGTTTTGGAGTTAAGAAAATTTGATCTTTATATTTTTTGGAGTGCTGATTACGAATTTGAACTTTGCCACCTCAAATTTTTAATTAAAAATTAATTATTAATATTTAAAAATTAATTTTAAGAAAAAGCTAAAAAAATTAACTTCGACATTCATTTTCGTCATTTCGACTAGCCCTCGCTTCCAAACGGAGCGGCTAAACAAAACATTATTAGAGTCAAAATTGTTAGTTATTTACTCTTGTTTAATTTAATACAAAATGAATATTAGAAGTTTTTCCAATGTATTGATGGTTTATCGTACAGTAAAACAAGATGTTCCGAGTGGCAGTCAATAATAACATAAAATAGTGGGAACGATCATTCATCCTTCTTTCTATTAGATTTTCCAAAGAGCTATGGAGAGTTTTAGTCCGATCACTTTAAGGTATTCCTTACCAGATCTTTAAACAAAGTTAAGGATTGAAACAGGCATTATTACATCAAAAGAACAATTACACTAACATAAAAAAATAAATAAAAAAATAGTGCCTTATGTCTTAAGTGTCTAATAAAATAATGATCAGTGTAGACATTGACACAACGCTTTAATAGGCATATAAAGGGTAATAAATGATAAAGAAACATGAATAAACTATGTTGTCTCAACAGCTCTTAATGAGTATGTCACGGCTATATTTATTTAGTCGTCATAAATTGCAAAAAGATTCTTTTTCAAAAACATTTAAAGATAATGAACATATGAGATAAATTGAATTTTATGACGTACAATGTTATGCGTTTATAACGTTTATGATTGTTGCACATCAGAAACAATTAGATTAGTTGTAATAGCCGCAATAAAATAATAAAAAAAATATAAATAAAAGAACTTAAAAGAAAATAAAAATGCGAAAGAAATTTTTTTTCGAATCAGACATTTTAAATCCAGTATTTAAAAGCCAGTTGATTCGTCTGACGAGACAAGATATTCCAAGACTCAGATCTTTTATATTTTGTGTATATTTTATCTGTCGATAAAGTTAAGTTTTCATCATGTCAAAAAAAAAGAAGCTATTGTTCCTCCCTTTATGAATGGGTCAAACGTCCGTATAACGTTCCAGTCAAATGTAACGAATATATATATATATATATATATATATATATATATATATATATATATATATATATATATATAAGTTAAGAGCCAGACCTAGCTAATAATAGAACTTAATCCTACTAGGAATATAAACAACTCCCTAAGAATATATAAGTAGGATTACTTGGTGAATAAAGCTGACTTTATTCAAGAACTGATTCTTAACCAGCTCTTGTTGTGTTATCATTTAAAAACCTTTATTTTTTTAAAAGTTTTCTAACCCGAACTCGTTAAGTGATGCCGAAACCCGGGAGGAGAGCGGGGTTTTCGTAGCGGAAGATTCTTTTTTTTGGTTACCGGTCAATAATGAATGGAGAAATGCAGGAGGCCGGACTTCAGACCGGACAGCAAGGAATACTTCGAGCGCCTACGCTAACGTTACCTAATGATATTCCGCCTCAACCGACAACCACGCTGGCGCAGGCGCACGCAAATCTTGCCGCAGTAGAAGCTAATGCCATAGAGCGGCTAAAATTGAAGAGAGCAAATGCCCAGGAAATATCCTGGGCATTTGCTCTCTTCTAATGTACCTAATAAGGTACACTATAAGCGAGCTAGACAAGTTCAGTGGGGAAGTGGGAGAATTAAACCACTTTCTGAAAGGAGGTGACCGGATTATATCCCTAATTGACTCATTGGCCGCGGAAGATTTGATTGAGGCTAGAGGAGTGGCGGCATAGAGAGCGGCTTTGGTGTGTCGAGTGAAAAGGAGTGTGCTGAACCTGATTCAGGCAGATGAGGACACTCCGTGGGACACGGTAAAGGCGCGGCTGAAGAAGGCGTTAGAAGGGGGGCCCCGGAAGAGGACATGCTGCAAATGTTTAGGGAAATGCGGAAGCCTCATCAGAGCAGCGGCCAATACGCGGGCATACTATTGGCACGATTCAATAAAATTACCGAGAAGCTGAGGGAGACCATGAGTGCGGAGCAGGCGGAGGCAAGGCTGGCATTCTTGGCCACAATTCTGAAGGTGCAATTGGCTCGAGACACAGGAAGGAAAGAGGGCTTGCCCCAAGAAAAGAGCTTTCTAGAATGTGCACAAGACATGGTGGATGCCAGCGCCAGAGACGAGGAGGCGAAATATAGCGGAGAGGTAGAGGTAGGATGGACCAGAGTCCCATTCCGTAGGCCGGAGATGAATAGAAATCGGCCGCGGTTTGAAACTAGTAGAAAGAGAGAGGCAGAGAGCTACCGGCGGGAAAGACCTACGAACCGGGACAGGAGACCGGTAATGGAGAGGAAACTTGGTAGGAAGGAAGAGAGGAGGTGCCATGAATGCGGTAAACCAGGACATCTGGTGGCACAATGCCCCCGGACCAAGTGTTTCGAATGTGGTACGGAAGGGCACATAGCCCGGCAGTGTCCGTACATTTATCGTCGAAAAGAAGTGTCTCATGGCGAGCCCCTGGAAGTCAACGCGCAGGAGGTGCGTGGAAGAGAAAGGATTTCCAGACGAGCGGGAGCGTCCTTGGAATCGACAGGACTATCATCGGAGACTGAGGAGGAGCCAGGAAGCAGCAGCGGCGAGGATAGTCGGAGCGGCCGGGAGTGGCAACGACGTCGGGCAACACAGGCACAAGGACAGCGGCAGGCGATGGCAGGGAGGAAGACTCAGGCGTCGGCATGAGGAGGGTATCTGCAGAGAGGCGACCGAGCTTTCACGTGTAACACCATTAAAGGTAAGCTCAAATGTTGGTTGCCTATAATTGAAGTTCAGAGTGGGGTGAAGTGCCTAGTGGACACGGGGAGCTCGAGCACCCTGTTGTCAAGAACTGCTGTAGAGAACTTATGCGGCAAAGGGAAGGCGCTTCAGGTTCGAAAATGCGGCTGTAAGTTGCTCACGTTGGGTGGGCCATGTAGCGTGATAGGCGAGGTAAAGATAGGGTTGCGTCAATGGGGAGAAGGACAGGGCAAATTACGAGTACACGTGGTAGAGAGCATGCCGATGGAATACCAGGTGATAGTCGGGTGCGATCTTCTAGAGAGGTGAGAAACGAAAAAGGGAGGTGGCATATTAAACTCGGGCGTAAGAAAAAACGTGTGTCACCGGGCTGTCAAGGATACCAGGATCGGGGCAGTTAGCAAGGTCGAGGATTGGAGACGGTCGCTTATGCGGGAGTTTCACATTTTCTATAAAGAAGGGGATGTACTAGGAACCACTGGGAGAACAGTACACGAAATTCCCCTCAAACATGATCGGGTGACATATGTGAAGGAAAAGCGGTACCCCCAAGCACTGCGGCGTCACATCCGCGAGGTGTTAGTAGAATTGCAGCGACAGGGGATAATTGTGAACAGTTCCTCTCCATATAATAGCCCCTTATGGGCAGTTAAGAAGAAACCAACGCCGGGAGAAACTACGGAAAAATATCGCGTAGTGGTAGATTTTCGCCAATTAAATAGAAATACGGTGGATGAGGCGTACCCCATCCCGCGATTTGATGATATCATAGACAGACTGAGTGAGGCGACGGTTTCAGCACATTAGATTTAAAAGCTGGATATCATCAAATCAAACTTTACCCGCGAGATCAAGCTAAGACCGCGTTTACGTTCGAGCGGAGACATTTTGAATTTACGCGGATGCCCTTCGGGCTGAAGAATGCTCCCCTCACATTCCAGCGCTTAATGGACGAATTCCTCAGGGGCATCGATGAGGGGATCTGTCAAATTTATATGGGTGATCTGCTTGTTTTCAGTAAGTCCGAAGACGACCATTTGCGACAGGTGTTCGCGAGTTTGGATTAAGGCTATCCCCAGACAAGTCGGTTTTGGGAAAGGGTAAAATAAATTTTTTAGGCCATACGATATCTAAGGAAGGGATTCGTCCGGATGCTGCCAAAGTCGAGGCAATTACTAAGATGGCTATTCCCCGCGATATCAAAGGAATCCGCCGGCTTCTGGGGGCTCTTAATTATTATAGGCGGTTTGTCCCGGATACTTGGTGCCCATTAATAGTTTGTTAAAAAAGGGGGCGAGTCTGATCGTTACGCCCAATATGGAAGATAACATTCGGAGATGTTGGCGCGGTTGAAGGAGGAACCGGTCCTCGTGTTTCCAGATTTCACCAAGCAATTCACGGTGACTACCGATGCCAGCGAATACGCATTAGGTGCGGTGTTGTCTCAGGAGAGCGGGGGTGGGGATCGTCCCGTCGCATACGCCAGTAGAAGATTGACCGACGCCGAAGCGCGATACAGTGCGTTGGAACGGGAACTCCTAGGGGTCGTGTGGGCAATCGATCATTTTCGCCCGTACCTATTTGGGAACCATTTTCGGATTTTTGGAATTAAAGTTCCAAACAAACATTTGACAAGCTTCAATTAGAAACTATCAGGACTAATAGCACTTACAAACTTCTCAATGTGTTGAACGTGATCTTCCCAATTCCTGGAATAAATCAAAATATCATCGATATAATTTATACAGAAATGGTTATTTCTGTAAGTTAAGTTATTTCGCCGAATAATATTTGCCAATATCCTCTGGAAGATAGCCGAAGCATTCTTAAGGCCAAATGGGAGAACTCTGAACATGAACTTCCTATATTTTGTGACGAATGAAGTCATTCCTCTATCTTGTTCTCTGAGTGGTATGCACCAAAACGCGGAGTTTATATCCAAAACTGTGAAATATTCACAATCGGTAACTTTATCGAAAACATCATGTATAGTAGGAAATGGAAAACATTCTGGAACAACCAACTTGTTAAGTTTTCGAAAATCTATACATAGGCGGGATTTTCTTTTCTCATATTTCTTGTACGCAAGTGTAACAGGAGAAGCAAACGGAGAATCTGATTCTTCAATAATCCTTGCTTGTAGAAGCCCCTTTATTTGTGACTTTATTTCTCCATCGTCAGGTATGGAACATTTGTAAGGGCGAGAGGTGACATATTCTTCTCTGATCAATCTTATTTCTGCTTCTTGTGAGCGCACCTTACCAATGTCATACTTGTCTTTAGCGAACAAATGTTTGTATTTTCTTATTAATAATAGAATCGTTTGTTTGTACTCCTCATTGTCAATATGTTTTAAATCCACTTCATTTAAATTAGAATTCTCATTGAGATTTATTTCCATCTGATCACAAGGTAATCGAGCAAAGATACTGTTCTGATCATGATTAGCTGTCTGTAAATTTATGGCCTTCGAGTCACAAGTACTTTGCAAAATGTGAAGATTTTCATATTTTATCAGTTTGAACTTCAAGTCAGCAATTCGTTGATTAATTAATGCAACATTAGAGCCACAATCGTAAACTGCATTCACCTTAAAATCGTCATTCACGACTACATTAAGTTTTATCAACTGATCTAATTTCGCCCGGCTCTCTAGTTTAAAGCTTCAGTTTCAAAATCCACCTTGCACATCTCAAATTCAGTCAAATTAGTTTTTGACTGTTCAGTGGTACTTTTTCTGTTGCGACATTCTGATACCAAGTGATAACGATTGTTATAACCTAGCTCTGCACAAATAGAACATGGTTTTCGCTGAGTATCATTCTTCTGTTCATCATATTTTTTTTTAGGCTGTAAGACAGATTTTTTATTGAAAGTGCCTCCTTCTTTTTACTTCTAATTTTCTCATTTCTGAATATAATTTATCTATTGAGTTGATTAGGGGACATCTCAGTTCCTTTAGGCTCTATTTCGATGCATAATCTCTTTTTCGCAAATGCATAATCAACTAGAGAACCGCCTAAATATTTATAGCTAAAAGTTCTCTTAACTAGAGACCATCCCTTATCAACGAAAACATTCAGGAAAGAACCCTTCAAAATTTCCCAAGAATCGTTTATACCGACCTTCTTTAAATTGATTTTATACAAATCAATCGCAACAAGGAAAAACCGCAATGCTCGATTTTTTAGAACATCAGATTATAACTGGAACCGGTCACACTCTTCTTCAAACCTTCGTAACCACTCTGTAGGATTTGATTGTTTTTTATCAAATTTTTCTAAAACAAATTTTTGCTCAATATGATGTAGTTTCATTTCATTTTTGTCTGTATTTAACTTTAACTGTCGCTCTAATTGTCTAATTCGTTCCTCTAGATCCGCCTGATGAGGAGGTTCAACTGGACGAGTTATAGGTGCATTTTTCAGCAACGATTCCTCTAATGGTAACTCCCGAAAATAAACATTCAATAATTCATCAAAATACTCCTTCCGAATATCATCGTCTATTTTAACAGTTACAGTTCTATAACCATTTACATTTTTAATGTACAACATAGCATTAATTATAGGTTTCTTACCTGTTAGGACTGTGTGTAGCTCGGAGTCCATTAAGTCTTCCGGTAGTAAATACCAAATGTTCTTGCTCGTGGAGATACAAGGAATAACAAAGTCTTTCTCACTCATTTTTATAACTTGCACAAATAGCTGCTACATCTTCTTACCTGTGATCTTGTAATTTAATTTCTAAGATCGTTTGAAAGTGATTTATTCATTAAAATATAAAGAATTAAATTACACCTATTTACAGCAAGAGTGAAGCAAAAACAATAATAATTGATAATTCAGAAAACAATAAGTAGGTTTCAATCATATGGTGGAACATATGGGTAAGGTAGCTAAGGCACCTTACAAACACACACACACACACACACACATATATATATATATAATATATACATATATTTAATTATATACAAATATATATAAATATATACATATATATATATATATATATATATATATATATATATATATATATATATATACATATATATATAATAATAATATAATATAATAATATATATATATATATATATATATATATATATATATATATATATATATATATATATATATATATATATATATATATATATATATATATATATATATATATATACATATATATATAAGTATATATGTATATAAGTTAAGATGGGACTTACATCAGTATAGACACTAATTCCAAACTATCATTATAAACATTGTAAATAGTATATATAGAGGATTAGAATCTGAATAAAGCTAGTGTTTAACCAGCCTTCATCTGTGTTCTTATTCTCCCAATTTCATCTTTTTTTTTATATTTTGCGTGGTGAAACCCGAGAACTTTTTTAGCAGTTCACAGTGGGAATTGTTTTTCTTTTCCTTTTTTTTTTTAAGGAAGAATATTTTGATTATGGTACATATCAATTTTCATTTGAAAAAAAAAAAAAAAGGAAGTGTACCATTATGAATGAACAAGGACAGAGAGAAATCCTTAGGCCAGCAACGTTAATGCCGGAGCCTTCACAGCCAGAACCGGTGAATCCCAAATTCCCGCCATTGCCATCAACAACTTTAACAATGTCGCGGGCGGACTTAGATGCGCAGGAAGCGAATAGAATCGCACAGGAGACGAATTAATTAGGAAAAATGAAGTTGAAGAAGGCGAATGCACAAGACATCAGAAGAGAAATTTCGGATTTAGAAAAATTCAACGGAGAGGTGGGTGAATTAAATCATTTCCTCAAAGGTGGGGACGGAATTATGAGCAGCATACAATCCCAGGTAGCAGTGGATCTTCTCGAGGAATCAGATGCCAAAAGGTTACGGGTGGCTCTAGCACGTCGGGTGAGAAGGAGCGTCCTAAACCTGATTCAAGCGGATGAGGATACCTCGTGGCAGGTAATCAAGGAAAGACTGAAAACAGCCTATGGAGGGGGACGATGGGCCCCAGAAGAAAATATGCTTCAAATGTTCCGGGAAATGAAAAAAATGAACCAGACAAACGGTCAGTACGCTGAAGGCCTACTTGCGAAACTAAATAAGATAAACGAGAAATTGCGAGAGGTAATGGACACAAGTGCAGTCGAGGCGTGGATGACATTTATGGCCACGATCCTGAAGGTACAGTTAGCCAGGGATACGGGGATGAAGGACGGTCTACTCAGAGACAAATCATTCAGAGAATGTGCACAGGAAATGGTGGACGCGAGTGCCCGTGATGAAGAAGAGAGAGAAGAGTTCGAACCAGGGTGGGGTAAAGTGTCTTACCGGAGGAACGAGGCAGGAAGGAATAGAGTAAGACAGGACCTGGGAAGAAGGAGAGAGAGAGAGTTTGGGAGAAGAGAAAAAGTACCAAGAGAAAGAAGGTAATTTGTGGATAGGAAGAGTGGCAGAAGAGATGAAAGGAAGTGCCATGAATGTGGCAAGACAGGGCACTTGGTAGCTCAGTGACCACGTATACGATGTTTTGAATGCCATAATGAGGGACATATGGCCAGACAATACCCATATATACGGCGCAGGGAACACGACCGCGGAGAACCAATGGAGGTCAACGCTCAAAGAATGTGGCGGAGGAGCAGAATACCGTCGGAATCGGCCAGATCTTCAGAGACTTCAGGGTCCGAGAGGCAGAGCAGGGAACCTGGCGGCAGAGGAACCCCTGGAGGAAGAAGAAAGTAACGGAGTGCAGGACGGCGAACAGAGCAGGTAAAGAGAGAATGAGGATCGTGTGAACGGAGGGGCAACCTTTTTTGTGTAAACAGCATTGCAAAGAAGTGTGATCGGTTGCCTGTTACAGAGTTTTGTAAAGGGTGGAAGTGTTTGGTGGACACAGGAAGTTCCTGTACATTAGTGAGTAGAGATAAGTTGGAGGTGCTATTTAAAGGAAAGATTAAGCCAGGCGTGAGACCATGTCAATGTAAAGTAGTCACTTTGAGTGGGCCCTGTACGATAGAGGGAGAAATCGATTTAGCCTTAGAGAAGTGGAGAAAGAAGGGGGAGGTGATGACGCTGCATGTTGTGGAAATCATGCCGCGCGAGTATTGGGGAATTTTGGGGTGTGATTTGTTTAGCAAACTAGGGGCGAATATCCGTAGTTCAGGAGGTCGATGGGCAATTAGGATCGGGAAAAAGAAGTATGAAATGGTGTAAGAAGCGAAAGGGTGTGTTGGGGTAATCAATAAGAGGGCGGATTGGAGACAAGGTATAAGGGAGGAATTCGTAGACATTTTTTTCGCGAAGGAGACCCATTGAGTGCGACGGGGGAGACTCTCCACGAGATCAATTTGAAGTCGGATAAGGTTACCTACATGAAGGAGCGGAGATACCCACAAGCATTGAGGGGACACATTCGCGAGGAAATCGAGGAGCTAAAACGTCAAAGGATCATCGTGGATAGTACGTCGCCCTTTAATAGTCCACTATGGGCAGTTAAGAAGAAACTCGTCGATGGAGAAACAAAGGAACGCTATAGGATAGTTGTAGACTTTCGGCAATTATATGAGAACACTCTAGATGAAAAGGACCCCAGGTTGGTATGGGCAGTGCAACATTTTCGGCCATATGTATTCGGAAGAAGGTTTAAAGTGCACACAAATCATCGTCCTCTGTTGTGGGTGGGCAATCTGAAGGAGTCCTCGGCTAGAGTCACACGGTGGAAGGAGATTCTAAGCCAATACAATCTGGAAGTAGTGTATAAACCGGGAAAATCTAACGTCGTACCTGACTGGTTATCTCGCGCTTTACAGGTAAATATGATGGAAACAGAGTTAGGTGAAACGTCGGGGGATCTACAAAGGTTCGTGCGGGAATGGACGCCAGATGGGGAAGGAGAACGCGGGGCTGACCGTCTAGGCAATGGGGACCCCTCACATGACGAGCAGGGGACGAGAGACCAGCAGAGATGGAGGAGCTTGACGAAATAATTAACGACAAGACTCGACAGATCATCTGGAAAACAAGGACTACGGAGCTAGTAAAAATGGACTTTTCCAAATACGATAGACATACCATCGTCACTATTTGGTCCCAACCTGGAGTCAAGGAGGAGCAAATCTGCCGAGTGTTAAAAGACGCATCTAAGGTAAGCGCGACCCATTATTTATATGTTGGCAACGCAACGGTTTGGGACAAGATCCGTAACTTGTGGAGGACCGAAAAAATAGGGATAGATAGAACCTTTATCCGTTACCGCTCTATCGTGGAGAATATTCGCGATCACGAACAGCAAAAAGATGTGACGATTGCATACCATCAAGGGAAAACGAACCATCGGGGAATTAACGAAACGTTGGCGGCCTTGAAAAGAAGGTAGAAAAGAAGGGTTGAAAAGAAGGGTAGGGGTGCGGAAGACAGTAGAAGAAGTAATGAGGAACTGCCACATTTGCCACACGGCTAAGCATGACCGGCACTCCCCCGTAGGACTACAAACCGAGACGAAGACATCTACGGTACCGTTAACGGACCTTCAAGTTGACACTTTTACGTGGAGAGGGTTTAAATGGGTGACGGTAGTTGACACCTTTAGGAAGATAGCAATGGCCCACCCGGTGAAGGAGAAATCGGCGGCAACGGTTAATAGCGCCCTCCAAACATGGTTCCAGTTTTATGGAGACCCAGATACGATCTCCTCGGATGGAGGCAGGGAATTCGACAACACCCAGTTACGAAAAGAGACGAAAAGGCTGGGAATTTCATGGCACTGGAACACTGCCGAACAATCCAAAAGTAGGGGGGATCGAAAGGCTCCATAATTCTCTGGGTGAACATCTCTGAGTATTCCACGCAGATAAGGGGTTGGAAGCGGATGAGGCGATGCCTCGAGCCATAGCAGCGTATAACCATTCCATACACATGGCTACTGCGTTTTCCCCTTTCGAGGCTCTTTTTGGTTTACGCGCACGAAGGAGAGACGAGGGAGAGACGGTAGTGGATGATGACATGGTAGAACAACTAGTCACAAAGAGAATGGATCTCGAGAGAATGTGGGGGAAAGCACGTGGGCGAATGATCGCGGTAAAAAGTAAGAGAGTAGCGCGAGAGAACGAGGATGTAAAGGATACCATAGTATTATTAAAATAGGCACTATCGTTTACAAAAAAATTATGTCGAATCGCGCAAAAGAAGTTCTTAGGTATGAGGGTCCATTCAAAGTGATTACGATTAGGGAGCACAATCTCTTCACTATTCAGAGTCTGGCGGAGTCCAGGAAACGGAGGACTGTACGTATTGAGCAACTTAAGGTTCCAGCGGGGGAAGCCAGACCATAAAAGTGTATCTATTTGTATTATACGTTTTTCTAGAATGGAGCAATGTATTTTTAGTTTTTTGTACATAGAATTTTAATAAATTACCTTAGTTTATATTTTGTGTACAATGTAAATCCTGAGATTAAGAATGTATTAAGTTAGTTTCTGTATATAGGCTAAGTTGCAATTTTTGGTTATTTATTTTTGTTTGCAGTTTATTTTATGTTGTTGTACACATTTTTTTTTTTTTGAGTTTACGTGGATGTTCTTAAACTGGCAGGGGGGAGTTAAGATGGGAATTACATCAGTATAGCCACTAATTCCAAACGATCATTAGAAACATTGTAAATAGTATATATAGAGGATTAGAATCTGAATAAAGTTAGTGTTTAACCAGCCTTCATCTGTGTTCTTATTCTCCCAATTTCATCTTTTTTTTTTTTTATGTTTTGCGTGGCGAAGGTCTTAAGTTATATATATATATATATATATATATATATATATATATAT
Source organism: Rhaphigaster nebulosa (assembly GCA_948150685.1). NCBI lineage: Eukaryota > Metazoa > Arthropoda > Insecta > Hemiptera > Pentatomidae > Rhaphigaster > Rhaphigaster nebulosa. Next base: position 153,916,425 of record OX411308.1, on the reverse strand, counting down.
ATATATATATATATATATATATATGTAATGCTGTGATTTAGAAATAATACGACCGTAAACGTTTGCTGAAACAAAATAGTTTATTTAGTAACTTTTAATACAATCAATTAAGTTATTATTTCCAAATAATACAAAATACACAAACTTACCTAAAACAAAATAGAATTGTATACGAGTCTTTTACTCCCTAAATCACTATAATATATTTTACTGACAAGCGTGCTGATTAGTACAACCTTCATTTATAACAAAAGCTAATAAACAGCTGTTCAATGCCATTTAAAAGTAAATGATCTGAATTAATAATTAATCTTGTTAATTAGTACGAGTAAGTGTCATGGCCGCAACTGAAGTTAGACTTAGTTATCGCTCTGCACTGATTCTGTAATCGTAGTGGTATTAGCTCAAGTTGTGCTCAGAAACTTTGTAAATATTGACTTTATACGTAGGTGAACAATATTACAATAACATTGAGTGAGGTGAGTGCTCCTTAATTAACTTTAATAGTGAGAAGATGTACTCGTAGGCCAGAGAGATCACACACGTGGCAAGGCAATCTGTAACCTGCACGCTACTGGCTACTGGCTATCATCGCGTGGAACAGTCTGTTATCACATCTCAGGTAGCTCAGTGGACTAGGCGCTGTACACCAGTTCTCTTCCTCTGCTTAGTCACGAGTTCGAATCCATAGACTTATTAATCTTTTTTTTTTTTTTTTTTTTCCCCTTAATTTCATAGAATGTTTTATTTTGTATTATTTTTTTTTTTTCATGCACATAATTATAAATAATTAGAAGTTAAATTTTAATTTTATATTCTCTAAAATTTATTTATTTTAATTAATATGGATAAATCGTCGAATATGGACACAGACGAGGAGACGGCTTTTTCCGAAATAAGCGAGACAGATTCCCAATATTTGAAGAGAAGGACCCTCCAGAAGCGTCAACGAAACGCTGCACCTGGCTCTGCTGGGAATTCGCCGAATAAAAAAAAAAATAAAAAAGTAAAATCCAAACAAACTTCCCAACCTAACACCCGCAGTAAAACTGCAGCACCTATTGAAATAGCATCTACATCAACAGTTCCTACCATTCCAATAAGCAACCAATTTGCAGTTTTAAGTAATACAACCGAATCTACCACTCACCGGCAGTTCTCTGAACCAGAGCCACCTCCAATATTTGTAAGCAATATTCAAGACTTTATGTCGTTTGGCCATGAAATTGCAAATTTAATTGGACAAACAAATTTCAAATGTTTTTCCCGATTAAAGGACATCAGAATTAATACAACCAACAAAGACAACTATAAAAAACTAGTCAACCATTAGACAGAAAAGCAATATGACTTCCATTGCTATCAATTAAAACAAGAAAAAGCATACAGAGTTGTCTTGAGGGGTCTTCATACCACCACCCCCACTACCGCTATTAAGAAGGATATAGAAGAGTTAGGGCACAATGTTAGAAGCATTTCCAACGTTTTCCACCCTACTGAAAGATATCCATTGCCACTATTTTTCGTCGACCTTGAGCCAGGACCAAATAATACAGAAATATTTTTAGTAAATAGACTAGTATACTCGTGTATACGTTTCGAAGAACCGAGGCAGAGACCAGAAATTGTCCAGTGCACTAAATGCCAAAGTCTAGGCCATACCAAAGCCTACTGTCATCATCAGGCCAGGTGTGTTAAATGTGCAGGCCCTCATGCGTCTGACACTTGCCAGAAGCCTCGGGATACTCCAGCTAAATGTGTTCTATGCAGTGAAAGCTATCCTGCAAATTACAAAGGTTGCATTGTTTATAAAAACATGCAACGACAAAAAGTTCTAGTTGCAAGAAATTTGCCAAGGAACGAAGTTCATGAAGACCAAATGCCTGGCCCTTCAACGAGGAATGATCCTATGAACCTGGGAACTCCGGTAAACAATGCAGAACGAAGACAGATGAGCTCCAGGAGTAGAATAACGTATTCCAACGTCACCACAAGACATCTGGTTCGACCACAGGCGCCTCAAGTCTCCTTACCTCAGCCTCAGACCTCCCATTCTCAACCCCAGATCCCACACCCTCAGACTTCCAGTTCTCAACCCCAGACCTCTCATCCTCAGCCTCGCCCCTCCCATTCTCAGTCGCAGTCTTCATATCCTCAACCTCAGACCTCCCATCCTCAGCCTAAAATAACTAGAAATGAAATTTCTTCCAAAAGCGCATCCCTAAGGGTGAAGTTATCGCCACAGATTCCACCTCCTTACTATCCCAAACATCCTGAACTATCCCAGTTCCCCTATCCTTCACAAGAAGCTCCATTAAATGTGGAATCCACACAACGATCCCACACGAGGGTTCAACCTCCACCAAGACAGAATAACCCTCCACCTCACGACTCTTCCTTCTACTCCTATCCTAGCCAAAATCCTTCCGATATAACATCAATCCTTTCATCCTTCCTTCGTGATCTTCAAGATACAATAAGACCTCTTATCACAATACTTACCAGAGTCCTAACTGAAATCCCGCTCAATATCTCACGATGAACAAAAATACCCTAACTATCCTTTTGTGGAATGCAAATGGCCTACAGAATCACAGAGACGAACTTGACATATTCCTCCACGAAAATTTCATTGACATTGCCCTAGTTACTGAAACTCACTTCACGACGCGTTCTTTCTTTTACATACGAGACTACATTACACACAGATCAGATCATCCAGATAACACATCCCACGCAGGTTCTTGCATCCTTATTCACAAATCCCTACCTCACTCCCTAATTCCTTCCACTCCAACTGACACCATTCAATCAACCTCAATAACCTTATCCTCCCGTCCTTTAAACACTACATTCTCAGCTGTATACTGCCCTCCTGGAAATTCCCTTTCCTGTAACCACCTTGATTCCTTATTCCGATCCCTTGGTCCGCGTTTCGTTGCTGGAGGGGATTACAACGCCAAAGACCAACGATGGGGATGTCGAACTTCCAATACTCGTGGCAGAATTCTTTCTCGTATCACAACCTCCAACAGTTATTCCATCCTCTCTCCCATGAACCCTACTTATTGGCCTACATCCCTTAAAAAACATCCTGATATCCTTGATATATTCATTACTTCCCAGATACCCTCCTTCCAATGTACAATAAAATCCATAGATGACCTATCTTCAGATCATAGTCCGGTTCTGCTTTTCTTGCATTCAAATCCTGTTCCGAAGCCCTCCCCTCCTTCCCTGATTAAAGGACAAGTAAACTGGAACAATTTTCGGTACGATCTAGAAAACAAACTTGACTTAAAAATTCCGTTAAAGACTAAACATCAGATTGATTCTGCTATAGAGGAATTCACAAGAGCAATAGGTACCACTATCTACAGCAACACATCACACCACAAAATTAGAAATATGCAAGAAACCAACTTGCCACATCATATTCGCATTTTATTAACTGAAAAACGCCGAGCAAGAGCGAGGTGGCATAGAACAAGATATCCATCAGACAAAATTCATTATTCAAAACTGACCAACAAATTAAAAGTAGAAATCAGAAAATACAAAATTCAAAATTTCCAGAAAATAACAGAGAACCTAACTTCTAACGATAAATCATTATGGATAACTACAGCAAAGCTATTAAAATTCAAAACCTTTAAGAACTAACTATTCCACTTCAGATGTCCCTTCCTCCTAAAGCGTTTCATCCTTCCGAAATAACTAACATCATTCAGAAATTACCTTCCAAAAAAGCTCCTGGTCATGATCTCATCACATCGCACATCCTAAAACACCTCCCTCGAAAAGCTGTCCTATTCCTAACCTATATATACAATGCATCACTCAGAACCACCTATTTCCCTGATCCTTGGAAACTGTCTATTATAAAAATGATACCAAAACCAAAAAAACCATCTGAAAATCCATCCTCCTATCGTCCTATTTCCCTCTTGCCCACAATGGGCAAAATCCTAGAAAAACTCATATTAAAGAGACTGTACCCAATCCTAGAATTAAATCAAGTGATTCCTGACCATCAGTTTGGATTTCGAACATCCCATTCTACTATTCAGCAGTGTCATCGTGTGGTGGATGTGATATCCTCCACATTGTAGCGCGGAATGTACTGCACGGGAGCCTTTCTCGATGTGGAACAAGCTTTTGACCGAGTCTGGCACCCGGGACTGCTTTACAAACTCCGTCAATTCCTTCCCCCGACATATTTTCTATTAATCCGTTCCTACCTCACCGATAGAACCTTCAAAGTAAACCATAATCTTGCCTACTCATCACTATTCTCTCAGTCCGCCGGTGTACCTCAAGGTAGTATCCTTGGCCCCATCCTTTACACGGTGTATACAGCTGATATCCCAACCCATCCTAGCACCATCCTCACTACTTACGCTGATGACACATGTGTGTTATCTGTGAACAATGACCCATTTGCCGCATCTCAAACCCTGCAGTCACACATCACAGCCATTGAAGAATGGTGTCAAAACTGGAGAATCAAAATAAATCCTAACAAATCCCATCAAATCACCTTTACCCTACGTCGTAAACCCACTACATCCTGTCCTACAGTATCCTTTAATAATATACCATTTATCCCAGTCGAACAAATCCGCTACCTAGGACTCCATCTTGATAAACGCCTTACATGGAATCCTCACACAAGACTGAAACGACAAGAAACTGCTCGAAGATTCCGATTACTGCAACACTTACTTGACAAACGCTCCAAATTACCGATTTTCTACAAAAAGCTCATTTACATCACCATTATCAGGCCTATTTGGACATACGGGATAGAGCTTTGGGGTACCACTAAACCATCAAATTCCTCCCGCATCCAATCCTTGCAATCCAAAATCCTTCGAAAAATCCTTAATGCTCCTTATTTTGTCACAAATAAAATTATCCATAAAGACCTCAATATCCCATTTGTTGCAGATTTAGCCCGAAATAGATATACCTCCTTTAATTCCAAACTCCTTGCCCATACCAACCCTCTTATTCGTAGCCTTTCATCCCCATGTATTCCTGATAATCCTCTGAGGCGTCTGAAAAGAAGATGGCCACGGGACCTTCTAAGTTAAAATAGACATTGAAGTGCTACCAATGGGTGGCTCCTTCACAAGTAATTCTCATGTCTTGTACTTCAAATTCCCATTTACTTGTTGTATTATGTAATACAGTTGTAAATTTCAATAAATAAATAAAAAAAAAAAAAAAAAAAAAAAAATCTTGTTAATTATTAATTTACACCTCCGGTGGTCGGAGACTCATTTCCTACAGAAAAAGAGTAAGGCACTAGCTTACAACTATGAAAATAGTTTGTAGCGCTGTGTTTTTTATCGCATTCTATTTCATAAATGCTTGAAGAAATGCGTCGTTTAATACAAAAGGGTCCATTTCTGACTGCATCCAGTTTATTCCTGTTTAATTTAGCGCCATTTGTTATATATACAAAATCACCTTCTTTAAATTCGTGAATTTTTCTGTTTTTATCTATTCGATTCTTATTTTTTTCAAAATTTTTTCTGGAATTTTCAAGTGCTTCCCGACGATCCTTTATTAAATCAGAGCCTCGTTCCAATTCAGTCGGTACTATTTCTGATCTAATACATAGTAAGAGGTAAGCAGGTGAGAATTTAGTCGTTCCATGAATAGTACTGTTGTATTCCTCAACACACAACTCAGCAACCTTAGTCCAGGGCACGCTAGAATTACTCTCATTCAATCGGCAGCGTATTCTGTTTACCAAAGTTTGGTTTAAACGTTCGTTTAAACCATTAGATTGTGGAGTTCATTGGCTTCCTTGATTTATTATTTCTGCATATTTCAGGTGGGTGGAAACGATTTTTATAACCTAATGCTTCGCATATTCTGCACGGTTTTCTTTCTGAATTATTTGATTTTCTTTTCTCAATTTCAGTCTTCGTTTTATCATTGTTTTGTTTTTCATCTATTTTTATTTTTATCATGTATGAGTCATCAAACCTTTTTAGTTCTTTCACTAGATCATTCAGACTCTCAATTTTTTCTCTGTCTAACCTATCTTGAACTTCCAGAGGCAGGTTATAAACTATTTGATATATTCTAAACATTTCTGGCATATTTTTGTCAGCTTCCAGAAGTAAACGTTCTTTTTTAAAAACAAAATCAATCAATGAACCAAATAAATATTTGTAATTAAACGCCAAGCGAATAGAGGTCCAATTTTTCTTTCCATATACTAATAAAAACGAATTTTTCCAATTTTCCCAGTCCGTCAATGGTATCTTAATGAGGTTTGCACTGTACCATTCTTTTACATTCCCTTCTATAAATAATTTTAAAGTTTCTACCCTCATGTCATCAACAATTTGAAAGCATTCTTTCTCAAATAAAGAAATCCAGGTTAGAGCTTCTTGTTTTCCATTAAATTTGTTTAACAAAAATTTTTGTTCAATTTCACTTAACGGCACTTGATTAGTAGTTGAAATCCGATTCTCTAATTCCCTGATTCGTTTAATTAAAAAAATTTCATTATTTTTGGTTTCCTCTAAAGCAGTACTTAATGCACCAGCCTCATTTTGATTATATTCTTCTAAATACTGATCCCGATTACCGCAAACAGCCACTGGTCCTCCAGGTTGGGGGTACATCCACTCTGACACCACACAGCACACTTATAACAGCACTCATCAACATTAAGGTCATTTACAGTACACACTCCAGGACAACCTATCCTGGGTAGCCGCCCCGGATGGGGAAGTAAATCAGGCTGCTTCGAGGCGATTTTCTCCTCCTGACTCTTAGTGCCAGGCTAGACGCGAGCCTGGCCGGGTTAGCAACCGGAGGAGCACAGCTCATTACCGCGCCCAATTGCAGAACACTAACACACAAAGGTCACTACATCCGCCCCTTGCCATTACCCAGGAGGCTGGTACAGCCCTGTATCTGGGATCGTGCCAGAGGGTACAGAAGATAAACGACGTATGGCACTCCTCGGCCGCTGGGATAGTACAGGAGTCCGCTCATCCTAACCTGGAAGGAGTGGCTGCTCTATCAGCCCAGTGTAAAAGTTCGGACGCTGTAGTAGTGCCAGTTGGTGACTGGATGGGACCCTGATGCACGGACCGGAGTTGCACTCCCGAGGCCACTGGACTTCTCTCCTGGGAGATTACCTGTTCCGGTCAAGTGGAGAAGGCAGCGAGGACGGATGCACACCTACACTAACACCACACAGTAAACAATACAGATACAAATAAACAAACCAATGGAAAATCCAAAAGAAAATGAGAAGCCTAATGTGTTCTGTAAGGTGTGATTGAGGGGTGCGGCCCGGGGACTGTCCTCGAACCGATTCGGGAGAGGGAGGACGGGGTTTTGCCACCGTCCACCCTTCCTTCCCGACGCGGAAGGGACTCGGCGCGGAACCAGCACGATCGCCTGGCTGGAGGCGAACGGATGGCGGATCAGCTATGAGCTGGTGTCGCTGACCGTCTGGAGAACGCCTTCGGCACCAGCTAGACAACAGCCCCCACAGGAGGATCAAGGGAGGAACGGGCGCCAATAGGCCCCTGTTCCTCCCACTTCCTTCGCCTCGATCTGCCACAATCATGGAGAACGCTGGGATCGAGATAAGACAAATTAATTTACAGCATAATAAGTCGGCTACGGCTGAATTGGCGAAGCTTCTTTCGGGGTGAAATCCACCCTCGTCTTAATACAAGAACCTTATTGTTTTAGGGGAATGATTAAAGGACTTGGGGGTATCGGCGGAAGAATCATCCGTCCACCCTCATGCGAAGCACCAAGGTCACCAAGGTTATCTGGGTCTCTAAAGACGTTCAGATACTACCTTTGCCCCAGATTAACACGAATGATGTGGTGGCCCTGGCCATAACTACCAAGGTCAGTAATATTAAGCTTAAAATGATTATTGCCTCCATATATGTACCCCATAATCTGGATCCAACTTACCATTATATAGATAGTCTCTTCCGCTTTGCAAGAAAGAATGATTTACCTCTCTTAGTAGGCGGAGCCATTAACGCCCATCACCTTGTGTGGGGCAGTTAAGACACGAACGAACGAGGATTACAGTGTTGCTAAGGTTTTTCGACCTATCAGCTTATCCTCCTTTCTTTTTAAGATCCTGGAGAAGCTGGTAGCAGTACACCTTACAAGTAAGGTTCTACCACTCCATCCCCTTCACCCTCAATAGCATGCTTACCTCCAGGGAAAATCAACAGACATTCCCTAGTAGGAAAAATAGAAAAGGCCTTGGTATATAAAGAATCCGCCTTAAGGCTCTTTTTCGATGTTGAAGGGGCATTCGACAGGACCAGGCTTGAGGCAGTTTGTAGAGCCTTAAAAGAAATATCTGTCCCACCTGCTATAGCCAGATGGGTCGGATTTGTTTTGAAAAACAGAATAATAGTCGTCTCAGAGGAGGGCACCAGACTAGAGGCGCAGGCCTTCACAGGTTGCCCTCAAGGGAGCTGCATCTCCCCACTGCTCTGGTGCCTTGTAATGGACAAATTGTTAAGAAGACTAGAGGAGGCCGGATTCTCTGCCCAGGCATTTGCAGATGATGGAGTAATCCTCATAACAGTTAAGTTTATTGCCACCATCTTCGAGCGCATGCAGGTTGCTTGCGATATTGTTCAGACTTGGTGCAATGAAGTTAGACTTTCGGTAAATCCAACTAAGACTGAGTTGATTCTCTTTACCAAGAAACGGAAGCTGGACGCTTTTAGGGCTCCTACCTTTTTTGGCAAAAAGCTCCAATTAGTTCACCAATCCTTTCCAAACTAAACTGGGGTTCCCATTTGACTATTGGAAAGCAATAGCATCCTTTTGGCATGTTAGACGCGCTGTGGGCAGAACCTGGGGCTTTAAGCCTAGGGCCATGCACTGGATATACACAGCGATTATAAGACCTAGAATTCAATATGGAAGCATAGTGTGGTGGACAGCCTTGAATAGGGCCTCCCATGTTCGCACACTCAGCCGTATTCAAAGGATGGCATGTATGAGCATTACGGGAGCGTTTCGTACCACACCTACTAAGGCTTTAGAGGTCCTCTTATATCTAACACCGCTTCACCTATGGCTGAGGGGCGAAGCAGTTATGGCCTATCTAAGAATTAAGGAAAACAGACAGTGGCAAGTGCGGGGCGAACCCACAGGCCATTCAGTAATTGCCAAAGTGGTGGAAAAGGAGATTCCTATCCTTCAATATTGTTGTCCTCAACTTAATAGAAACCTTACTCTAGACTCTAAAGTGAGATACTCATATCCTAGTATATCCGACTGGGAAAGGGGTTCAATAGCCACTCAAATAGGCAAACTATCCTGTTTCACGGATGGATCATGGAAGGATTCGACCGGATTAGCAGGAGCGGGCGTCTACATAGAGGATTTAGGCATTAACATAAGTCTACCACTAGGTAAACACTCTACTGTGTTCCAAGCAGAAGTGTTCGCGATACTGTCTGCGGTCACATGTACGGAAGTTATCAGTTGCGACAGGGCTGGAATTACTATCTGCTCAGACAGCCAATCGGCTCTCCAAGCCCTGGAATCCTCTAGGGTAACTTCCGTATTGGTAAAAGAGTGCAAACAGGCATTGGATCTACTTGCCTGTTCGAAGAGACTTGAATTAGTTTGGGTTCCTGGACATAAAGGAATCAAAGGCAATGAAATAGCCAACAAGCTTGCAAGAGAAGGTGCTGAAAACCCTATCTTTGGGCCAGAATCTTCAGTAGGCATCTCTAAAAGATATCAGCGGAAGACGGTCTAGGATTGGACATGGAATATAGCGGGCAAGGAGTGGAGGGGGTGTGCGGGCCTTAGACAGGCTAAGGAACTAATTAAAAAACCCTCTTAACTGCTTAATAATAACTGCTTCTAGAATCAAGTGGCTGCTGGGCCTCAACAGAAAGGAACTCCGACTGCTTATAGGGGTACTTACTGCAGGCTTAAAAGACACTTAAAGATGTGTGGAATAGCAGGGGATGAGACCTGCCACTGCTGTGGGCAGGCACCTGAATCTGCTATACACTACATAGCCGAATGTAACAGATATGCGTCGCTGAGATACAGACTCTTAGGATCTGATAGAATCAGAATACAAGAGGCTCCCTCCATCGAATGGACATCCCTTCTGAATTTCATCAGAAAACCAGGAGGTTCGATATGGAGGGTTAATAAGCTATTTCTATTGGTAATCCCCCGGGGATGGCAAAAAGGACCATCAGGCCCACTTGCCGGACTTTGTCCACCCACCCTTGCCAGTACCAGTACAGTAATTAATTCGTGTTAATCAATTATGTCAGATAAGTGAGTGTCGTTATTAGTAAACAATGATCATTTCATATGGGATGGCAGCCACTTCTTGTCGAATCGCTTGTTTTAGTTGGTTTTAGTATGAGGGAGATGAGTGTATACCTTTGTACTTTTGATTTGATGTAGCTCCATTGTGAGTCTCACAAGTGTTCAAGTCGGATGACTGGGCAGGGCAACCGATGTTAACTGACATTATTTTTAAAACAAATTAATTACTGTAACTAAAATTAATTACTAACTGTAACTATAATAGGATTTTATGTACTTTCAGATGAGAATAAAAAAAAAAAAACTTTTGAGATTTTAGATTAGAGAGGTTTTATTTAGCCTAGAAATGTATCAGTTACTTTTGCCGCAACCTTTGTGTACGAATAACCCTAAACACATTATGCGCACTGCTCCAGAAGAATTACAGAATATTTAGTTATGATGTTTTCAAAAGAATAAAGATAGTAATGTATATATATATATATATATATATATATATATATATATATATATATATATATATATATATATATATAAGACTGGTATGTACATATCAAAAACTATCAATAGGTTTGGTAACTAAATCATTTCATTACGATTGCATAGTTTAAACATTTGCGATCAATATTCATAAAGATTTTGTTGTATCTTATATGAGAAGCGAACCATATTCTGAAACATTTGTTTTTATTTTGATTTAATTATTTGTGAAAAACAATTTCTCGTTACAATTATCTTTATTATTAAGAAAACATTTTTATAATACTGCCATCGACGTTTCGAAGTCCTTCTTCGTATTCAGGGTGCTTATTTTCTACAATACAACATAAATCAATTACAACGAATAAATATTCATAACATTAATTTACACCATATTTATTAAAATATCACACTTACTATCATTATGTTTGTTTTAAAAATTGTTTGTTATTAATCTATTTCATATATTTAAATCAATGCAACTGTTAATTAAAATTTAAATTATAAATTAATTTATATTTAGTTTATTTATGTCGATGTTGTCTTAATAATAAAAATAATTGCTAAATATATAATAAAGTTGTTTTTCACAAATAATTAAATCATAATATGATCTTCCCTAATAATTGGAATTTATTTAATTATTTTTGTCGTGAACATAGTTGAGATACTATATAGTTGAGATACTAATAAAGAGATAATAAATCAAAGGCTCAACATTCCTGTGAAAGGGATAAGACCTAAGATTGAAGTTAACTATATCTGAATTGTTACGATAGGAAGAGATTCCTCCTAAAAAATTTATCTAGGCTACCGAATCTCAGAACCAGCAAATAAATATTTATTATAAAAATAAATTTTCATTAAAAATAAATTAATTCAAATTAAAAAAAAAAAAAAAAAAATCATAAACTAAAGCCAGAAGAGGCGTGGTCTTAACGTACGAAGTCCAAGTTGTTACGATTGTAGTTATGTAATCTTCTCCTGGACAATAGTAAACAAGTTAAATGGTAATATTATTAATTATTAATGTATACTTTATTAATGGCAAATATTATAATTTCCGTAAAAAATTTTTGTAATTATTTAATTTAAATTACTATTCTCAATTATTTATTATTAAAAAAAATTACAATAAATTTTCATAATTTTTTTTTAGTAACTTTAAATTTTGTTTTTGTCGATAAGCTTGTCTGCCAACAACATAATATTAAAAATTAAACATCGCACGAAGAACAGTACCTAGCGACTTCTATAGCTCAATTCATTCTACTTTTGATAGATCCGGTACCCAGGTTCTTTTTATTCTCCTTTTATGTTCTCTGATTTTTAAGTCTAATTATGTGTTTTGTTGTCCGCGCAATTTATCTCGAAAACGTTTGAAATAGGTTCGTAAATATTCATCATGTGCAGACCAGTATTCGAATTTGTTTTAATAACTAAATTAATATCTTGCACTTATCACATTGATAAAAAAATGGATCTTTTTTAAATACTGAACACTACATAGGCTATATAACATAGGTTTTCGGAAGAATTTCATAGTTATTGGGAGGGAAAAAATTGAAAAATACTTCATCTATAGCAGTACTCATTTATATTTGTTCAATTAACCAATAAATTATAGAAATAATATAATCCTACTAGATTAACATTAATTTGTATAATATTTTTTCTGTTTTGTATTATTTGATAACTTCATCATTTTCTACATTTGTTAATAGTCTTGTATTGTTAGTGTTAAATTTATACCTAAAATCTGTCATAAAAAAAAATAGATCCGTACAATATCAAATTCCCAAATAATTTAAATTAAAAAAAAAAAACATTAAATGAACTTTTAAAAAAAAAATGGTATTTTACTTATTTATAATTAGGAATAAACCTCCTTTTGAATGTACGAGTATAATTTAATATGACGAGTTTCTGTAAGAAAATGTTTTCAATTTTGTTGGTAAATCCTAGGTGAAATAAAATATAAATCCTAAAATAGCAACAAAGCTTCAATTACGAATTACGATCGTAGAGAATCATTTTTCTTTGACCTTTGTAGTTGATATTTTATGTCAATTCAAAGATATGCATGTTTATTAGCCGGTATTGAAAGTTTCCAAAAGTAAAAATTTTATTGTACTTATAAAATATTTTTTAACCGCTGTACGATTTAAAAATCTTTCAATCAATTTACTTCTTGTGCATTCCGTATCCTCTAAAAGTGCTGTCTAGAGTTGGGTTTATACATATTTAACAGAGATAGATTGATTAACAATTAACAAGTCCGTGAATTACGTTTTTAAGATCATCAAAAGGAATAACATACCTGCAAAATTACGAAGGTATCCAGATAGCGTAAGGCGACAATATGTCTGGTTATAACAGACGCATCACAAATACCAAACTAGTTACGTAAGAAACACTCCCGGAATATTGCTTTCGAACCGAGGTTCACGCTCATACTGAGATACCGTATCCTGAGTGAGCGCTAGCATCGACTTAGTCCTGACCTCTGGCGGTGTTTTCGTCAACTTTAGAATATAAACTCTTGTTTCCTTATATATATATATATATATATATATATATATATATATATATATATATATATATACATATATATATATATATATATATATATATATATGTGTGTGTGTTTGTGCGTGTATACATACGCAGAGTGATGTACATACGGATATCAAAGGGAACGAAAAATTAAAAAAAAACCCGAAATCTGTCTTTAGGTATTTACCATGTACCAAGAATTGTTTTTTAAATTAAGAAAAAAATTTCGTAAAAAAATGTACTAAATTATTCACTTTTACACTAAACAAAGTTGACAAAAAAATTGAAAAATGTTATGCAGGTATGTATATTAAAATATTTCTTATACATACTTATAGCTTAGAATAGAACACAAAATGAAAATCTCATGAAATAAGTTAACAATAAGGTAGATTGAGCGTAAATAAATCGTTAATCTTAGTTTGCTTAGTTTTTCTATAAGCTACCTAAATTGTATAAAAACTTTTTCACCATCAACAAAAATATTAGATTCTTTTTTATTTTTTATTTAGATAGACGAAACGCTTCACTATTTCGAATCTTGCTCACTAACGTCTCTTCATCGTCTGAATCATCTATGATTCTTTCTGGTTTTGCTAGTTTTAGTCTCATTTTAGTTGTCACAACTTCTTTTAATATTTTCATATTCTCCTCTTCATATGGTTTCGTTCTTTTTGTATTCAGTTTAAAATAAAATACATCTTTGTATAAGGGTGCGCGCAAACAATAAAATGACTGTCGGTACTGACAAAACTGGGTTGAAACTATGGTCTTTTGAATGTGGCGATAATAGCAATTGGGTACTAACAGACACCTCGCTCTATTTTAACTCCAATTTGTCCTTAACCTAGGCGCAAAGCTCCGGGAGATGCATTCATCTCTTTGGAACCATTAACGGTCCTTACTCCTTAGTTTATCGTGTTCTTAACCTTACCGAGGAGCGGAAGGCCGAGTATGACATCCTTTGTGCACGGCAAATACTTTTAAACAAGTGCACGAAGGGCGGATGTTCCTGTTATTGGCTTTTTTTATAGCTGCCTTTTTTTTTTGCTGTGAGAAAAGGGTAAAAGTTCGCAAGGCTTGTGGGCAAAATTACGCACCGATGACTGTACTTTTACCTCACTATACAGTGGTTTGTCACTAATTCCAAACTGTTAGCTCTAATCCTATTCTAGGTTTTAAGACATACTATCCATCTTTGAAATAAGAAGAAAACGCATAAGCAAGGGCTTAAAATCTGGGTTTTAAGGTATTGCTGACATCAAAACCATATAATAAGGAACGGCTTGAAGCAAAACCAGCTAAGAAAAAAACAGGAAGTAGTTGAAAAAACTTGAAAAAAATTAGTTCCCTCCAAACAAAAAAGAAACTCGTAAGTTTATGTTGTGTGCCAGAAACATATACGAATCTGCACATGAGAAGCTCTGACCTTGATAGGCGCTTTTTCGAATTAGATAAGGATGAGAAAGACTCTCCCTTGTTCCGGAATAGTTGTTATTTTAATTTCATGTCGTTAAGATACAAGGACAAAACAAGGATTCTTTTCGCTTTTACGTTTTCAAAATTTTTATCATTTTGGCTACGATGATAAACTACGATGTTTTTCAAACGAGTACACAACACATACAAGAGGCTGAAGAAGACGGTTATGTTGATAATTTAAGTGCAAATTTAAAGGAGCTGCGTACTTTTGCCCCATCGTATATGGTAATCGTTCGAATTGGAAAGGTTTAGAAAAAATGTAGTGAACTATTAAGACATTTTAATTAATAAGTGACTACATTAATTAATACGTCCGAAGATTTTGAAGTTTTAAGAAAATTAGTCAAATTAACGATACAAAATTTTTTTGTTTTAAAAATGGACGCCTCGTCGCACGAAATGTCATATTTGTTTTTAAAAAAAATCTTTTATTTCATAAAACTTATGAAGGGATGATGAAACTTTCAGAAGATTTTTTAATAAATATCAAATTCCATATACTGTGGGGAAAACAACCCGAGATATTTATTTCAAATAAATAAAATAAAATGTAGAATAATAATCGTATTTTGACACACTCTAAAAATAAAAATAGAAATTCCAGATAGTACTTAAATGTATTTTGATACTTATGTCTTATGGGCGATGGCTTTGTTCTTGAAGATACTATTCAAAATGAAATCAAACTTTTCAGGATTTGATAAGTTTAAGTATTGATCGAAGCTTGTAAAAATAGAATGATAATAAAAGAATATAATAAAGTTGTTTTCTTTGTGTTGTCAAGTAGAAAACAAGGAATGGTTAATAGCCTTGTTTTCTCCGGTCTAGATATCACTTATCTATATCAACCTTCGAAATATAAATAATCTGCGGTCTTATCAGTGCACGTTGATGTACCTATTGAAGATATCTAATGTAACATTTGTCTTGAAGAGTTATTTTTATTTTAACGCATCCAATCATCTTAAAATATCAACAATAAAAAATTATTTGATACCCGTATTTTGCACATTCGAAAATTTATTTTTTTAAGTTTTATTAAAGTAATGAGAAATTGTGTTTCATGTATGGCCAATGCTAAGAGCGATTTAATCAACAACAATCGTTTTTCATGATCCATTTTTTAATAAGAATAATAACATGTTTATGAACTTCTATTTACTTAAACGATTATCTCTAATCCTAAAATGGAATTTCGATATTTCTTATCTTTAATGTTACATTTTTTTTTGCAACAAACTTTTCGTAGATATATTCCTGTTTTATTATTTATTAAATATCAATCGGAGTTTAGTGAAAGAAGTTATCTAAGGCTTATAAAAACAAAAAGTGAAAAAATTTCTATTTTTCCGTTAGGAAAAATAAAGTAAAAAAGCTGCTAATTATTACACCATGGTTTATTATTCGCAAATAGTTCTTAAGGTAAGCTCCCCGAAATCCGCTCCGCCGTCTAAGTTCGTCTCCCAAGTTATCTAACGTTCAGTGGCTTGATAGAGGCAGTGTGGTCATACCATTCTTCGTTTCTATTGGCTGACGCGAACGCAGCCATTTTGGTTCATTGTTCTATACTAGCTTATGCTGTCTACACCTTAAAAACTGTTTGATTTATCTTTTTTGTTAGAGATATATCAGGTTGGGAGCTTAATTTTGTTATTTTAGTTGTAGATTTTGCTTAGTAATAGGTTGTTTTTGTTTAGTAGTGATAGACTTTAGTTTAAAGTAACAGGTTTGTTTTCGTCTTATGAACTTTTAAAGTCTTACATGCACTTTAGTTTTTTTTTTTTAAATGCATTAATTTTCCGTCATAATTCAGTGGGGATGAAGAAAAATATTGGAATGAAGTTGGAAACTAGGTAATGTGTGTTTTGCAATGTACTAACGTTTTAAATTATTCTTCCATTTATTTTAATAAGTGTATGGGTGAAATTTCTCAGCTTTATTGAGAACTCAATTTATTTAAATTTTCAAAATTAAAAAAAATCACTACCTTCAGTTGGCTCGGAAGTAAATTTTTTTTTCTTACAACTTTAGGTGCAATATATATTATTCAGATAATAGTATGTGCTAAACCATCTAAAAAAAAATCATTCAGCCGAGACAATCTAATTTTGTATTATTTATATTTTTGTTCCGTTTTTTCGAAGGCGATGTTTAAGGAGAAAAATATAAAATTTGTCACCAACCCATTTGTCACCATTGCTTCACACCAATCCATTCTTCTAAACCATTTTAGCTAATACTTTGCTGCATTGTGATTTAAAATGAAATATCAAGGAAAAAGTATTCAAATACAGGGTCCTCACTGAACCAAAATGGCCGCCACTTCTCTAACACCACACTGTCTCTATCAAGCCACTGTAATTTAATGTTGGTATTGCTGCTATCTACTGAAAAACTCTTGAAATACTTCCGTACCAAACAAAAGACTGCTAATAGTAAACTAATGGTGATAGTTTGCGCTTTGGCTCTGTATTTTTCAACGAGGAAAAGCTTAAAACCAGCTTATAATAATTATATAAGATATAGGTAAAGCGGTGAATATTAATGAGGTATTATTTAATAAAATATTTTTGTTACACCTTCTTCGTCTGCCAAGCATTAATAAAATTTGTTTCACTCTAGAAATCATATTCCTAGACAAAGCGAATTTGTGCCGTTCAATTAGTGTTATTAATAATAACAGTAATGAGGCAGAGAAGCTAGTTTTAGTTTTTCATCAACTTCAGAATGATATTCTGGTGCATCAAGAAAAGATATTTTTTATTTTATCAATATTGTTCGTAGCCTAATTTATTGCTTTCATGCTCAAGTTGTCTAGGACCCGTACCTTTACTCGTTGAGGTAGGGAAAGCTGCCATTATTTTCATAGATCTTAAATTCGTCCCTCTTAAGGAGAGGAAAATGATGCACATGTTTCAAATGGTGATTTTGTATTTGATTTTTGTTCGAATGGATAATTAGTAAATAAATAATCAAAAGGTTTTATATATTTTAGGACATGTAAAATTAGTTTTGGAGAGTTTTTTGCTTTTATTTGACTTCAAATAGGATATTCGATACAGACAAAATTAGTACCACTCTTTTAAACTCCTAACGTTTAGGTAAGAGCTGCTATTGTTTATTCGGAGGAAAGATTATTTATTTAGCGCGACAAAATAGTATTTTGTGAAGTTCTCATTTCACGATAAGATTAGTTGATATTTGTAGATGGACTGCTATGTACCTTAACTCTGAAAGGATTAACTGAAATGTTGGCATTTTCTCGGCTTGTGAGCAATTCCAGATAAATCAGTTCTTTTCTCTTATCAAGAATAAGGTGTCTGTGCTTCAATTTTTACTTAACTATTTCCTATTACAACAGTAAGTAAATCAAATCTATAATGTACTGTCAACTGGGACAACTTTGCCACATAGGACAACTGTGCCACTTTTTGAAAAATATGTTTTGGTGCCAGACGTAGTGAATAAATCAAGCCTTATAGGTACCGTATATTTTTATATAGGATAGGCCACTAATAAGTCATTGAGTAATAATTTTCACACCGCATATATCATCGATAAAATGAGTTCTGCAAAAGAGGTTCTTATGCTAAAAATAATCAATTTTAATATTGATGGAGGCTTCGATAGATCAAGGTGTTATAGAATAGTATCAAGAGTCCATAAAATTAAATTACCTACCTTTTCTGACGGAAATGTTAATTTTTTTCTTTAAAGTTTGAAATTTGTGAATTATAAACGTTTCCATTGTTTGTTATTTTCATATTCCTGTTTTATTTTCTAAACAATAATTGTTTTCATGATTTATAAATTCTTATTTTCTAGCGTTTTCTTGTGATTTTTACTAGTTTTATTACGGTTGGCAAAGTTGCCCCGTTTCTAAGTTAACTTTGCCAACGCTATTTTTTATTTTTTGTTAGTGTATAAACGTTTACTTTAATGCCTTACTTCCCCAAATTGCGAAAAAAGAGATCAAGACTAATCGTTTATGATTGTTTGAAGAAGTTTTGTACACGTTTAATTTACAAAGTAGTTGTATGAAGAACAAAAAGTGGCAAAGTTGTCTCGGTTGACGGTTAGCGATTAAAGCTAATATTGCCTCAGTTCATTGTCATCTATGGACATTTGAATAAACAGATTCGATTACTTAGAATAGAAAATATTCTCAAAGCCTTAGAAAAAATCGCATGCAAACGCACGCTTTTAATTTAGTATACTTTGATTATAAAAAAACGTTATGATGTTGCTGTAAACAAACTAAAACCTTAAGTCATCTTGATAAACTACTGCGTTTTTTTTCTTTACCAGGAAATAGCCTTGTGGTGAAAAACATGGACCTCTTATCACAATATCTGAAATTCAAGACCTTCAGCAGAGATGGCGTGGATCCAGAAATTATGATGGCTCTCCAAGAACGATTCTCAACGACAATTAATGAGAAAGAAATATCGAATAAGTTAACAAATATTGTAAAACATGTAGAAAAACGTTGGTAGCGTCCTCTACGTAATTTATGGGATTTTCATTATTAAAATGAATATTGGTTAAAAAAGCACTTTTATATAACTTTTCTGTCAAAATTCAGTGCTATCGGAACGGTTGGACGTCCTTATAAAGTGTTCAGTGAATGTAATGACCTGGCTAAACTAAGTAAATGTACTAAACTAGTAAGCGGCACATCCCTCGATGAACTAGCTTTTGTAGCCAAAATTAAACTGAATGTCTCTGGGAAACTATTAGCCGCTTATATTGTTCATCGAGGTATTAGATAATAAGCGATGTGCTTCTAAATAATTTAGTACATTTACTTAGTTTAGCCCGGTCATTACATTCACTGAACACTTTATAAGGACGCCCAACAGTTCCGATAGCACTGAATTTTGACAGAAAAGTTATATGAATGTGCTTTTTTAACCAATATTCAGTTTAATAATGAAAATCCCATAAATTATGTAAAGGACGCTACCAACATTTTTCAAAATTTTTACTATTTGCTAACTTACTCGACATATCTTTCTCATTAATTGTCGTTGAGAATCGTTATTGGAGAATCTTGATTTTTCGAATCGCTAGATCTCTCCTGAGGGTCTTGAATTTCAGCCATTGTGAAAAGAGGTCCATGTTTTTCACCACATGACTACTTCCTGGTAAAGAAAAAATCCATCCCTTTTTGCATGTCCGAGCCTCAAATAATTTACGTTGCTCAAATCATTATAGGAAACTTCAATTACGTTAGAATATTCTTACAAGGTTGCCCTTGGGGTTTTCCTCCTGTGCAATTACAAAACCAATCCTCGGCCTTCCTAATAAGCTATTGCAAAATAAACTGAAGCGATCAAGGACGAGACCCAGTTACATAAGGAGTGGATTCCGCTCATAATAAGCTGCTGGATACTATGCAACTTCCAAGTTATCTACTTAAAGAGAACAAATAAATCTCCACCTCATTAAATTATGATAATTCGTTCCCTTTTATCATTAAGGAGAATTTCTCACGTTGAGATTCTCGAAAATTTTAGTTTTATTCCAATCTTATCGAATGTTCCCTTATCTACTTTGATAATAAAAGTGTTATATTTTTAGAATTTAAGACTTTCTTTTATGAAACCCCTCACAACTAAATTAGGTTCAATCTAAAAATCAATCTGTTTCCCGTTTGATATGGAAATTTTTCTAGATTTCTAAAAAGTATCTAGCTTTTTAAGAAATCAAATATGACGTCAAACATTATCGGAATACTGTTAGTAAAACGACAAAAAGTTAATCATTAAGTCAGAGATGTTCATGAAAGTTGGTGTACAATTTTTTTTTTGATAGCTTAGTTTATTAGTTTCTTTTAGGTGATGCTGTGCTTAAAATGACTTTTTATTGGAATTATTAGGAGCATTAAAGATTTTAGGTTTATCTCATCGAAGGAATTTGATAAGTTAGTGGAGCTCAATCTCTTACGTCCAAATAAGCCTTATTCCTACGTCGTTACGATGTCTTTGTGGATTAATTCATTATTGACATTAAAGTTTCCATTTTCAACCTTATTCAACTCACAGGGGGAGTGTACAGTTTGTCCGTCGCCGATTTTGATCCAACATGTTTTGAGTGATTCTATATTAAAATAAATGTCGACACGTCTCCGACCGTTTCGTCTATTGGGTTTTAGGAGCTGAAACCAACATGCAAAACATCTGCTTTTCGGAGTATGTTATTGGCTTTGTATATTATTGGTCAGTTTTTTATTGGCCAGTTTGTTACTAGGCAAAATATGAATATTAAATAATTGATTCTCAGTCAAATAAATTTAAAGAAGTTTTTAAATTATTAAGTAAATTTTTTTCGCACCGAAAATGATGGCAGGTTTTGATTCAGCACACCAAAAATCCTTGTGCTGAAAAAATTATCGACAAAAAAAAATGCCTTCTAAAACACGCATTCTAAAATCGCGTAGTTTAAGAACCTTTATCGATGTCCAAAATTTATTTTGAATTGTTCAAATGGTTCCTAATTTATGGGCGATTTTGGGAATCTTAAAATAAAATTGAAGGGTACATCCTGGCCAAATTTGTATTTTTAGATTAGCTCGGTAATTTGAATATAGGTTTTTTTAAAGTGCTAAAACCAAATCTGACTCCAGTTTTGAATACAAAATTCTGTTAACATAAGCAATTCCCTTCGTAAAATAATTCAGTTTTTATTGTATATAATTCCATGGATCCTTCAAATCGCTCTAAAATTCAATTATTTAATTTTTTAAAAAATTTCACTCTAAAATGTATTATTTCTGGATCACGAATAACGTTTTTATATTACTTATAAAACTTTTAACACGGTCTTAAATGTTCAAATTTAATTCTATTTACTATGACATACCTAGCAAGGCTGGGTTCTTAACTGTGTACATATTATAATATGAAAACTTTGGTGATCAAGAAATATTAAATATTACACTTTTATACCGCCACTATAAACTTTATCGTAGTAAAAAAATATATTTTCACCTTAAAATAATACTCTTTGACTTTTGCATCAATATAAATAATATACTAGATTTTGGTTAAAATTGGGGAGCCGAAAAGAGTACTTTACTTGAAGGTCATAAGAAACTTTTATCAAAAATTATACTAAAATATAATCTAAAACATCTCAAATTTGGTAAAGACGGCTTTCATATCAATCCAACTAATATTCTAGATTTTGGTTAAAATTGGTGAGCCGAACGGGGGTACTTTACTTGAAAGTCATAGTAAACTTGCATCAAATATTATATTAAAATTAAATATAGAGATCATATGGCTCGGTAATAAAGGTTACACACGCAATTTTTTTCCATTCTTATTAAACTTTTTATTACTTGTTTTAAGTGTTAAATAGTTATTTTCCTTCCCATTTGTGAGCTGAAGAAGTCTGCAGCAAGAGAATAAGATATACGTTAATAGGGTTCTTCCGCTTAAAATGTCCAAACCGTCGATTTCCAATGCTTTATCTAGATAGCATTACTAGTGACATTGACAGTTTGTAATGCTGTCACGGAACACGAAAAAATCTCTTGGGAACTATAATAACGGAATGAGACCTCCACAAACAAGAGCTTTTGTGTGTGTGAGTCAATAGATGGGTGTCGCGAAGCCGAAGGTCGTTTTTGAGATTCTGCAATCTTCGGAAACTTGTAACTAAATTCAGGATCACTTTTTGAGCCACCGATTTATAGTATAATAGGCGTACAAGAAAGTCATGCGGTGTCCACATCAGATATTTGAAAAAGGCTTCAGTGCCATTTAGCAAATTTTATAGGCGACACAAAAAACTTTTTTCCCAAAATAATAATATATTATTTTTAAATTTATTCTTTATTGTGGACAGTAGGAGCTTATTGGCGTGACAAAACTTTTATATTCACAATATATTGTTAAGGCTTTTAGCACTGGTCAAGGCCAGAGTGGCAACTGAGAGTCGTCAGTATTTGGTGCTTGTGTTATCAATAGTCGATTTTTGGACCATTTCCATTTTTTTTTAAATATATCGTGAGATAACGGTGATGTTTAGGTCCCATAATAAATTGAAACCTAAATTTATACTTTTCGGCGCTTAAGCGTTTTTCAAAGAACGCTGTCTATATGTGATGAAAACAGAATCTTTCTAGGGAGCGAATTTTCATACAAAACTGGTCTGAGATTTGATTTTAGAACTTTTAAAAAACTCTATATTCAAATTTTCAGGCGAATCTTCAAGCCAAATGTGAGGCATCGGTAAAGGTTCTTAAACTACGCGATTTGTCGTAAAACATAGAACCGAGGCGTTCCTACGTGTTTTAGAATCAACGCTCTCCCCAAAAACCTCAATTTTGTTTTTATTTCGTAATCAAATTTTTTTACACAGACCTTCTAAGGCAATGCAATAGTTGTTTAGATGCACGGAAAGAAGAAACTCCTCTCTATCTATCGAGTCCAAGACGAGTTTGAAATCGGAACATAATATTGTGGCTTTAAAATTTTTGAGCACCCTCCGAACTGAATTTTTTTTTTCAACGATTTTACAACATAAAAGTTTTTTGTATGCTGAATCAAAATCTGTCACCATTTTTGGTGTGATAAAATCTATAATACTTGTTTACTTAATAATTTAAACACTTTTTTTTTACATTTATATGACCTAAAATTAATTATTTTTAATTTGTAATCCTTCTGGTATGAATGGTTCGTAAATTGTATGCACCAGACAGAGGGGTGAACCAATAGAATCAGGACTAACCTAGAGTTAGGGCACAAGACATTGCAAAAGTCATTCTGCTCAATAGACTACGACGTAGCATGTTGGGAGGATGGACCCAACAAGAATTCCAAGAAGATGAAAGAAGACGGGGAAAGCCCTGAGGATGCAGAAGACGACCTGAAAGAGATGGATGTAAATCGCTGGAAGCACTTTGCAGCCGACAGAGACGAGTGGAAGAAGACATTTGCAGAGATTATGGTTCTTCAAGGAGTGCAGAGCCCAGAAATAAGCAAGTAATATAACTATTTATCTATTTATTTTTCAAGACACTATAATTACTAAAAAGGCTTTTGCAAAATTTAAAAAATATTGCTTAGGATACCAGTTACGATCCTAGTTAAGGAGTTTGATCATTATATTTTTTTCAAAAAATATTTATTATGTTTGATCATAGTTTGTAAATGAAATATTTAATTATGTAGACCTCTTGGCTTTTGTTTAAATGTGTATCATACTGTTGTTGCTTAAGGAGGATTATTTATCCTCTTTAAAAATGTCTTCTTTGAGAAGTAATTTATGGAGGATGATTAAAATCATACAAATGGAATATATAATAATTCAATTCCAATTTTTTCCATTTGCATTTTTAATCTTCAGAGATATACAAAAACAAGCCAATATCAGCATGAAAAGATTTCATTTGAATTTGGGACGATTGAGAAACGATTTCTATTGGGGAAACGTGACGTTGGTTCTGTCAATAGCTATTAGATTTTCCGATCTTACAACTGGCACCCCACCTCTGGGACCGTTAATTTCTTCTCTTTATGTCGTTCAACCTCTCTACTCTTCCAAGTTTACTGCCGAAGATATGGGGGTGAAAGTTATTTTTTAAATAATGGAGTTTTTTTTATACCAGTTTGGATGATTTTAGAAGAGATAAAGTTGTCCTTTGTTTATATAAATATTACTTATTTTTACAATTTTGTATATAAAACAAGCTGACTCAGCAATGCTTTGCTGTTGCTAGATTTGAATGTATATAGAGATTAAATGGACAAAATTGAGTGTTTAGTATCAGATATTGTGTATATATAAAATTTGATATTTGTATAAATTATTTTTATGCTTCGGATCACATTTGTTTTTTACAATGCTCTTCGATATACAATGTTTTTGATGATTTCATTTGGCATTTATAAAACCGAAACCCTTAGTTTTCCTACATGGGAAGATGGAACATATAATGGATCATGAGAAAAATATGGATTCTCCAAATTCAATACAAACACACGCAATGATTGGCCTTACATGTTTATCGTGTCCTTGTGATTTATTGTGAATACAAATATGACCTTACGATGCCATTATTGTATTAAAAAAATTTAAAACTAATTTAATATTTAATTAAAACTAAAAATAATATTTTTGATGGAAATCAGTCAGATTAAAAAAATAAAGAAACAACTAACAATCTTTTTTCTATTATTAATATTTTATTTACCTACTTCTTAGGTGATTTTTGTGTACAATATATTATTAATTTTTATCCATTTATATTTTGTCATCCAAAAAACTTATTTATAAATGTTTACATAATATTATTTATTACCTTTAATTTTATTGTTCCTATCATCATTATCTCATACCTACACTTTTATCCTGAACAGGGCCTAGCTAGCTTGACTTATTAATATATTTGCCGGCATTAGAATAGACTAGAGTTTAATAAAAAAAGACTAACAACTTAGCCAGACCAGTAAAGTCTATCGGTCGATGCCAGGAATAAACATACAAAAATAAAGTTCAAGGATTGATATATAGCTTAGTAATTGTGACAAAAGGTTATTTTAAATTTCTGAATATAGATTTCAGGGAACTTGAAACCTTTCAAACTTCTTTACTTTCTTTATTGCTTAAGTTAACGACGTTTCGGACAGACCTAGTCCATTTTCAAGTCTAAAAAGACAATCTCCATATTGTCTTCATCTCTTTTTATCTGATCCAAATCTGGATTATTGTAATTATTTTTCTAATAAAATTAATTTTATATGTCCGTGCGTCCGTTCCCATGGCTTCTCCTAATGAAACTCTCAAAATGAATTGTAATAATTAAGAAGTACAAATAATGAATTAATAGATATTTATAATTTTTTATTAAAAACGATAAAGATCTTTTTAAAATTCTTTTTGGAGGTGATTAAATAGACGGGATTTGAAGGTGGGAAGAGTATTGGAGTCACGGATGAAAGGAATGGAATTTCATAGGAGCGTATATATAGGTCATCGATTTCTGACCTAGCATCTGACTAATAGAATAAATATAAATCATAATGTCTGAAGGTTTTATATATATATATATATATATATATATATATATATATATATATATATCGTCGGCCTACAAGTGAAACACACTAAGTAAAAAAAATCGTTTTATAACAATTTTCGTGTTTTAACACTCAAAACTAAGACAAAAATGTTCATTGATGTTTTTTGCAATATAACCGAATTTTAATAATACTAGGACTAAGTGAGTTTCACCAGTCAAAATATCGCAACTTTTTCATGCGAAATAAGCAAACAAGTAAAAAGCGATTTTTTTGACTTGGTGTATTTCACTTGTAGGCCGACGATATATACACATGCTTACGTTAGTGTTTATTTATTAGAATACATGTAATATTAGAATAGAAATGTAGACACTTTCAGTTACGTTAATTGATACATTAACTTGTTATCTCTGCAGTAACTTCACTTGGAATATTATTCTAACTAAACATACCTTTGGGTTATACCTTGAGGTAATATTTGGAACTGGAACCAAACGGTACCGTACAACTGTCGCTATTTCATTTGGTGATGTAGAACGGAATGACAACTAACTTATCAAATCAGAACATTTGCTAGCTAACAGCGTTTTCCAACTAGCGGTGAAAGTTGGCTCAAGGTATCTTATCTTCATATATGTCATGCAATGCAGATGAGCATTTATGTGAATGTGTAAACGATGCATTATGTATTGGGTAAGGAAACCCAGTAGGCTTAACAGTTACCGTATCAGGATATTTTCTATGTTATATTTTTCAATAGTTTTATTGAAATATTTATTATTTTTCGAAATGTTTTAGCCCATTTTGTGTTATCCTCAGGTAGATAAAATATATACAGATATTACTATTATATTGTAGATATAACGATATCATCTTAATATCCTTAATAAATACTTATTCTGTTTGGTTAGTCTGGTCTGAACTGTGAAATTGTGGTTTTGTTGTCTTTAACATGCCTGAATTGAAGGGAATTTGACTGATTACTTATTAACTGGTGTTTGAGTGACTAAAGGCTTTGTTTGGAATCTTCCAGCAATTGCCAAATTAAATCTTAATTGTTGGTCAAATAGAGATCTATTTATGTAATAGTTTTAATTGTCAGTAATCTAGGATTGTTCTGCATCCATTGAGTGGCCTAGACTGAGATAGATTAACTTACCCCAAGGAAAGAGAAGGTACGATCTCCCTTTAGCATTAGTCGTTTCTATTATTGTTTGGTTTTTGTTTGGTTTTGGGGAGAAAAAACTACTAATGGTTATAATTTTAACACAATGAATTAATTTATTAACTTTGTAATAACAATTAGAATAGATACGTAAATCGATGAAATAAAAAAAATGAAATTAATTCAATATAGCAATAAATATATTTACATAAAAATTAAATTTAAATCACAAGTTTTAAATTATCAATCTTTAGGAAGATTTCCCCTTATTGACTTCCATAACTTTATTAGTTATCATAACGTTTCGGACCCTTATTGCGCCCATATTCAAGTGATATAAAAAATATCGTATATTAAACATAAAGCGTTCATGAAGATCAACTATTCAAAATTTAAAAATTACACAAGTGATCAACAATTAAAACTCACATGATGTTATGACTAAATATTCATATCAACACAAAAAAACAAGAAAAAAAAACCTGTCTAACAGAGTATTAGCCAAATGCCTAGCCAAAAGTTTTCAAAAATTTACTATGCTTCATAACCAATATTAAATTCGTTACCTTGTATTTGATTTTGTATCCCTATTTGTCCATGCGCTATAATTCGTATAGGAAATTCCTATTTGTCATCGTAGTTCTACAACATATTTTTAAAATCAATTGTTAATTTAGAACCTCTTTCTCCGTAAAACTCATTGTATTAATATTATAATAATATGTTATATAATAATATCAATTATTAATATACTTGTTGTTGCATGCAATTGCCATATTTTTTTATCACCAGTAATCTTGAGTGATCTCTTTGAGCTGTGCCCAAAGTGTTGTTTTGTTAATACAGCATTTACTTAATCTTATATGTCAACTGTTGTGCTTGTCTCTAATTAACTTAGTTTTTATTCATTATTTTTAAATATCTATTTTGTTAATTATATCAAAAAAGTAATGACCAATACCCTTAACACCCTTTTTAAAATTTACCATATTATTGATACGTTTTGTAATATTAATTGATTCCAAAAATTTCCTGACTTTACTATCTTCAGCACTACCTAAAATGCTGACTTAAAACCTGGTTAAAATCAAAACTATAACTATTGCCTATACTGTGTCTATCCAACGCAGCAGCATTCAATTCAAAGAATTCAGCATCTGGCTTCAATAGACTTAGAAACAGTATTTACAAGATTGTGTGAAAACATGATAAGCTAACTTTCCCAAGTTGGCCCAACATGTTATTGAGGTATAGAAAAAAAAAACTACTGAGTCTTTTGATGACAATTTATTAAAATTAAAAATTACTTAAATCAGTTAAATTTAAAACCTATATTGAGGAATTTTCTATGAAAAGTGGAGATCTCCATTTTCGACCGAAACAGATTTCGATGAGTTCTGGTAGGTATCCCAAAGCTGCACTTAATCCTAGCTCCACTTCTGTCAAATGCGTTTTTTCCCCAAAGAAAAGTGAATGAAAAATTTGTTTTTCAAGCAAAAATGGTTGGAAAGTTAGTTTTTACTACAACTTGGCAAACAAAAGTGGAAATGGAGATGTCCACCTTTTTCAGAAAGGTCCTCTATTCTTATTACTTTAAGGTCGAGTAAGAAAAAGTTTTTCAGCTCAATTTACATTTACGTTTACATACGTTTTGTGATTGATTTCAAAATGCCGTTGCCTCTATTTCTATGGCTTTATCCTAAGCTATTATACATTTTCCTAAAATTTTCAAAGCTTTGCCTAATAAAACTTAAAACATCCTTCTTTTTTTTTTTATCTCCGGACTGAAGCACATGGACGTTATAAGGAACATTTCCTGATTATCTTAAAGGGTTAAATGAAATTAGATCATATCTTTGAATCATGATTAGCTCTGATTTAGTGATGATTATTGCGGAATTAGACGCCTGCAGAAATGGAAGGGATACAAGAGCACTTAGATAATCCGACTGCTAATGCAGCCACCGGCATCTGATCCCTCTCTGGTGTAGCTACAAATCTGTTTCAGCCTGAACAATCTAAGTATTAGAGTAATCCGTTAGAGCAGGCAACTTAGTTGTCCTTATTGAATTTCTCTGCCTGTTAGTCTTAGGGTCAGATTTTGACTTGATTAGCAACAGTAATTCGTTACAAGAACGTTTAAATGGCTCTGGGCTTTGAAGAGAGCTGTGTGCAAGTGGAGGTCTAAAATTTAAAAAAAAAAATGACTATTGGTTTTACACAGCAGCTACAAGACATACCTATCTATGGTTTTGTGGTATGGACCTGCATATAGTGAAACTATATTACAGAAAGGTAACATCTTAATTTTGAGTTTCGTATAGCTCTCCTCTTGTTACTTTCGCTAAATTTTATTAAATTTGAAGACAGGAGGAATTTGAAAGTGGCGAAAATATTATGTGCGAGTAAGAGGAAGTCTAGTGATAATCTGCCATCATTATATAATTACAACATAATTATGGAAATAATATTTTAATTTAAAATATTTAATTTAAATTTAATATAAGAAATCTGAAAATATACCTAATAGTCCGAAAGCCGGTGTGTAATTTTGTGACTTATTTGAAGAAAAGTTTTAGTCAAATATCCATTTAATGCACATCTTCAGTGACTTGTCAGCTAACCTATAGCGGTCGGATTTCAAAATGGTGGTAAAAAAAACACGACATTTTAGGACTTCCATCGATAAATGTACAGTGTATTAAATTTAAAAAAATATTAAATTCAATGAGCACTAGTGAATTAAATTGTCTAATGAGCATCGTAACATAATAATTTGGATAAGTGGTAAATTCGAAAAACAAGGTAAAAAAAAGGCGATTTTGTCAGAAATAGAGACGGAGTACTGTGTATAAAATAACAGTTGTGAAGCATCAAATTCTGTGTCCATTGAGTAAAAATATTTTTAGATTCGGTCAAGTACATCTCTCGAAATTGGCAATCTCCCGATCTCCGGCAATTGGCATTTCAGTCCGGTAGAAATATCATTTTGATGCGCGAAAAATGGAGTCATTTTAATTTTCAGATATGTTGTATATATTGCTCCTCTAGTAAAAAATCCAAGGTTTCGACCTCCTCCTATCATGAAAAACCATTGAGAAAAGCTATTTTTCAGTTTTTCCTTAGTTATTCGCTTCCAGTGAATTTAAGGTAAAAAATTGCCATTACCAATTTTAAATAAAGTTAAATTTACTCAAAGTTCTATAGATAGTATTTTTTAATATTCGGAATAGCTTGATAGAGCTTGAATAAAGATACATAGCCTTGAAAATCTGCAAAACTGTGCAAAAAAAGTTGGAATGCCAATGGTTTCGCATTTGATATGATTTATTTCAGACAAACATAGAACTAGAGACATCCTAGATACAACAAAAATTTGTTTCCCGACATTGAGAGGGGGCGGGTTTCAAAATGGTGGCCAAAACAACTTTGGTCGAAATTTTTGGATTATTTTTTCATCTACGTTATAATTCCTAAACGGTGCATTCTATCGAAAAAAAAAGTGTATTAAATTACAGACATTCTCATCTAATAAGTATAACAACATAATAATTTGTGAAACTGGTGTGATCAATAACTACATATTGTATATATATATATATATATATATATATATATATATATATATATATATATATATATATATTGCTCATTTATACATGCTAAAGAAATTCTTTAATAAATGGAGGATAAGGAAAAAAAATACAAAAATAAAATAACTACGGTCAAAAACGACGATTTTGTAAAAACAGAGGCAGAGTACTATAGCATTTTCAAATCAATTGTAACCTTTTCCAAATCAGTTGTGACCTTGTCCATTTCAATTTCAAATGTAACCTTTTCCATTTCAATTTCAAATGTAACCTTTTCCGTTTCAATTGTAACCCTACCAGACATGAATTAATTCAATATTATTTATTTCATTATTGAAAAATAATTATTTTAATTACAATAATGACTTTTGAAATAATTTCGGCATATTCTTCCGACATTTTTTCGTTTATTAGATAATTTATATTAAGTGCTAATTTCAAGTAGTTTAAATTTTATAAACTATTGAATTTGTTCGGATTTCGATTTTTCGTTGCTATTGAAGTTTTTTATGACATAGGGATCGTTTATAATCTATTAAAATTGTTTATTTATTCTTAAATATTTATAATTTTTTATTTATTTAGTGAGGGGAAGGAGGTGGATTTCATCGATTTGGTCATGGTTCAAAAGGTTTTCGAAGTTGTTAATTTCAAATTTACTACCGAAATTTTGTTCGGTCACTGTATTCCTAGTTAATTATTAGTATTCAAGTTTCTTCGGTATAGGTATCGTTTACTAGGTTTTCAAGAGCGCTATTTCACTATCGATTTCCGATGGCGCTTGCGCATTTCGAATTCCCATTGCTATTGAAGTTTTCTATGATAAAGAGATCGTTTTTTAGGTTTTCGGTAAGTATTGTAATCGCGAAAATTTTCGGTTTTCAGATTTCAACGGAAATATCCATTTTTACCATCCCTGAATCCATTTTGACTAGTTTCGTCGTGGCGTCTGTATGTATGTATGTATACGTTCGTACGTTCGTATCTCGCATAACTCAAAAACGGTAAGTCGTAGAAAGTTGAAATTTTGTATTTAGAATTGTTGTAAAATCTAGTTATGAACCTCCCTTTTTGGTCACTGCTTGATGACCTGAAGTGGTACTTTACTAGATGGTCATAACTGATTTCCATAAAAAAAATATTAAATTATCATATAAAACTTTTCAAATTTAGTGTTTATGACTTATATATTGATTTAAATAACATACTAGATGTTGGTCTAAATTGGAAAACCGGAAGCGGTACTTTACTTGAAGGTCATCAAAAATTGTATTAAAATATAATGTAAAACCTCTCAAATTTGGTAAATAGGACTTTTATATCGATATGAATGTATTTACTATATTTTTGTTAAAATTGGTGAGTCGAAAAGGATATTTTCCTTGAAGGTCATAATGAGCTTACATCAAAAATGATATTTAAATTAAATACATAAATCATATGTTTTGGTAATAAAGGTTACAAACGCAATTTGGTTTCCTATCCAATTAAAGATTTTTATTAATTGTTTTAAGTGTTAAAATTGAGTGTAAAATACTGGTTTTCCTCCCCATTTGTGTGTGTGTGTTTCAATAGATGGATGTCGCGACGCCGAGTGTCGGTTTTGAGATACTGCAATCTTCTGAAACTAGTAACAAAATTCAGGATCACGTTTTGAGCCACCGATTTATCGTTTCGTACAAGGAAGTCATGTGTTGTCCACATCAGATATTTTTAGTTGAATTTTGGATCGCGCCTGCGCGTTTTGCATTTCTATGACACAGGGATCGTTTATTAGGTTTTCGAAGGTTCTAATTTCGTTTTTTGAATTAAGATTTTCATCGAGCATGCTCATTTCGAATTACTATTACAGTTGGCATTCCTTTGGTACAGGTATCGTTTATGAAGTTTTCAATCATCATATTTTCGAATTTACTATCGAATTTTTGATCGCGTATGCGCATTTCGATTTACTGTTCTTCTTGAACTTTTCTTCGTTTATAAGGGCTGATTATTAGATTTTCAAAGATTCTGATTTAGTTTTTGGGATTGGATATTTTATCGAACATGCTCATTTCGGATAAACATTACATTGACATTTTTTTTCGGTGAAGTTATTATTAATTAGGTTTTATAGGACGATATACTAAAACAAATGTCAAATATAATTGTGATTTGAAATGAACATGCTCGATAAAATTAAATTTGAAAAAAAAAAATCAGAACCCGCGAAAAACCTAAATAACAATTTGTATAACAAAGAAAACTTCAACAGTAACGGAAAAGCGAAATGCGCATGAGTGCTCCTAAATCCAATTAAAGAAATGGAATCAGAGCCCTTGAAAATCTAATAAACGATCCCTATATCATAAAAAACTCCAACAGTAATGGAAATGCAAAATGCGCATGCACGATTAAAAATCCAATTAAGGAAATGGAATAAGAACTCTCGCTCTATCCTCATTCAAATCCCTCCTTTTCCAACACCTTCTTTTTTTACAAAATGATGCTTTGTAATTACGAAATTTAAATTTTAGACTAAAATCTAGATTAGAAGTGAATTATAACATCAGAAATGAAAGAATATCAGAAGTGAAAGAATGACACCGAAGAAAGTTGAATTTTTGTATTTGGGATTGTTGTAACATATAGTTGTGCACATCTCGTTTTGTTCACTACATGATCACCGGAGGTGGTACTTTAAGAATTAACGTATATATTAATATAGATAACAGAGTAGTTTGTTATAATTGGATAACCACAAGTGGTACTTTTCTTGAAGTTCATAATAGCCTTGAACTTCTCAAATTTGGTATATAAGTTTTATACCAATTCAAATAATATATTAGATTTTGGTTAAAATTGGCCAAACGGAAGTGCTCTTTTACCGGAAAATGTTTACAGTTTCTTTCTTTTTTTTAAAGGTGTTTTTTTAATTTAAAAAATAAATATCTCAAGTAATAGTTTTAGAAAATTAAATTCTTTGTGTACCCTAACGATTATTATTAAATTAGGACTTCTTACTTATTGCAGAATACAGCGAAATATATAAAAAATAATAGGTATGATTACTAAAGAAAAAATCTCGATAGGTGATTTTTAGTACGATTCCTTCCTTACCATGTGTCGAGACGAAAGGAGTTCAGAGTTTTAAATATAGTATCCCTTCCGGTTTATTAATATTGGCGGAAGATCATGTGCTAATCACATCAGATATCTTAAATGGTCCTCTATCAATTTTAGAAATCAAAGCTCCAAATAAATGTTTTAGAAAATTAAATTTTGAGTCTACCACATCCAGAATTAGGACATAGTCTAATCGTCGCCAATAGACATCGCGACGTCGTTTGAGAGATACTGCTATTTTGGAAACTAGTTACCAAATTCAGGAACACTTTTTAAGCCACTGATTTATAGTTTAATAGGCGTTCAAGGAGGTCATGCGGTGTTCATTTCAGATATTTTAATTTAAAAATTCAATTTAAAATAATAAAAAAATACTGTTGGAGAAAAAATCATTACACTATTATTTATTTTTTCCAAATCATAGTATACATAAAAAAAATTAGATTGAATTAAAAAAATAAAAATGATTTGAATTTAAAACAAAATTGATTTGAATTAAAGAAAAATGATTTGAATTAAAAAAAAAAATGATTTGAATTTTTTTTTTGAGGTCTTTTGTCGAAAAGACGTGCCAGCTATATTTTATAACTTTTATTATAAGGTTATAACAGCAGAAGTTTAACCCTGCTGTTTAAGTTTGAGTGCATAAGGGCGTTAAACCCTATAAACAATACACCATTTATTGGTTTCTACTCACAGCATCCATACACCGAGTAACACATACAAAGGGAAATCAGATACAGCCGGACACTGACAAATGGTTGACTCGATTGAGATATCTCTCATGGTTTAGATAAAATCGATGGGAGATATTTCAACCGTGTAGAGGCGTGTTGTCGATGCATCTATCTCTATCTTCACATTAGTGGATAATTAATCCATTAATAGCGCTATTACGAGGCACTATATAAACAGCAATTTATTTTATTAGATTACTTTAAATGGCTAGGTAATTATCCTGAACAACTGGGCTGCCTATTATACAGATATTGGATATCATTACATCGAATTACCAATAGAGCAATTTGATAAAGCCATTAGTAATTTGAGACAATTACAACAGAACTCTAGCGTTCTGTATTATCGCTGTTCTCAACTCATTTGATTTTCCCCATGAAAGAAGAAAAAAATTAAAATAAAAAAAAAAGTTAATAATTTTTGTTGCGACAGAAGATTAATCAATTTTTTATTTCATCAATATTAATCAATCTTATACAGTTGTAAATTTCTGTAAATAAAAAAATTAAAAAAAATATTAATCAAGGGTAAACATTGAAAATTAAACGGTTAATTAGAGACAGCTGGTCAGTCCATTCACCCCATTTTCCGTAACGCATTCTCTGCAAAATCCAAAACAAAAATTGTTTGCTGTTTTAAGTTCTAAGTTAGTTTTTACTTAAGGAAATACTGTAATCGCGAAAATTTACGGCTTTCTGATTTCAACGGAAATATCCATTTTACTATTCCCCTATTAAGGAATGGTAAAAATGGATATTTCCGCCACGTCGAACCTAGTCAAAGTCTATTAAGATTTTGACTAGGTTCGACGTGGCGTCTGTGCATTCGTATGTTCGTACGTACGTTCGTATATCGCATAACTCAAAAACGGTTTGTCGTAGAAAGTTGAAATTTCGTATTTAGGAATGGTGTAAAATCTAGTTGTGAGCCTCCCTTTTTGGTCACTGCTTGATGACTGGAAGTGGTACTTAAAGTAAAGACTTGAAGGTCATAATTAATTTCCATAAATAATTATATTAAAATACTATACAAAACTTCTCCAATTTAGTATTTATAACTTATATATTGATACAAATAACATATTAGATTTTGGTCTAAATTGGAAAACCGGAAGTGGTGCTTTACTTGAAGGTCATAATAAACTTTCATCAAAAATTATATTAAAATATAATGTAAATTATCTAAAATTTGGTAAATAGGACTTTTATATCAATATAAATAATATACTAGATTTTGGTTAAAATTGGTGAGCTTACTTGAAGGTCATAATAAACTTACATCAAAAATTGTATTAAAATTAAATACAGAAATCATATGATTTGGTAATAAAGATTACAAACGCGATTTTTTCCCACTCTAATTAAACATTTTTATTACTCGTTTTAAGTTTTAAAATTGTGTGTATAATACTTGTTTTCTTCCCCATTTGTGAGCTGAACAAGTCTGTAGGAGGAGAATAAGATATAAAATAAGTGGGTTCTTCTGCTTTCGAATGTCGAAACCGTCGATTTCGTAAACTTTATCTAGTGACATCGACAGTTCTAATGTTGTCACAGGACACGAATAAATCTCTTAGGAACTTGTTGCCTACTGAAAGAAAACGATATTTAATAACGGAATGAGACCTCCAGAAACAAGAGCTTGTATGTTTGTATGTGTCAATAGATGGATGTCGCGACGCCGAGTGTCGTTTTTACTGCAATCTTCGGAAAATAGTAACCAAATTCGGGATCACTTTTTGAGCCACGGATTTATAGTTTAATAGGCGTACAAAGAAGTCATATGTTGTCTACATCAGATATTTTTAATTATTTTTTTTTAATTTTTGCTTTGTTGACAATTTAGTTAACCTTAAAATTAGCATATGAAATATTGCGGGAGATTAATAGTTTTCGAATTATTTAAAAACTAATAAAAAGTGAACGGTTTCCTCGGGAATCTGCCCAGAATACTTTATACCTGAAAAACACTAATACTAGTAGCGGTAGGAAAGTAACATTATGGCTACGAATTCCAATACACTGTGTCATTGTGTGGTATAAAGGCATTGGGGACTGAAACCTTCCATAAAAAAAAATAACACTAACAAAATCGGTCCTCCAGTTCAAGAGGTAATCGTGGCACAGACTGTTTTTTTTGGACTCAAGGGACTCTGAAACGCATAAACTCGTTTAAAACTGTACACCGAAAATTTGACACAATCACAATTTACAAATATCTAATGTGGACATCACATGACTTTCTTGTACGCCTATTAAACTATAAATCGTTGGCTCAAAAAGTGATCCTGAATACATTCACATCAATATAAAAGTCTTATTTACCAAATTTGAGATGTTTTACATTATATTTTAATATAATTTTTGATGAAAGTCTGATATGACCTTCAAGTAAAGTACCGCTTCCGGTTTTCCAATTTAGACCAAAATCTAGTATGTTATATAAATCAATATATAAGTTATAAATACCGAATTTGAGAAGTTTTGCAAAGTATTTTAATATAATTTTTTATGGAAATCAATTATGACCTCCAAGTAAAATACCACTTCCGGTGATTAAGCAGTGACCAAAAAGGGAGGTTCACAATTAGATTTTATAACAATCCTAAATACAAAATTTCAACATTCTACGGTTAATCGTTTTTGAGTTATGTGAAATACGAACGAACGTACGTATGAACGTACGTACAGACGCCACGACGAAACTAGTCAAAATGGATTCAGGGATGGTCAAAATGGATTTACTTCGTACAAGGAAGTAAAAAGAAGAAGAACATTTTTTATAACTTCAACAAGTACCTCCATTGAGATGTATAAAAAAAAAAAAAAAAAAATCGACTCTGGTGATAAACAAATTGGATGATTTTGAAATGGCCAATATATTAAAAAGAAGACCGATACGTTACAATATAGTCATAATGTATTTCTAATAAAAAAATTAATTTTATTAATAAATTAATTTTTGGATTATTAGTGGTTAAATAAATAAATAAATAAAAAAATATAAAAAATAAAATTCAAATAAAATAAATAAATAAAAAATAGATAAAAATAATGTACTTCACAAATTGAGGAAGCAGGTACATTGACTGTCAAAAGTTCAACCACCTTTGACTTTCAAGAAAGTTCCATATTTAACAAAAGTCTTATGTCGCCTCCTATAGAAGATATTAGAAGCAGTACATCACTTATAAAAGATACTTTAGTATATCATCGTTGTCATGTGAAAATAGTCTATGTGCTAAAAACTTACTTTTCAGTAGACTCAAAAAACTGTTGTGATTATTGATAATTTTCAAGTCAGACAATATTTATGTAATTTTTTTTTTTAGTTTTTCTGAGTAGTAAATATTTTTCAGTTCATTCCCAATAAGCCTTTTTTCAAATAAATTTTGACACTAAAAAATTATACAGCATTAAATAAAAAAAATTAATTCTGATTCTATATGTATTCAAAATACCTTTGTGAACAAAATCAGAATAAGTTTTTCTTTATTTAATGCTGTTTAATTTGTTAGTGTCTAAATTCATTTGAAATAAAGCTTATTGAGAATGATAAAATATATTTTCTACGCAGAAAACTAAAAAAATGACATAAATATTGTCAAACTTGAAAATTATCAATAGTTCCAAATGTTTTTTGAGTCTACTGGAAAGTTAGGTTATAGTACAAACGATATTTTCTCATCACAACGATGATGTACTGAAGTATGCTCTATAAGTGACGTACTGTTTCTAATATCTGCTATTGGAGAGATGTGGAGGACGACGACATGCGACTTTTGTTAAATATGGAACTAACTTGACTTACTCTCCTCCTTTTCACAACTCACTCAGACGCTTTATTATGAAACAAGGTTTACTACATTACTCACATTTTTTTACGATTATAAAAAAAAATATTTCATACAGCGCTAGTATTGTTTTTCACTTTGTATTTTACGAGAATTTTTTTCTTTTTCCTGATAATATATATTTTTTGTCAGATACAATTTCATCATCAGCATCACATACGTTCCTCTATTTACCGCTTAAGCGGTGTGAGTAGGAAGTCTATAGAGCCCTTTCCAGCTCTGTCAATCTTCCACAAGTTGCCTTCTAATATTCCAGTAAGTCCTCTTCTCCGAAAGTTCCTGTTTAATTCGCCCGTTTGATTTGGTTGAGTTGGCCTCTTCCCCGCTTCACCTCTACTTTGGTTCGATATGCTTCACTAGCAATTCTGCTCGGTTCCATTCGTAGGAAGGTGGCCAAGCCATCTCAGTCGATTTTCTTCTATTACATCGTTGGCCGGCTTAACCTTGAGGTTCGACCTGATGGTGGTGTTTCGGACTCTATCTCTTCGTGGTTTTCTCTCGATCTTTCGGAGAAATCTCATTTCGGACTCTTGTATTCTCGATCGATGCTTCTTTGTCAGGGTCCATGATTACGAAGCGTAGGTCAGGATGGAGGAAAATGTTGATCTGAATACAGCCGCTTTTGTTTCCTATTCCTCCTCTCGTCTGTTCAAGAAACCTTCAAACATCCTACCCGCTGCTACGCCAGTCACCGAATCAATGTAGCCATTTTCATTAAGGTGTGTACCTAGGTATTTGAAGTTTTCAACCTGTTCAAGGACTTAATCTTCAACTCTGATGACACGCATAATTCTCCTTGGCTTCTTCCCAACCCTCATTACTTTTGTCTTCGTTGGGATTATGATCATATTGATGTGCTGCAATTCTTCTTTTAATCTATTGACATTGTACTGCAGATTCTTCCATCCTCTGAGAATGTTCTGTAACCATGTCATCAGCGAATATATTTAAATAACATACTAGATTTTGGTCTAAATTGGAAAACCGGAAGTGGTACTTTACTTGAAGGTCATATTAGACTTTCATCAAAAATTATATTAAAATATAATGTAAATTATCTAAAATTTGGTAAATAGGACTTTTATATCGATATGAATGTATTTATGAAGTATTCGGTTAAAATTGGTGAGCCGAAAACGGTACTTTACTTGAAGGTCATAATAAGCTTACATCAAAAATTATATTTAAATTAAATACATAAATCATATGTTTCGGTAATAAAGGTTACAAACGCAATTTGGTTTCCAATCCAATTAAACATTTTTATTACTCGTTTTAAGTATTAAAGTTCAGTATAAAATACTGGTTTTCCTCTCCATTTGTGAGATGAACACTTCTCCAACAGGAGTATAAGATATAAGCTAAGTGAGTTCTTCTGCTTAAAATGTCGAAACCGTCGATTTCCAATGCTTTATCAAGTGACATAGACAGTTGTAATGTTATCAGGGAACACGAATAAATCTTTTAGGAACTTGTTACCTACTGAAAGAAAACGACATGTAATAACGGAATGAGACCTCCAGAAATAAGAGTATGCCTCTGTGTGTGTGTGAGTGTCAATAGATGGATGTCGTGACGCCCAATGTCGTTTTGGAGATACTGCAATCAAAGGGAAACTAGTAACCAAATTGAGGATCAATTTGAGCCACCGATTTATAGTTTAATTGGCGTACAAGGAAGTCATGTGTTGTGCTCATCAGATATTTTTGTTGATTTTAATATACGATCATGTGTTTTTATATATAAATTTTTTTTAAATAACAGATGCAAATATTTTTTTATAGTTAAGATTAGTTGCTTATTACATGAATTTTATTTCTTTTCTTTCTCTGCTTTTTTATTATTATTATTTTTTTTTTTAATAGCGAATATATTGTTCCATCTTTCTTTTATATACTTTTGTATATATTTAATGTTTTTATTTTTACTTTATCTAATGTAATAGATCTTTATCTAGGCCAGAAATAATCTTCATTTTTATTTATAGCTTTGTTATTCTTAAGGGACTTTGTACCAGAATAAAGTTGTTTTTCTATTCTACTTAATATTAGTTATGATTTTTTTGTGATTTGATTGGGTGTTTATTTTCGGATTTGTATAAGTAATGTTATACGGCTATCAGTGTCTTTGTTAAGTCATATGCGATTATAAATTTCAAAAGTCACATTTTTAATTCTAACCGACGTTTTAAAAAGTAATTCACAAAGAGATTTAGAAAGTTCATTCGTAGAGAGGATAAAGAAGGCTTAATTTAATTGTGTTAAACAGTGCCTCCAAGAGCGATGTGATTGGACTTTACTTTTAGGGGAACAAGTGGAGAGTTGGGAATGAGCGGGGAGAGCAATCAGCAACTGATTTCGAGTTCGTTAGTGCAGGAGCTGTATTGATCACTCCTTATAAAATCGATTAGTAACTGCTGTGTGGGATTCAAGTTCGATTTCTGGAGACCTCGGCATTAAAGGAATGAAGTATTCAGCAGTGCATTCGCCAAGGCCATCTGAATTAGGCACGGACTATGAATAGAACTTACGCTGCATTTTAATACGCGAGACCATTTCCCATTATGTTTGGTTTATAAACTACTTCATCAGGTGGTATTCCAAACGATGCGCGTTCCAAACGCAAAACGTTCATAGTATTGAGATAACGTTTTTTTATTATTTCAATAACAAAAACGCTTCAAATCATTACATAGTGGTTTATTATTCCCAAATAGGATACGGGGTTGTTCAGTGGGTAGGGCAATATGCTACTAATCTCTAGATCCCGGGTTCGAGGCCGGCTGAGGTAGATAATTATTTATTCTATCAGCTGTGGATCGGGCCTGTGGGATCGGGAGAACCTGGAGCTCACCAGCCTCTATAAAATGATTGACCTTAATTGGGGAAAACCTTGGCCGAATCACCCCTTGCACAACCGTTGGCTTAGAAACAGTACGGTCCTTACCAAGTACTGAACCCAAGACCTTTCACAGGTTGTAATGGTACAGGATTTTTTTTTTTTTTTTATTCCCAAATACTTAAATATCAAAAATAGCTGGCGTTTCCTCTCACACGACTTTTCTTATCGCTTCAGGATAAAATCAAATACAAAATATGTTTGCTGTGTCTCAGCTAATAGTAGTCAGATTAACTTTTTTTTTTATGTTAGCTTTATAGGCAATTTAATTGTGCCGAGAGATGTGCAGTTTTCGAGTTATCAAAAAAACTAAACAAAGGTGAACCGGTTTGCTTAGGAACATGTGCAGAATGCTTCAAAAAACATGTCTACAATGTTCGATACGCTATGTCACACGCTGTTTTTTAGGGAATTAACAAAGCAAAAACCAAAAGTATATAGGAAGGCGTGTGGCGGAATGCAGATGGAGGGATTTTTTTAAATTTTATTTTTGGATTCTACCTATCGGAAACGCAAAACCTCAAATTTTGATGGAGAGTTTTTCTTGGTCGATTACAAAGGTTCATTATTGAAAATAATAAGTCAAATTATACACATACTAAATTTGTGATTTACTAATTACTTTGCAATATTCATTTTTATATTTTGACAGATCAGCATCAACTGAGCAAATTTCTTGAGCACCGTCTTCACAAGTCGCCTGTACAGTTTGGGCTCGTGGTAGATTTCAGTTCTTTTGTCAGAGGATTCTTTTTATTAGTATTAGTCTGAAATAATTATGGTAAAAGTATTTTTGGCGTTATTTTGAGGGATGTCCGCGTCCGTTTATAGTTCGACCTTGAATGGTGAGTTCATTATTTTATGCAATACTTTCAATTTTACTGACCGTATTATCTGGATTTTTGAAGACTGGAGAGACAGTTATGTTGGTTAGTTAAAAATAGTTTTGAACGTTTCTGAAGTAAACTTTATATCGATATCGAAAAAAACTTAAATAAATTAAAATAATAAAATGTCAGGTCGTAATAATAGTCGGACCAGGTAAGTGGTAATGATGCGGAGGAAAGATCGCCAATCGGAGATAATCGTAGAATCCTGTATCGTAGAAAACCGTAGAAAATCGTAGAAAACATTGGCAATGATAAAAAATATCTAGCATAGCAATAGAATGACATTTTGTGCTACACTTCTCTGGACTAATCGCTTTTGTTGCACTGTTCCTATTCATAACAGTATAAAGTCGACTTAACATTATCAAGCTAAACAGTTTCTGAAATCTTTAAAATACTAGATACAATAACAGTCGATAATGCAACCATAATAAACAATTGGTGAAAGATATAGTTTAATAATTACCACTAAGCACTATGGTGTCGCATTTAGAGCGTCCGCCAGCTCCGCATAGTTTTTCGGGCAATAATTTTTGCGATGTTGGATTAGCGAGAGTCTACCATAGCAATTTCAAAAAAAATCTGATACGTCAGCTACTAGGTTGCTTATTTCATATATCCTTGTAAGAATGAAGCTCTACAAAACGTTTTAGCTTGATTTAAATAAGTAAACGTTTTTTTTTTTCCGGTTCTCTGACTAAATTTATTCATGGTTAAATCTTAGAGAAACCGACTGGTCCTTTTAAGAGACGAGTTCAATTGTAAAAAAAAATAAAGATTTTTATTCAGGCTGAAAAAAGTCTTAATTATATGAGATATCGAAGAAATAGCTTTCGCTTAATTTCTGCGCTTCCTCTATGTTAGGTACTTGAGGGAGTAAAAGGAATCCTCAACAAATACGCGTATTTATTCAGAAGGAACCGCGGCTCTTGCTGTGAAAAGTCCAACGAGTCCAACCATTCAAAGACTCCTCTCATTTACATTGCTAATTGGCTAAACAAGGTGAGCTCCCTATTGCTCAGCCCTCGCCGGAAAATGAGACTAAATTGTGAGCGAGGTGAGGCCCGAGCGATCCTTCGCGATTAACATACTCGATGTCCCAACGCGGCTCCGCTTCATGATTCGATTCTACCGTATTATGTAAAAAAGTCAGAGGATCAGGATAATCAGTGATTGCGTTAGGGAATTTGTCCTAGGAGCGGATCGAGTTGACGCTCCTAAACGAATGATGTTCCAATTAGACAAAAGGGATTAACATAGGGATCCCTTGGGATCTGGATATGGAAGGTGCGCTCACCTAGTGCACTTGTTGGTCCCGAACAACTTATGTAAATTTATGGTAATGGCTGTCCGTAGCCATCGACTGTAATGCAAATCGGCCTTCCTCCGCCGGAACTAAATATTGCCTCAACCAAATATTATCGTATTCACTAAATATTGAAAGGTTGTCTCAGCAAAAATAAATAAAACAAAACCGTCTCCTCATGCTTACTAGCTGCATTTTTATATATGCTTAATATTAGCAAATATAATATTAGTAATAAGGTCTAACGATCCGATGCCACAAGATCATGCTAAATCCTACCATCTACATCTTGCTATACTCCATCCTTTGGACATCTAACGATCGATACGTTTTTAATACTTTTTTAGCGATTCATTCCTTATTCCGCCGAATAGCTCTCCATGCTAATACCAATAGGCTAAATCAATTATGGTAGAACCACGTTTATCAAGAATTATGCTAATGGATATTCTGAATAAGAGATGGTGTGATTAGTAAATAATAAAATATGGTGCGGTGCGCACAACTTTTACTCATTCAAGCTGAAAAAGAATTTTAAAAGTTTCAATTTAGTTACATTTATTTTCCATGAAAACATTATGTTTCCATTAAATAATATCAAAGTAGAAATAATGAATTACAACAATCACTTAATTTTATGTGTTTTGTCGTTACTCTTAGCTTTACAACGGTATATTATACATTTATTTTCAGGACCAGCTTCCAAGTTTAGATGCTTCTAGACACAAGAGTTCTTGCCGTCTTCATGCCATCGGAGGGGAGGAGATGGTCGGTCCGCCATTTTTTCTCAAGAAAATAATCTTTATAATGACAATTTTAATTTTATCGCATAATAACATCTCTCCAAGACTTTTTTTTTAACTCATCACATACATTTTCTTTGTTAATTAAACAAATATCTTTTTAGCGTGCGCCCCTCGGCCCGAAGCTAAAGCTCTGTCTGTATTACTACTCTTGTTTCCGGAAATTAGTTTAAATTGATCCATTTTTTTATTACTGCAAACAATGAGAGATTATTCCAAACAAACAAGTAATTTTGAAAATTCGGCATTTAAACCCTGTCTGACTATTTCAATGAAGAAAAGACCTAGCTGATATTAAAGACCATTTAATTTTACATAACGAGTTCAATCAAAATCTTTTGAGCCGTTTTCGAGAAAACTGTAGAATCATTTATATAAAGTGGCACCGGTATGTCGATTGTGGTGAAAAAGTTTTTGTAACGTCCTAGATCTATTTATATTAATACTTAATTTAATATTTATATATAATATTTATAA
The DNA here is from genome assembly GCA_948150685.1 of Rhaphigaster nebulosa. Lineage (NCBI taxonomy): Eukaryota > Metazoa > Arthropoda > Insecta > Hemiptera > Pentatomidae > Rhaphigaster > Rhaphigaster nebulosa. The sequence continues at coordinate 153,871,717 of OX411308.1, read as the reverse complement.
TAAAATATTTATAAAAATAAAATAAAATAAATAAAAATAAAATAAAATAAAATAAAATATTTAATATTTATATTAATACTTAATTTAACTAAACGTAATAAAACTAGATTCATGGCTTGGATGAAAAAATAAACTACATTTTTTCAAGATTTAGTTTTTAATTGTATAATGTTACATATTAAATTAACAAAAACGCATTCACACATATAAAACTTGCATATAAAGCCCAAATACTTAACTTGGGGCTCTGTACATGAATTGATTTTATAGCTAATTTAATAAGCTACAACGTTTACTATGGAGGCATTTATTTTACATATGTTACAAGACTTTATTTTGGAGGAAAATAAAAATGTCTGGAAAAATCTGATTCTTTGTGATATGCGCCTTTCAGAAATATCGGCTCAATATGTTCACTAATAGAACATCACTTTAGAATTTGATTTCCTATAAGAATCCATTACAAAAATACGCTTTTCCATTGAAAATTCTAGAACTATGTGCGTCGGAGAATATAGTGAAGAAAGTTAGGGGGTTGGATATCAGCTCAAAAGAAACTCAAGGCGACATAGTTGTACCCCATCGAGTTTTGCCCCTAAGTGGCAACAATTTTGGATTTTAAGGGGGTGTCAATCAAGTCTTGTACACCTTGCATGCTAATAACCTCCTCCTTTCCTCCCAAAAAAATTTTGAACCAGTTAATAAATTTTATATTCTGCTGATGTTTAATATTATTTTCTTCGACCCTTATTTCTTCTCAGGATGAGGAAGCAATGCAGGAATTGGGTCAGCCATCGACCGACTCATATAACAGTCATGCTGTTGCCTAAGTGCAGCAGTTTGGTTAAGCTCAGCGCCAAATTCAAACCATTATCGAAAACTATCGAGCAACTCCAAGAGAGGGTGCTGGATCTCGTTTAAGAAAGTGGCCGCAGGTGATAAATTCGGGTCTAAATTTATCCGCTACTTGTTGATAGTGGTCGCCATTAGGGGTGCTTGTTCAATGTATCAAGTCCCTAGCTTACGGGCTCTAAGTAGCAACTTCACTTACATATTTAAGCTTATGGATTATCTCTCTCAGATATCCGATATTTCAGGATAAATAGCTGAGTGGAGGGTTAGTAATATTTCGAATTTACTAACAATATAATAATTGTTATCTGATCTGAGAGGTTCAATAAAACCTTTCCTCTCGCCAGAATAAAATATGTGCCTTGGTATAATGTGTAGATTGAATTTTTTCACCATTCATAAAATAAAATGTAAATAATTAGCTTGAAAGAATATTTAATGAAACTAGAATTTAATTTATGAATACTTTATAATTAGTGGCAAGAAAAGGAAAAAGGAATAAACACGCACACACAAAAAAAATTAGATGCTAATTTAGGTAAATTAAAAGAGGTATTAAAATAGGTAAATAAAAGACTTATATATATATATATATATATATATATATATATATATATATATATATATATATATATATATATATATACATGAGTAAAGGAAAATAAAGAAATAAAATTAATAAAATAGATGATCAATGATGGCTGGTCGGCACTTCAGCGTGGAGAGTGTATCTCCTAATGACGGAAAGAACAGTTCGTTGTGAAAAAGAAATTATTGCGCATCTTCATTAGGCGAAATGATTTTGAATGGCTCTTGAGGCGAACGAAGTCCACTTTCTACATGGAGAACTTATGGATGGAGAACAAAAAAAATAAAAGGAACGAAAATTATTCGTCCAAGTGGTCTCACTCACTCAAGCACTTTAAATATGCTTTTGACTTGGCTGATACAAGAAGAGTATCTTAGTGAAGAGAGCCAACATAATCAAACTGTAAGCAACAGTATTATCTACTTCTTTACTGGCTGCACAGAATACAAGACATTTACGTATTTACGGTACTTGTTTTGAACTTAATAATTTCAACTAATTACAAATGTCTCGTTATTATTTTAAAACTACCTTGTTTTTAAACAAACATAAGTGGTACAAATACATTTAAGAAATCAAATAAATTATTTTTATTTTTATATAAAAATGAAAAGAATAATTTAAGAAATATTCACTTTCTTATGTGGCCTCAACAACAACAATAACTGTAAAACAAATTTTTGTAAAAACGAAACAAACGCTTGAAATTAATGTACTCTCTTTTTTCGAAATCATAAAAACTGAAAATTGGACAGAAACTAAATACATAAACACACCTACTTAAACCAATATGGACATACGCCTCATATACTTTCCGTTCAGCCAAAAAGGCCTACAAAAAATAGAATATTTTCAATCAAAGATTTTAATTACAAAAACTAGAATTCCTTCAATCCAAAATGTTAAGGCTAATAAGAGAAGCTCCATTGCACATAAATTACTGAACTTTACATTCCGTCTTACACTGAACGTCGACCATCAGATACGTACTATCCACTTGCTTAATAAACTTCAACAGGCTGATGAAAGAAATGTCTATTAATACGAGAGTGAGACTAAAAAGGAGCTGGATGGGAGATCACCTTTCATAAATAACAGTACTGAAATCAAGACTGGGAAGAAGTACCGTTTGGTATTGCCCTTCCCCATGCCTTAACTTTCCTATTGTTATCGAATTTGCTTATTGCCACTATTATCTGCGGCAGGTGTGAATGATAAGTTAGATCGTTCTAAACACATCCTCATCAGCGCTACTCTATGAAGAACTGGAGATATTTAAAGCAAACCATTGAACTTTGGAGACATACTGAGCCTTGGCGATAGCTTGACGACCCGTCTGCGGGAGTGAACCGAGGGAGACGAGAATTGTTTTTTGGCAAACTTGACGAGAATAAAACACATCTTTCACGCATCGCATGAGCAACCACCTGCATGTGGAATGCTTTACAGTTAAAGAATAAAAAATTGGATGGTTTATGTTAATAATTAAAATGCAATAAAACGGTCATAAATAAATCCTTCCACATCAGCCAGATTAAAAACCACCTACATTCATGGTAATTGTTTTCTATATATTTTTAATGAGATCTTGGTAGTAACTGTCAGTTTCGAAATACGGAAAAAAAATAGAACAAAATATTCAAGTTGAAGGAAAGTGGTCTGATTTGCGAGTTTTACGATTTTTCAATTTTATAAGTAGGTTAAAAAATAAAAGATCCTTTTATGCCACGGAGAGGTACACACTAAAACAACTATACTTTTTTGACTTAAAATATTTAGTGAAAATTTTCGAAATTCACTTCGAACAGAATGTAACCCGCGCGAACCTTTCACAAGAAATTTTTTTACATACTTTAGATTTTTAAACATTAAATTTCTCTAAATATACGCTTTTTTAAGAATACTGATTAAGATGTAAAAAAGAAAAATTGGTATCACCAAATTAAAAATGCCGAGATTCTAGAAACCTCAGGACAGCCAAAGTGACAGTTTATACCAAAAAAAAACTCCAAGCTAAACGCCTGAAGATCGAGAGATCGTATGAAGGTTACGATCTTTGTTGTTATGAGCATCAAATCTCCTGATTATGAAATGTTAATAATAAATTAAGACATCAGCAGAAGAACGTAATAAGTAGATAAGCATTTGCAACGTGTAAATGGTGATAAGCCAGTCCAATATTAATAAGCCGATAATCTGGGGAGAATTGCTGAAGAAAGAAAAACCCTTCGACATCCAAAGCACTCGTAAAGACCACACTTGACACAGTATTGCCTTGTTGATTCAGCAGAATCCTAGAATGCCTCCGCTGAAACTTATCATTTCGGCCTAGGTTTATCCCTAATACAACCCAACATCTATACGATCTGTCGTCGGCAGAAATCCCTATTTTCATCCCCTATAAGGCGAACCTTTTTTCAGTCTCCAGGGTTCAATTTTCCGGCGGAAGAACTCGACAATGCACCCACAATGGAACCATCGTACTTCTACCCCTTTTATCCAAAGGATTCAGAAAATTTCAGCATTTGACAAATTTATATTCCTTATTGGCTTCTGTCATGAAGTTAGTTGGACAAGCGAATCTATTAAATTCAATTCGTTTCAAAAACCTATATCTAAATTGTCGGTTATATTCATTATAAAATACAGTTTCCTCTGAATAATTAGATTTTATCTGAAACTGCAATGAATGTTTGTAGTTCCATGCTTATTAATACTAATCATAAATCTTAATTTAAGTATTTCATCAACCCTTGTATAGTTTAACGGCGCGTACACATTTGCATTCCACTCAACGAGCGCGGAGCGTGCGGTGCTTGTCAGATGTTGGTTGAAATTGATAATTTAAATGAACTTTCGGCAATCCAGAGAAAATTCGCAAACAATTAGTAGTCATTTTGCAGTGTAATAAGCTTTTATAAACCTACTGATATAAATATTGGTTGCAGGTGGAATTGGCGGAAGACTAAAAGGGATGAGCGTAAAAATGATGGGTCATGGATATCGTTATGTACATTTTAAAGATGTTTCGATCAACATAAGTTCGCTTTTTAAAGTTATTACAGTTTAGCCTTTAATTATTATAATACAGAATGGAGCAGAATAACTGCCATATTTTTAAGGGCTCTAAAAAACAAACGTTTCCGAACAACTAAAAAACAAACGACCCACTTGGCAGGTCTTTCAGCGCTTGAAGCTCCTAAGTATGGTAAAGGAGTGACTGAGCTTCAAGAGCTTGAAACTTAGAGCTTCGAGCCCTGATGAAGATCTGCATAGTAGGTCGAAACAACGGTTTCTAATAAATAGTTTATATTATTCGTGATCCATTCATTTCTTGTACGAAGTAAAGGAAGTATTGTAATCGCGCACATTTTCGGATTTAAGATTTTAACAGAAATATCCTTTTTGACTATCCCTGAATCTATTTTGACTAGTTTCGTCGTGGCGTCTGTATGTACATTCGTGCATGAATATTTTGAATAATTCAAAAACAGTTAGCCGTAGAAAGTTGATATTTCGCATTTAGGATTGTTGTAAAATCTAGTTGTGAATCTCCCTTTTTGGTCACTGCATGAACACCGGAAGTGGTACTTTATTTGAAGGTCATTATTGATTTACGTAAACAATTATTTTAAAATACAATGCAAAACTTCTCAAATTATGTATATAAGACCTAAACATTAATATAAATAACATAATTAATTTTGGTTAAAATTGGCAAACCGGAATTGGTACTTTACTTGAAGGTGATATTAGATTCATCAAAAATTATACTAAAATATAATGTAAAACATCGCAAATATGTTAAATAAGACTTTTGTATCAATATAAATAATATACTAGACTTTGGTTAAAATTGGGGAGCCGAAAGGAGTACTACTTTACTTGAAGGTCAAAATAAACACATAAAAAATTGTATTAAAATTTATTACAGAGATCATATGTTTCGGTGATAAAGGTTATAAACGCAATTTTTTTCAACTCTAATTAAATAATTTTATTACTTGTTTTAAATGTTAAAATTTAGTGTAAAATACTTTTTTTCCTCTAAATTTGTGAGCTGAACAAGTCTGCAGCAGGATAATAAGATTTAAGTTAAGTGGATTCTTCCGCTTAAAATGTCGAAACCGTTGATTTCCAATGCTTTATGTAGTTACATTGATAGTTCATATGTTGTTACGGAACACGAAAAGTTTCTTGGGAACTTGTTACCTACTGAAAGAAAACGACTTAAAATAACGGAATGAGACCTCAAGAAACAAGAGCTTGTGTGTGTGTCAATAGATGGATGTCGCGACGCCGAGTGTCGTTTTTGAGATTGTGCAATCTTCGGTAACTAGCAACCAAATTCAGGGTCACTTCTTTAGCCACCGATTTATAGTTTAATAGGCCTACAAGGAAGTCATGGGGTGTCCACATCAGATGTTTTTTTTTACCGCCTTCCGGGCCATCTTATTCTTCCCGAATAAGATGTTTGTAAGTGTCATACACATACAGTTTTTAAGGTATAATCAGCACAATAAAAATAAAATAGCTCAGTTGTTCAGCAAATCAGAAATTAACCGCCTAAATAAATTACCACAAAGTAACTCAATTTTACATAGAGACAAACATATGTAGGCTGCATGTACAGAAGCCAAACGCAGACAGACCATTCGGAGTGATATTACACTATAGGGCTTAGATCCCTTTGATCCTTGAAGCTTCTCGAACTAGCCAATCAAGATGCAATGGGATTCAATGAGCCCTTTATCATAGGGCTTTAATATTCTCAGGATTGTAACGGACCGAATTCTCATACTAAATCCCAGTAATATCAATATTGCAGGCTACTCAATATAATTTTGTTTTTTCTAACAGCACGGAAAAATTATTCCCCAAATATGAGAAAGGTTTCATTGTGCAAAAACGCTTTTCAATTAATAATTAATCTTTAAACTGTAATAAAGTAAGAAAATAACTGTAATTTATTGTTATTAAACTTACCTATAAAAACTACATCTCGTTCTCTATAATAAGTTCTTTAGAATTCAAAAGAATTTGTTAAGATATATAAGATTTAGAACTAAATTTCTATCAAGCACAAAAATATTCATAAAGCTGACAGAGAATTCACATTATTTTTATATTAACGAAATAAAATGAGCTCTACCAATCTGATTTCATATTGCAATTGAAATTATAAAATGAGTGGTTTCTTTTAGATTATTTCAGCAATTATAAAATTATTACCAAACTTTTTCATCACATGCATTTTAAATTTTTTTAAATTATTTTTTTATTATTTTTTCTATTATTTTTTTTATTATTTTCTTGTATAATAATACACGTTGAAAACTTTCTGATTTACAAAATTATAGGAACTAGTTCAACACTAAATTCGTTACTTTTTTTTTTATCATCCTATAGGATTATACATTATACATTAACTAGATATTATAATATCTAGTTATAGTTTTTTGCTGCTTTCATAAATATGATCAAAGCTCAGAATGAATTTTTGAAAATCAGAAAGAAACTAAATACTTACGAGTACCTACTAAAAGTCTTATGGACATACGCTTCACAGATTTACAGTTCTGCAAAAAATCGGAGTTGCAAAAAATATAATCTTTTCAATTCAAAATATTACGACTAATAAAATAAGCTCCTTGGTATGCAAACAATAAAACTCAACATACCAATTTACACCAACCATCGACCAACACACACGTACGCTATATCTCTACTACCTTTAATTTCATGGACATATCAACAGACTGATATGAGATATGGGTATCTACGGCTGACATGCCCATTGATACGATTAAGCGACTAAAAAGGAGCGAGTTGAGAGTTACTTTCGTAAATTACGGTACTGAAATCAAAACCGGGAAGATGTGCTGCATTCTATTACCATATAATTTGCTCATTGTCCTTGATAAACACGCAAGCAAAGTAACGGCCATAGAAATGAGGTACCTTAGGAGAGTACTTGGCAAAACAAGAAGAGACTGCTGGAGAAATGAGAAAATAAGAGAGGAACTGAATGTAAGACCAGTAAAAGAAATTATAGAAGACTGAAATAGTTTGGCCATGTTTACAGGATGGGCGATAACCAAAAGGCTAAATGGCTCTTGGAAACAAAACCAAGAGAAGGCGACCTAGAGGCAGACCCAGGATGATGTATCACAACTATATGGAGAGACTTGGGCGAGCCAGAGGAAGCACGATGGTAGATATGAGAAGAAGGGTAAGTGACAGAGATCAGTGGGCGAGATGGGCGGAGGCCGTTCCTCCACGCTGATGGCTCTAAGGAGAGAGTGAAAAAAAAAATTAAAAAAAAGTTCTGATGTGGACATCCCATGACTTCCTTATACGCCTATTAAAAACTATAAATCGGTGGCTCAAAAAGTGACCCTGAATTTTGTTACTAGTTTCCGAAGATGCCAGTATATCAATGACACTCGGCGTTGCGACATCCATCAGTTGATACATTCAGACACAAACACACACACACGCACACACACACAAGATCTTGTTTCTGGAGGTCTCATTCCGTTATTATATATCGTTTTCTTTCAGTTGGTAACAAGTTCGCAAGAGATTTCTTTGTGTTCCTTGACATTATACATTATAACATTATAACTGTCTATGTCTACATTTTAAGCGGAAGAACCCACCTAACTTATATCTTATTCTCATGCTGCAGACATATTCAGCTCACAAATGGAGAGGAAAAATAGTATTTTACACTCAATGTTAACACTTAAAACAAGCAATAAAATTGTTTAATTAGAGTAGATAAAAAAATCGCGTTTATAACCTTTATCACCGAACCATATAATCTCTGTATTAAATTTTAATATAATTTTTTATGCTTATTTTATTTTGACCTTCAAGTAAAGTAGTACTCCTTTCGGCTCCCCAATTTTAACCAAAATCTAGTATATTATTTATATTGATACAAAAGTCTTATTTACCTTATTTGCGATGTTTTGCATTATATTTTAGTATAATTTTTGATGAGTCTAATATGACCTCCAAGTAAAACACCAATTCCGGTTTGCCAATTTTAACCAAAATTAATTAAGTTATTTATAAAAAAAAAATCAACTACACCATTAGATAGATCATTAAATGTCTTAACCATATGTATCGTTTCATAAGGTAATCTTAATTGGTAAGATTCGGTTTTAAGCTGTTAAAATTACGAAAATATCTAAAAACATAAACAACAAAAATCTTCATTAACAGTAGAAACTTCGCGTTGTAAGAAAGAAACTTTCAATTGGTCCACTCTCTGTTTTGTGAGAAATTATTTTAACGAAAAATTACATTCCTCCATCTGGGGTACTAAAATTTTTCAGTAGCTTTTGGTGTCATTTTAAAACGCTCATAGCTCCGCTTCTATAAATACTAGAAAGCAAGAATTGGTATCATTTAATTAAGAAAATGTTTCATTAGAGATTTTTTGGATTTAGACTTAAGGTGGAAGAACAGTAATAGAATTTGATAAGTTGACTAATTTTCTGTGGAAGTTGACGAGGTCAACGCTCACGGCGCACAGTGAGGCCGATAGACGATCTAGGAGCACAAAAACAACTTTCAGAATATGATAAATGTAATAAAGCATCTTTTCTATAAATAGTTAGTGACTTAAAAAGTGCCCCAGTAAAGTCTCAAAGTTTGATTATACTCTCGTCGTAGGTTACGGATTAGTCAGGCATTGCCAAGCAGGCCTACAATAATTTATAGTTGCAACTAGAATCAGTGTGTTATTGCTGAAGATGGCTTCTGTTAAATCAGGTAATTATGTTTCTTTCTTACCAGATTAACATAGCTTCTACCAATTTCATATTGATTACAATTGGTTTTCGAAAAGGGATATGATTAATGCTTTGAAATAGATAAACAATACTTCTATAATCCGTGAAATACCCTTTCCGGTATTCCAACGCAAAATTTGTTTTTTTTATTTTGTAGCATTTTTTGCATTCTTTCAAGAATAGTTCATCAAATTTTGGGGAAATTTGAAATTGGAAAACTACGGGAAATTTGTCTTCTCATGAACAGACCTCTGAAATTTTAAATGAAATTGACAAAATTGACGTATTAGATTAAAAAACTTATATAGATTTGAAGGACAATGTAGCCGAATTAACATACAAAATTAATGAGCGTAAAAAACTGAAACAGATTTGAAGGACAATGTAGCCGGATTAACATACAAAATTAATGAGCGTTTGAAAAATACTCAGAGAAAGAAACACCTTTTATGAAATAGATGAAATAGCTTCTTGAAGCTAATTTTCTGGACCTTCTGGTAGGGAGTCATCGTTCTTCTTCTTCTTCTTCGATCTTCCCATTCAAATGGCCAAGTCAGGGAATGACAGAATAAAGTCGGCGGTACTCCTGAGATCCTCCAGGTCGCCGTACAGCTTGATCACCAAGTCAGTAGGTTGAGGCCACCTCTGCCTCCGTTGCTCCTCCATAATTATGCATGACTATAGAATATGCTCTGTAGTCTGTTCGCCTCTTCTACATTCACACAAAGGAGTTGGGCCAATTTTAAATTTTTTGTGGAGATGAGAGTTGAGCCGATTATGACCAGTTCTGAGACGGAAAATTAAAACCTGTTCTTTTCTGGAAAGCAAGTAGTAAGGATCCTGGGGTTTAAAGTCTGGATGTTGATTGTTCCACCTCTGCTGAATTGATGCTTTATTTATAGTTTTAACTTCCTCCAGTCGAGGTATGGAGGTGATCTGAGGAAGTTTGGAACCTTCCTTGGCAAGTTTATCAGCCAGCTCGTTTCCTTGTATTCCACAGTGCCCAGGAATCCACTGCAGAGTGACTTGTTCGTATACAGTTGTAAGGCGTTCCAACTCAGAGGCAAGCAATATCAGCCCCGCTTTCCATTTGGACTTCAGGTTTAAAAGAGTCATCGTTCTTATAGAGGGTTCGCGAGGTCATCAGGAACGTCAGGAAGATCGAAAAAAAAGTTTATATGTTCCGTAAAAACTAAGAAGCGGAAAGTACTACATTCAAAATCAGAAGGAATAGCTGTTGGAGCACAGGTTGCATTTCCTAATTTCGGTTTACGTAAAGCGAAAATAGTTAAACTTGTGGTGGACCCACAATCATCATTAACAGCGACTAACATTTTGAAAATTTTAAATGATCATAGATAAAAAAAAATCAAAGATAGTAAGTATAGTCGTGAAGAAGCCTTGCGGCAATTGTTGATTGCAAATTAAGCTTAAAGAAGTCAATAAAAATGAACAATATTTTTCGAAATAATCATCATTATTCCATAACATTAGCTCATTTTATTGACAGAACTTAGTTTATTTAAAACTAAGGTCAAAATAAGTAAAAACAATTCAATAAAAAAACAGTAACAAATATTTTTTACTTGTCCTAAAAATAAAATTTCGCTTGAAATTTGCCGCCATCTGAATGCTGTCACCCCGAGGCAAGAGCCCCCTTTGTCCATTCCTCTAATTCTGGTCCTATGGCTTGCAGAGACACTCGATTCATCACTTTCTGACTTGTCGCTAAGCGATTACGAAGTACTTTAGTCAGAGAATAACTTTTCTAAGAATGTCGATCCTAAGGATGAGAAAATGGATTAAATTAATTTGAATATGTCAACATTGTTTTCCTTTCAATAATGTTCTTTCATGCTATTTCTTTAGAATTCTTTGAAATAATAAATTTAAAATTACTTTATTATAATTTATCGCCATAAAATAATTTTATTAATTAATTAAAAACCATCCAAGGCTTATTTTTATTTATTTGTGACGAGCACGTGATTTCCAATCGAAAATTATGGTCATTGAATTTTGTTCTTCTAGATTGGCGATAGGTCCTACAGTGCGGCGCACGGAAATTTAATTCATCCGATGCGTGCCGTGTGTTGGCTGTGCGCAAATATAATATATTAGTCATATTTTTCTCGAAAAAAGACACAACTAATATTGACTTACATAAATAAATTTCGCTTTGTTATAAGCATTAATAAAAATGCCATCATATGCCGAAAGCCGAAAACACAACTGAAATTTTGCTAAACCATTATGCGCTGAGCGCAACAAGAAATATGATCAAAAGACTCTCGGAAATTCCATCTGACAGTATTTGCTAATAATCGAAGGAGCTTCGGCTTCATCGCCGCATTCTACTTCATCATCCCCGATTCATAGTGAAGAAGATTTTTCCGCCCTAAAATAAGCCTCCTAATTAATTCTATGCCCTAATTAATTATTTTTCGATATAATGCCCAACTTAGACGAAACCTATAACACTAACGAATGATAATAGAGCAGAAACTTTATGATATATTCGGAATTTGTATAAAATTGTATCTTTTACAATTTTTATGAAAACCTGCTTTATTCTGCTTATAAGAAGATATAACTAAAAATAAGATTTTTGTAATAAAAAAATTAGGCTTCTCCCTTTAGCCTCGAAAAAAGACTAACTAAACATAATCCACACACTAAAATATGATCCAAACCAATCAATTTTATCTTTAGGAAATCTTTAGATCTTACTGAAGCGATTTAGGAAATGTTTTGGTCGAATTGATAATAGCACGACTTTATGTTATTACCATGTTCGAAAATGAAATATCTGATGTGCACAATACATGACTTCCTTGTACGCCTATTAACTATAAATCAATGGCTAAAAAAGTAATCTTGAATTTGGTTACTAGTTTCCGAAGATTGCAGTATCTCAAAAACGATATTCGTCTACTGACACAGACACACACACACACACACACACACGCAGGCACGCACACACACACTCTTGTTTCTGGAGGTCTCATGATAACTGAAATTTCCAACATTTCATCGTGTTCCATGACAACATTTAAACTGTCAATATCACTAGATAAATCATTGGAAATCTACAGTTTCGACATTTTAAGCGGAAAAAACCTACTTAACTTATATCTTATTTTCCTGCTGCAGACTTGTTCATCTCATAAATGGGGAGGAAAACCAGTATTTTACAATAAATTTTAACATTTAAAACAAGTCATAAAATTATTTAATTAGAGATGAAAAAAAATATGCGTTTATAACCTTTATCACCGAAACATATGATCTCTGTAATAAATTTCAATATACCTTTTGATGTAAGTTTCTTATGATCTTCAAGTAAGGTACGCCTTTCAGTTTTCAATTTCAGCCAAAATCTATTAAATTACTTATATTGATATAAGAGTCTTACTTACCAAATTCGAGATGTTTTACACTATATTTTAATATACTTTTTGATGAAAGTCTAATATAACCTTCAAGTAAAGTACCACTTCCAGTTTGCCAAAATTTAGTATGTTGTTTATAGTAATATGTGAGTCTTAAATACAAAATTTGAGAAGTTTTGCATAATAGTTTAATATAATTTTTGATGAAGATCAGTAATGACCTTCAAGTAAAGTACCACTTTCGGTAATCATGCAGTGACTAAAAAGGGAGATTCGCAACAAGATTATACAGTAATCCTAGATACAAAATTTTAACTTTCTACGGCTAACCGTTTTTGAGTCATGCGAGATACGTACGAAAGTACGAACGTACGTAAAGACGTCCCGATGAAACTAGTCATAATGGATTCAGGGATGGTCAAAATGGATATTTCCGTTGAAAACTGAAAACCGAAAATTTTCGCGATTACAATACTTCCTTTACTATACAAGGAAGTAAAAACACAAAAATTATGAATACAAGGTGGGAAATTATTTATTTCTAAACAATGCTGACCAAATAAATTGAGTTGATAATTACTATGTGACATATAATAAAGACATAATACAAATATATGTTTTACTTTTTAATTCAACTATAGATTACTAGGCATTATTATTACGATTGTAATTAAATTATAAATACATTTTTAAAATTTATTTTGATATCATTTTTGGGATTTAAATGGAAGACTGCGCACATAAATCTTAGATTATCTAAAACAACGGTAAACCATCAACCTGCCGACGTTTGAGGAATCAGGACACAAATTAAAAAAAATTATAATACTGTAAATATAAAATGGTCAAACATATGAAGACAAAATGCAGCAGATCCTAGAAAGACCTATCAACGTTTGACTTCTACATTGTATGTGTAGAACTCAAAAGACATCTACAATTTACATGATGAAGGAGAAGGTTGTGTTTACCGTTATTTTAGACTCTAGACTTCGTGCGTGGAACATTCCATTTATATCCTAACAATTATTTTATGTCTCTTTTTGAGTTTTTTCTCTTCTGTATAAATTTATTTTGTGGAATAGTCGTGCATCCACTGGTTTCTTGATATAGACTTTCCTTTCCTCTTTATGTTTACTTCCCTATTCATTTTGTATTTGTTATTTTTCTTTTCTTTTTATTATTTGATTTATTTTTATAGTCATTTTTGGTTGTTTATTGTGTGTATTTTCTGTTTTCTGATAATCATCTGTTTTTACTTTAACCTTTTCCAGCTGTATGTATGTATCTAACAATTATTTTATATCTCCTTTTGATTGATTACTCTTCTATATTAAATTAATTTCTTTTATTTAATTTATTTTTATTCACTACATTATTCTTTATTTTTGTTTAGCTCTTTTTCAGCTAATCCTTCATAATTCCATAACATAATACAATTTTATATATGGTTGGAGTGAAAAAACTACTTGAAATTTCGGATTGTCAAGTTAGCACGGGCTTTAGGAGATAAATAAATAATATAATAGTGATCCTTCTATAAAAGAAAAATACATAAAAGGAAAGCTACACAATTACAGAATTCAGTTATATAATGCATTTAATTATTATTATAAATTAATAATACAAAATACATTAGTAGAGTCCAGTTACCGAATTTATTTCAATCACTTGTTTAATCACCGTTTAAATGAATTTAGCACATCGAAATTTTTTTACGTAAAATTTGATGATTTATTAACATACAATTACTAATAAATTAAAATCAAAATGTATACAAATTATTAAATTTAATAATACTCACCTCTAACTTTGATAACTAATGAAGACACTGGTGACGAGAGAAGGGATTTCAGTTGCGGTCGAGGATTATCCGTTTTTGCAAAAACTATAAATATATATCATTCAATTTTCTATGTACGTGTTAATTTATATATCACTATGAATCTCTTTATTTGTTTAACGTTAAAGAATTGTGTTGAAAAGGTCCATAACGGGTCCCGCGCACTAGGATGCTATCGAGTAAGGTGCTAAGTAGAGTAAAAAACATATATTATACGAATTACAATATCACATATCGTTTGAGTATATGATTGCTATCCAAGGGTCGAGGCAGGCACCGACCGCAACGTTCCTGAAATGGAAAAAACATATTGGTCAGTCAAAATGAATACAAAACCAAAGTTAATAAATAATTATACTTATAATGATAATTTTCTACAAATTGTTTGGAATTTCGTTGAACTAGTATTGTCAGGAAGATTGAGCAGGAAATTTTGAATAAATTGGTATGAGTATCTCAATAACGTTAATAATTAAAGGAATGAGTGGATGAAAGAGGTATGTAAAAAATTTTATGCAAATTGAGTTATTGTCAGGGATGAATGAGGTATGTGTTGGTATATTTTTTTCGTACTTACATTAACTCTCTAGGAACCTTATCATGCTAGATACTAGTGTATTGAAGGAGGCATGTGACAACCACAAAATGTTGTTCTATGTGCAACATAAATCATCAGCTACCTCAATCTTTCGCTAATCGTTTAATTTTACTGGTCATTTAATGGAGGTGACCGATGACTTTGGTATCAAATCTCAAAAATATCGGCCCAGTAGCCTCGGAGAAATGCCGCGAAAGACGGACGGACTCATATTTATTATTCAATTTTTGAATTCTACATATCTTGAAATGTAAAACCTCAAAATTTGGAAGATGAAGGTTAATTTTTTTTTCTAGATTAACTGTTGGCATATTAACCCATCAAAACCTACCGTATGAAAATTCATACTGATAACATAACCTTTTGTTTATTTTTGTTATAAATATTCTAAGAGCACCTGCACTTTTGTTTACATCCAGAGTCATAGTTGAAACCCACACTTGTCACAATTCCTCAGTTATTTTCTATAGTTCGAAGTGAAAAGAGGTGAAATATTTCTGTGAATTTTTCAAGTTTTAGAGATGTCGTCCAAAGGCTGTTCTTCTGGCAAGAAGTAAGTAAATATTATTTTTTATGTGAGATAGTTATTTTCAAATTCTCAAATTTATTAGTTCAGTAGTAAAACAAAATTATGACATTCCAATAATTCGATAGAAACTATTTATCTTTGTTCTAGAGCAGATCTATTTACAGTTTATGAATTTTCATGCTAGGCTTTAGTAGTTAGTTAATGTATTTCATATCGGAATATTATCAAAAACACTTATTTCTCCCCTTTATTTATTACTTCCATGTTTACTACTTGTTAATTTTTGTATCATTTATAATTTTTTTTTTTTTTTTTTTTACAGAATTTATTCAAATACCGAAGAAATTCTAGAGCATTTGAGGGAATTGGATGTAGAAGAGAAGCTACTGAAAGATGCAAACGAGATTGTCATGAGCCATGTACCTCCTGAGTGTGATAATGATACCGATTGTTATTAGAAGAAGAAATTACAGTTCATGAGGAAGTCCTCAGCTGTTAGGAAGAAGAATCTTAGCCCAACAACCAGGTATTCAATTATTAAATTCTGACGGCAAGAAAGATTTGAACATTGCGGACATCATACCTTCACTTCAAGATGTTTTAACAGAGGAAACTTCTACGGGAAATTATAGCGATACTCCGGTAAGAAAAAAAAAAAAAAAACGAGTATCCAAAAACTCGCCAAAAGAGTTGCTAAATAGGGGGAAGTTGAGCTTGAAAGTGAAACTCCTAGTATGCGAAAATAAACCTGGGCTCTGATAACTGATGACATGATAAGGGAGGGTAAGTGCCCATTGGATTTTTTCAAGCTTTTTTTTTTATGGAGAACTTTTAAAAATAGTTTGTGATGAAACAATCAAATATGCTAATAATAAATTTGGAGTTTCAAATTTTACTCTTGATTATGACGAACTGATGAAAGTTTTTGGTATCCTTTATGTATCGGACTATTGTCAATTACCAAATAGAAGAATGTATTGGGAAACTAAAGGTGATGCCAACAGTGCTGCAATATCGAATTGTATGTCGAGAGATCAAAAAATAAAAAAAAAATGATGGACAGGAAGAGCAGAGTCACGTGTAACTGCTCCATCACACATTTAAGAAAGTGGACAGCTTCAAGTATCTGGGCGCTTTAGTGACACGAAAGAATGACATCACTGCAGAAATTAAAGCAAGAATTTCAGCAGGCAACAGATGTCTCTTTGCATTGCGAAAAGCATTAAGATTTCGGAACTTGTCACGGAAAGCAAAATTATTGATTTATAAAACAATCCAGGAATGCGAAAAGATGCTGCAGATTTGGGAGAGGAAGGCGCTTCGGCAGATATTTGGGCCAGTATGTAATGAAGGCCAATGGAGGTCAAGAAATAATAGAGAGCTTCAGGGCCTATACAATGAACCAGACCTAGTCACCTATGTCAAATCAACCCGTGTAAGATGGCTTGGGCACGTAGAAAGAATCGTAGAAGATAGGTATCCGAAGAAACTATTATATGGCAAACCAGGAGGCAAAAGAAGAAGAGGAAGGCCCAGGCTGCGATGGCTGGGTGATGTGGAGAACGATCTGCACAGGATGGATATCGGAACAGTGGAGAGGTCGAGCTGCTGACAGGGAAGACTGGAAAGGCGTTGTTGCGGAGGCCAGGACCCTATAAGGGCTGTGGAGTCATGGAAAAAGAAGAAGAAGATGTCGAGAGATCGATTTCTCAATATATTCAAATTCCTACATTTCAACAATTACAACAAAGTTGGCAATGATCGTAGTTATAAAGTGCGCCCACTTCTGGATATTCTAAACAAAAATTACCTTCGTTATCTTCATCCTCTTCCTAACGATTGGCCCTATGATGAGGGAATGCACTACTACAGTACTACGGAAGGCATTCTATGAAACAGTTCATCAGAAGTAAGCCAATTAGATTTGGCTTCAAGTTTTGGTGCCTTTGCACCTCAGAAGGCTACTTGGCAAAATTTGATGTTTACAAGGGTCGGGAAGAACGCACAGAAGTCATGACTTTGGGATCGTCTGTAGCGAATAGAATGATAGGTGGAGTAGTGCCTCAAAACAGCCATATAATGATATTATATAATCATTATATCATTATATAATAATCTCAATTCTCTGCCTCTTTTGGATGAAATGAGAGCAAAAACTGTTTATTGCACCAGTACTATCCGCTCAGATCGCATTGAGAAAGCTCCTCTGTTGGATTTAAAAAAGCGGCCCCGAGGTTCAATGCATGCCTTGAAAGACTCAGAGGGTTGAATAACTCTATGCAGAAGGCATGACAACAACCAATTTACAGTAGCCAAAAAGCGGACAGACTCTGTAGATTGGGCGAAAACTAAATGCACCAGATATAAGGCAGAAGCAAAGAAGAAAGTTGAGATCCCACAACCATCAATTATTTGAGAGTATAATAGGGGAATGGGAGGTTTTGATCTCTGATAAAAATGGAGGCAAGTACAACTATCGATTAGATAAAAAAAATGGTATTGGCCAATTATACGATTTAGTTTCAATTCTGCAATGGTGAATGCTTGGTTACTATTTAGACTAATTGAACCAAAAATAACTTTGTTGGAATTTACTAGAAACTGTCTATTGCCCATTTTGGTCACACCAATGATTGCTCGTCCACGACCTTTAGCTCCACATAGATCTGGATCGGTTCAGAGAGACCGCTTGAATCACCTAACAGGAATAAATCCAACTCAAAGAAGATGCTCGCTCATTTTGCAGTAAATGTGTAACTCATATCTGCCTGAAATGCAATGTAGGGCTTCATGTAAAGTGTTTTGCAGCCTATCATACTCGGAATCCTTAAAATTAAAAATTATTACATATTACTATTACATATGAGTATAGAATTTTTTTTGTGTTTGTGTGTAGAATTTTGTTTGTATGTTCTTCAACTGTTCAAACAAGTTTTAAATTTTTTTAAAAAGTTTAATTGTTTGATGAATAAGAGATTTAAAACCATATTTATTGCTAATGACACTGTTAGATAAACAGTGTCATTAGCAATAAATATGCTCAGATAGACTACCTTGTCTTCAAGGCCTAGGGTATGAAAATTCACACGCTACAAAAATATATCAAAATGTGTATTTTTAAAATTAGTTTTCTGAATTTGTGTTTTGACGACTTATAAGATGTTCTTTATAGAGGAATTTGAATATTGGATGATAAAAACACAGGACAGGCTTTAATGGATTAAGGACTCTTTGTAAGGTAATCCTGCTGATGTACCAAAGGGCTTTGGGTGGTTATAGCCCAAAAAGTTTGACCGAAAAATTTGAAGTTTTTCTATGCAAGTATTTTTGGCTATTCCATATATTTGTGAAGTATAGGTCCAGATGGGGGATTAAGTAAATACAACTAATGTGTTAGCGTTCAATTTCTATCTAAATTTCAATTTTGAACTCCTTGAGTATAATCCAGGAGTGAGTATAATAGTTTTATTCTTATGTTTATTGTTTGTTCTTGATTTGTAGCCCCCATGTCATTTTTCTGTCAAATGTCAGGCCAGGGCTATCAAATTTTGTCTATCTGCGGAATTAGTACATTGTCGAGGTATATTGGAGGGTAGAGTTTTTGTCAAAAAGTAAAAGTAATATGTTTGGATTTGTCTTGGTAAAGTCGAATTTTCCAAAGTTTGCGCCAGTCATGAGGTTTTGTTAGATGATTTTGTAAAACCTGTGAATTTTGTTTGGTTAAAATTGTTGTATCTTCTGCATACGTCGCTGCCAGAGTGTGGGAGCTGTTTAGAATATCGTAGAGCAGTGGACCAAGTACTGATCCCATAGCTAAGGCTGGTCTAATGGTAGAATGTTTGAGCCTTGGCAGACAGAAAAAAAATCTTTCAGAAAGAAAGGATTTAAGAATAAGGTAACAGGTAGGAGGGAGTATCGTTTGAAGAGAAGTCCCTGATACCAGACTCTATCGAATGCTTGAGCAACATCGAGAAATGCTTCTGTTGCAAACAATTTCTACTCTAGTGTTGTCGCAATGTAGTCCGTCACCCTGTGTAATTGTTGAATGGTAGAATGTTGTGTTCTGAATTCAAATTGATGGTCAGGTGTTATTTTATTGTTCGTAAGTATGTTAAGAAATCTTTTGTAGAGTACTTTCTAAAAACTTTTAGAAGATAGTGAGAGCAGCCTGATAGATCTGTAAGATCTATCTAGAAGGGTGTGTGTGTCTTTGATTGGCTCGTGAACCATATTAATCGGTGAGTTATTTCATCGTAAAAGGAATCTGGTCGTTCTGAGTATCACTGTATAAAGAAATGTAAGTTAGTAAGTTTTCTTGGGCGTTTTCTGGAGTACTTGAGCATTCATAAAGCCATGCCCTGGGGCTTTCTTTTCAAGCTTATATTAAAACAAAAATTCTTACTGAATTTACCACTTACAGGTATAATATATTTTAGTAAGAAATTAAAAAAATATTAACTAAAAAAGTACAAAAAATAACAACTCTAAGGCTTCATATCTTATAACAGCAAAACACACTTGCTGTTACATACCTCCTTCATCCACTCATCCCTTCAATTGACAATAAGTGCGCAAAGCCAACATAACATGTTATGCGGGTTTAGTGTTATCAAGCGCCGGGATCTAGTTTGGCAACATCTACCTTGACCATTCCAATAGTACAACAAAATTTGTATTTGCATTTAATGCTTTCATCTAATAAATATTAATGCGAATAAATGTTTAAATTGCAGGATGAATAAATAAATTCCCAAGCCCTTTATTGCCAATGTTGATTACTCGGTCAATTGAAATTAACTATTTTAAATTGATTATAAAATAGTTGGAAAATGAATGCTAATAAATTGGTCGATCATTAATAGGGGAGTTGTATTCATATGTAGTTGCAGGAATAGTCACGTTTTAAGTTTTATTTATTAATTATTTTATAGAATACATAAGATAAAAGAAAGATATGTATCACTAACATTATTACAGAGATACTCTCTAATGAAAATTTATTACGAATTTACTGAGTTAACCAACGAATATACTACCCATCAACGAATGGTTTTTTGAGAATACGAAAAATCTCGAAATAATTTTGTTAAGAGGTTTATCTGGATTGCAGTCAGTTTGGCTTTTTTTTTTTTTTTTTTTTTCCGAAATTAGGTCATTTCGAACTTTGTATGAGAGCCATAAGAAATTCTCGATGTAATCCCGCTGAAAGATACAACGGAAGAGAGTCTAAAACCTCCCCCTTGGTAATTTATTGGAGGAATTAACATAGGCTCAGAAGGCGTTATTTAGGGAGTGAGTGGAGGATGGTTAAGCTTGGCTCTTGGAAAGGAAGCCTGCCGTGAAGTGGAGCTTGGCTCTGGACCAAGCCACACTCAGGGCTTCGTCTTAAATCACTGCCCTTAATATCTGGCCACGTGTCCCCAACTCTCTCCTATTTAGCTCAAATCGATTCTTTATGTATCGATAGCCCTTTTCTAGGCCAACTTATCGTTACGGAACGTTGCTCATGAGTCCCTTTGTCTACAAAAAAGACCATTTATTAACATTTAAGTCTCCTAAATAATTTTCTAACGTATCATTTTGATGACATGATTTATTTCATTTCGATTTCAATGTAGTGAAATGTATAATTACAATTACCTTCATATTATACTTAACTGTTTTAATATAATTGTTTTAATAATTACTAAAACAAAATTAATTATTTGGTCGTTCTTTGGAAGATTACAAATTTAAAACTTCAATTATCCTAAGTTAAATTTCATTGACAAGCCACTCTTCTTTTGATATTTACTTTTAGCGCCTTAATATTCATTCTTTTATGGAATTTCTTTAAGAGTCGAAAGGTTAAAACACATTTTTTGGTGCAACGAAAATTTACAGATAAAAGTTAATTTTCATAAAAAAACGTTGAAAGAATTGTTTAATTATAATGTTATCTGGAACACATGAGTTTGGAGTTATTTAAGGGATGCTTGTTGTTAATATGAAGTTGGAAAATTAAAAAAACAAAATGGCATTGTAGTGAAATTTTTTTTCTACTTTTTTTTTCACGAAACGGCCTTTTAAGACCACGCGAATATCATAATTTTTTCTTTCTCATTTTCGCTTCTCTTTTCTCCCAGTATCTTCTCATCATTTCTGCGTGCCTTTGCTTCCTTTCTTTCTACCACGCAGTACCCTTACGTTTTTATTTATTTTCCACAAGAAGCTTGATTTATTTTGATTTGTTTCCATATTGTTCTCTATCTACTTATTTTTAATACTTAACGAATCAATAATTGTTTTTAATTATAGAAACAAATTTTAAACTGGAAGACTTTAATTCACAATTATTAAAACTTGTGAACATTTATTTCATGTTTCTTTCATTATAACAACCCCACTAACAGTTTTTAATGTGATTAAAGTTTGAAATTGTGTGAAGCCTGATGTTAATGTTATATAATATAAGTAAAATATAATACAAATGTTTTTAGAATATTGGTTGCATTGTAGGTTGTATTAATGAAAATGGGGCAATACCCCAAAACTTTGAATGCTGAAATGTTGCAGAAGAGTGTTAGTGGGGTTGTTGTAATGGAATGAAAATGAAATAAATGTTCACAATTTTTTTTCCATTAATGTAAGCTTTTCTATTAATGAGTCATGAGTCCCTTTGTCTACAAAAAAGACCATTTATTAACATTTAAGTCTCCTAAATAATTTTCTAACGTATCATTTTGATGACATGATTTATTTCATTTCGATTTCAATGTAGTGAAATGTATAATTACAATTACCTTCATATTATACTTAACTGTTTTAATATAATTGTTTTAATAATTACTAAAACAAAATTAATTATTTGGTCGTTCTTTGGAAGATTACAAATTTAAAACTTCAATTATCCTAAGTTAAATTTCATTGACAAGCCACTCTTCTTTTGATATTTACTTTTAGCGCCTTAATATTCATTCTTTTATGGAATTTCTTTAAGAGTCGAAAGGTTAAAACACATTTTTTGGTGCAACGAAAATTTACAGATAAAAGTTAATTTTCATAAAAAAACGTTGAAAGAATTGTTTAATTATAATGTTATCTGGAACACATGAGTTTGGAGTTATTTAAGGGATGCTTGTTGTTAATATGAAGTTGGAAAATTAAAAAAACAAAATGGCATTGTAGTGAAATTCTTTTTCTACTTTTTTTTTCACGAAACGGCCTTTTAAGACCACGCGAATATCATAATTTTTTCTTTCTCATTTTCGCTTCTCTTTTCTCCCAGTATCTTCTCATCATTTCTGCGTGCCTTTGCTTCCTTTCTTTCTACCACGCAGTACCCTTACGTTTTTATTTATTTTCCACAAGAAGCTTGATTTATTTTGATTTGTTTCCATATTGTTCTCTATCTACTTATTTTTAATACTTAACGAATCAATAATTGTTTTTAATTATAGAAACAAATTTTAAACTGGAAGACTTTAATTCACAATTATTAAAACTTGTGAACATTTATTTCATGTTTCTTTCATTATAACAACCCCACTAACAGTTTTTAATGTGATTAAAGTTTGAAATTGTGTGAAGCGTGATGTTAAAGTTATATAATATAAGTAAAATATAATACAAATGTTTTTAGAATATTGGTTGCATTGTAGGTTGTATTAATGAAAATGGGGCAATACTCCAAAACTTTGAATGCTGAAATGTTGCAGAAGAGTGTTAGTGGGGTTGTTGTAATGGAATGAAAATGAAATAAATGTTCACAATTTTTTTTCCATTAATGTAAGCTTTTCTATTAATGAGTCATGAGTCCCTTTGTCTACAAAAAAGACCATTTATTAACATTTAAGTCTCCTAAATAATTTTCTAACGTATCATTTTGATGACATGATTTATTTCATTTCGATTTCAATGTAGTGAAATGTATAATTACAATTACCTTCATATTATACTTAACTGTTTTAATATAATTGTTTTAATAATTACTAAAACAAAATTAATTATTTGGTCGTTCTTTGGAAGATTACAAATTTAAAACTTCAATTATCCTAAGTTAAATTTCATTGACAAGCCACTCTTCTTTTGATATTTACTTTTAGCGCCTTAATATTCATTCTTTTATGGAATTTCTTTAAGAGTCGAAAGGTTAAAACACATTTTTTGGTGCAACGAAAATTTACAGATAAAAGTTAATTTTCATAAAAAAACGTTGAAAGAATTGTTTAATTATAATGTTATCTGGAACACATGAGTTTGGAGTTATTTAAGGGATGCTTGTTGTTAATATGAAGTTGGAAAATTAAAAAAACAAAATGGCATTGTAGTGAAATTCTTTTTCTACTTTTTTTTTCACGAAACGGCCTTTTAAGACCACGCGAATATCATAATTTTTTCTTTCTCATTTTCGCTTCTCTTTTCTCCCAGTATCTTCTCATCATTTCTGCGTGCCTTTGCTTCCTTTCTTTCTACCACGCAGTACCCTTACGTTTTTATTTATTTTCCACAAGAAGCTTGATTTATTTTGATTTGTTTCCATATTGTTCTCTATCTACTTATTTTTAATACTTAACGAATCAATAATTGTTTTTAATTATAGAAACAAATTTTAAACTGGAAGACTTTAATTCACAATTATTAAAACTTGTGAACATTTATTTCATGTTTCTTTCATTATAACAACCCCACTAACAGTTTTTAATGTGATTAAAGTTTGAAATTGTGTGAAGCCTGATGTTAATGTTATATAATATAAGTAAAATATAATACAAATGTTTTTAGAATATTGGTTGCATTGTAGGTTGTATTAATGAAAATGGGGCAATACCCCAAAACTTTGAATGCTGAAATGTTGCAGAAGAGTGTTAGTGGGGTTGTTGTAATGGAATGAAAATGAAATAAATGTTCACAATTTTTTTTCCATTAATGTAAGCTTTTCTATTAATGAGTCATGAGTCCCTTTGTCTACAAAAAAGACCATTTATTAACATTTAAGTCTCCTAAATAATTTTCTAACGTATCATTTTGATGACATGATTTATTTCATTTCGATTTCAATGTAGTGAAATGTATAATTACAATTACCTTCATATTATACTTAACTGTTTTAATATAATTGTTTTAATAATTACTAAAACAAAATTAATTATTTGGTCGTTCTTTGGAAGATTACAAATTTAAAACTTCAATTATCCTAAGTTAAATTTCATTGACAAGCCACTCTTCTTTTGATATTTACTTTTAGCGCCTTAATATTCATTCTTTTATGGAATTTCTTTAAGAGTCGAAAGGTTAAAACACATTTTTTGGTGCAACGAAAATTTACAGATAAAAGTTAATTTTCATAAAAAAACGTTGAAAGAATTGTTTAATTATAATGTTATCTGGAACACATGAGTTTGGAGTTATTTAAGGGATGCTTGTTGTTAATATGAAGTTGGAAAATTAAAAAAACAAAATGGCATTGTAGTGAAATTTTTTTTCTACTTTTTTTTTTCACGAAACGGCCTTTTAAGACCACGCGAATATCATAATTTTTTCTTTCTCATTTTCGCTTCTCTTTTCTCCCAGTATCTTCTCATCATTTCTGCGTGCCTTTGCTTCCTTTCTTTCTACCACGCAGTACCCTTACGTTTTTATTTATTTTCCACAAGAAGCTTGATTTATTTTGATTTGTTTCCATATTGTTCTCTATCTACTTATTTTTAATACTTAACGAATCAATAATTGTTTTTAATTATAGAAACAAATTTTAAACTGGAAGACTTTAATTCACAATTATTAAAACTTGTGAACATTTATTTCATGTTTCTTTCATTATAACAACCCCACTAACAGTTTTTAATGTGATTAAAGTTTGAAATTGTGTGAAGCCTGATGTTAATGTTATATAATATAAGTAAAATATAATACAAATGTTTTTAGAATATTGGTTGCATTGTAGGTTGTATTAATGAAAATGGGGCAATACCCCAAAACTTTGAATGCTGAAATGTTGCAGAAGAGTGTTAGTGGGGTTGTTGTAATGGAATGAAAATGAAATAAATGTTCACAATTTTTTTTCCATTAATGTAAGCTTTTCTATTAATGAGTCATGAGTCCCTTTGTCTACAAAAAAGACCATTTATTAACATTTAAGTCTCCTAAATAATTTTCTAACGTATCATTTTGATGACATGATTTATTTCATTTCGATTTCAATGTAGTGAAATGTATAATTACAATTACCTTCATATTATACTTAACTGTTTTAATATAATTGTTTTAATAATTACTAAAACAACATTAATTATTTGGTCGTTCTTTGGAAGATTACAAATTTAAAACTTCAATTATCCTAAGTTAAATTTCATTGACAAGCCACTCTTCTTTTGATATTTACTTTTAGCGCCTTAATATTCATTCTTTTATGGAATTTCTTTAAGAGTCGAAAGGTTAAAACACATTTTTTGGTGCAACGAAAATTTACAGATAAAAGTTAATTTTCATAAAAAAACGTTGAAAGAATTGTTTAATTATAATGTTATCTGGAACACATGAGTTTGGAGTTATTTAAGGGATGCTTGTTGTTAATATGAAGTTGGAAAATTAAAAAAACAAAATGGCATTGTAGTGAAATTTTTTTTCTACTTTTTTTTTCACGAAACGGCCTTTTAAGACCACGCGAATATCATAATTTTTTCTTTCTCATTTTCGCTTCTCTTTTCTCCCAGTATCTTCTCATCATTTCTGCGTGCCTTTGCTTCCTTTCTTTCTACCACGCAGTACCCTTACGTTTTTATTTATTTTCCACAAGAAGCTTGATTTATTTTGATTTGTTTCCATATTGTTCTCTATCTACTTATTTTTAATACTTAACGAATCAATAATTGTTTTTAATTATAGAAACAAATTTTAAACTGGAAGACTTTAATTCACAATTATTAAAACTTGTGAACATTTATTTCATGTTTCTTTCATTATAACAACCCCACTAACAGTTTTTAATGTGATTAAAGTTTGAAATTGTGTGAAGCCTGATGTTAATGTTATATAATATAAGTAAAATATAATACAAATGTTTTTAGAATATTGGTTGCATTGTAGGTTGTATTAATGAAAATGGGGCAATACCCCAAAACTTTGAATGCTGAAATGTTGCAGAAGAGTGTTAGTGGGGTTGTTGTAATGGAATGAAAATGAAATAAATGTTCACAATTTTTTTTCCATTAATGTAAGCTTTTCTATTAATGAGTCATGAGTCCCTTTGTCTACAAAAAAGACCATTTATTAACATTTAAGTCTCCTAAATAATTTTCTAACGTATCATTTTGATGACATGATTTATTTCATTTCGATTTCAATGTAGTGAAATGTATAATTACAATTACCTTCATATTATACTTAACTGTTTTAATATAATTGTTTTAATAATTACTAAAACAAAATTAATTATTTGGTCGTTCTTTGGAAGATTACAAATTTAAAACTTCAATTATCCTAAGTTAAATTTCATTGACAAGCCACTCTTCTTTTGATATTTACTTTTAGCGCCTTAATATTCATTCTTTTATGGAATTTCTTTAAGAGTCGAAAGGTTAAAACACATTTTTTGGTGCAACGAAAATTTACAGATAAAAGTTAATTTTCATAAAAAAACGTTGAAAGAATTGTTTAATTATAATGTTATCTGGAACACATGAGTTTGGAGTTATTTAAGGGATGCTTGTTGTTAATATGAAGTTGGAAAATTAAAAAAACAAAATGGCATTGTAGTGAAATTTTTTTTCTACTTTTTTTTTTCACGAAACGGCCTTTTAAGACCACGCGAATATCATAATTTTTTCTTTCTCATTTTCGCTTCTCTTTTCTCCCAGTATCTTCTCATCATTTCTGCGTGCCTTTGCTTCCTTTCTTTCTACCACGCAGTACCCTTACGTTTTTATTTATTTTCCACAAGAAGCTTGATTTATTTTGATTTGTTTCCATATTGTTCTCTATCTACTTATTTTTAATACTTAACGAATCAATAATTGTTTTTAATTATAGAAACAAATTTTAAACTGGAAGACTTTAATTCACAATTATTAAAACTTGTGAACATTTATTTCATGTTTCTTTCATTATAACAACCCCACTAACAGTTTTTAATGTGATTAAAGTTTGAAATTGTGTGAAGCCTGATGTTAATGTTATATAATATAAGTAAAATATAATACAAATGTTTTTAGAATATTGGTTGCATTGTAGGTTGTATTAATGAAAATGGGGCAATACCCCAAAACTTTGAATGCTGAAATGTTGCAGAAGAGTGTTAGTGGGGTTGTTGTAATGGAATGAAAATGAAATAAATGTTCACAATTTTTTTTCCATTAATGTAAGCTTTTCTATTAATGAGTCATGAGTCCCTTTGTCTACAAAAAAGACCATTTATTAACATTTAAGTCTCCTAAATAATTTTCTAACGTATCATTTTGATGACATGATTTATTTCATTTCGATTTCAATGTAGTGAAATGTATAATTACAATTACCTTCATATTATACTTAACTGTTTTAATATAATTGTTTTAATAATTACTAAAACAACATTAATTATTTGGTCGTTCTTTGGAAGATTACAAATTTAAAACTTCAATTATCCTAAGTTAAATTTCATTGACAAGCCACTCTTCTTTTGATATTTACTTTTAGCGCCTTAATATTCATTCTTTTATGGAATTTCTTTAAGAGTCGAAAGGTTAAAACACATTTTTTGGTGCAACGAAAATTTACAGATAAAAGTTAATTTTCATAAAAAAACGTTGAAAGAATTGTTTAATTATAATGTTATCTGGAACACATGAGTTTGGAGTTATTTAAGGGATGCTTGTTGTTAATATGAAGTTGGAAAATTAAAAAAACAAAATGGCATTGTAGTGAAATTTTTTTTCTACTTTTTTTTTTCACGAAACGGCCTTTTAAGACCACGCGAATATCATAATTTTTTCTTTCTCATTTTCGCTTCTCTTTTCTCCCAGTATCTTCTCATCATTTCTGCGTGCCTTTGCTTCCTTTCTTTCTACCACGCAGTACCCTTACGTTTTTATTTATTTTCCACAAGAAGCTTGATTTATTTTGATTTGTTTCCATATTGTTCTCTATCTACTTATTTTTAATACTTAACGAATCAATAATTGTTTTTAATTATAGAAACAAATTTTAAACTGGAAGACTTTAATTCACAATTATTAAAACTTGTGAACATTTATTTCATGTTTCTTTCATTATAACAACCCCACTAACAGTTTTTAATGTGATTAAAGTTTGAAATTGTGTGAAGCCTGATGTTAATGTTATATAATATAAGTAAAATATAATACAAATGTTTTTAGAATATTGGTTGCATTGTAGGTTGTATTAATGAAAATGGGGCAATACCCCAAAACTTTGAATGCTGAAATGTTGCAGAAGAGTGTTAGTGGGGTTGTTGTAATGGAATGAAAATGAAATAAATGTTCACAATTTTTTTTCCATTAATGTAAGCTTTTCTATTAATGAGTCATGAGTCCCTTTGTCTACAAAAAAGACCATTTATTAACATTTAAGTCTCCTAAATAATTTTCTAACGTATCATTTTGATGACATGATTTATTTCATTTCGATTTCAATGTAGTGAAATGTATAATTACAATTACCTTCATATTATACTTAACTGTTTTAATATAATTGTTTTAATAATTACTAAAACAACATTAATTATTTGGTCGTTCTTTGGAAGATTACAAATTTAAAACTTCAATTATCCTAAGTTAAATTTCATTGACAAGCCACTCTTCTTTTGATATTTACTTTTAGCGCCTTAATATTCATTCTTTTATGGAATTTCTTTAAGAGTCGAAAGGTTAAAACACATTTTTTGGTGCAACGAAAATTTACAGATAAAAGTTAATTTTCATAAAAAAACGTTGAAAGAATTGTTTAATTATAATGTTATCTGGAACACATGAGTTTGGAGTTATTTAAGGGATGCTTGTTGTTAATATGAAGTTGGAAAATTAAAAAAACAAAATGGCATTGTAGTGAAATTTTTTTTCTACTTTTTTTTTTCACGAAACGGCCTTTTAAGACCACGCGAATATCATAATTTTTTCTTTCTCATTTTCGCTTCTCTTTTCTCCCAGTATCTTCTCATCATTTCTGCGTGCCTTTGCTTCCTTTCTTTCTACCACGCAGTACCCTTACGTTTTTATTTATTTTCCACAAGAAGCTTGATTTATTTTGATTTGTTTCCATATTGTTCTCTATCTACTTATTTTTAATACTTAACGAATCAATAATTGTTTTTAATTATAGAAACAAATTTTAAACTGGAAGACTTTAATTCACAATTATTAAAACTTGTGAACATTTATTTCATGTTTCTTTCATTATAACAACCCCACTAACAGTTTTTAATGTGATTAAAGTTTGAAATTGTGTGAAGCCTGATGTTAATGTTATATAATATAAGTAAAATATAATACAAATGTTTTTAGAATATTGGTTGCATTGTAGGTTGTATTAATGAAAATGGGGCAATACCCCAAAACTTTGAATGCTGAAATGTTGCAGAAGAGTGTTAGTGGGGTTGTTGTAATGGAATGAAAATGAAATAAATGTTCACAATTTTTTTTCCATTAATGTAAGCTTTTCTATTAATGAGTCATGAGTCCCTTTGTCTACAAAAAAGACCATTTATTAACATTTAAGTCTCCTAAATAATTTTCTAACGTATCATTCTGATGACATGATTTATTTCATTTCGATTTCAATGTAGTGAAATGTATAATTACAATTACCTTCATATTATACTTAACTGTTTTAATATAATTGTTTTAATAATTACTAAAACAAAATTAATTATTTGGTCGTTCTTTGGAAGATTACAAATTTAAAACTTCAATTATCCTAAGTTAAATTTCATTGACAAGCCACTCTTCTTTTGATATTTACTTTTAGCGCCTTAATATTCATTCTTTTATGGAATTTCTTTAAGAGTCGAAAGGTTAAAACACATTTTTTGGTGCAACGAAAATTTACAGATAAAAGTTAATTTTCATAAAAAAACGTTGAAAGAATTGTTTAATTATAATGTTATCTGGAACACATGAGTTTGGAGTTATTTAAGGGATGCTTGTTGTTAATATGAAGTTGGAAAATTAAAAAAACAAAATGGCATTGTAGTGAAATTTTTTTTCTACTTTTTTTTTCACGAAACGGCCTTTTAAGACCACGCGAATATCATAATTTTTTCTTTCTCATTTTCGCTTCTCTTTTCTCCCAGTATCTTCTCATCATTTCTGCGTGCCTTTGCTTCCTTTCTTTCTACCACGCAGTACCCTTACGTTTTTATTTATTTTCCACAAGAAGCTTGATTTATTTTGATTTGTTTCCATATTGTTCTCTATCTACTTATTTTTAATACTTAACGAATCAATAATTGTTTTTAATTATAGAAACAAATTTTAAACTGGAAGACTTTAATTCACAATTATTAAAACTTGTGAACATTTATTTCATGTTTCTTTCATTATAACAACCCCACTAACAGTTTTTAATGTGATTAAAGTTTGAAATTGTGTGAAGCGTGATGTTAATGTTATATAATATAAGTAAAATATAATACAAATGTTTTTAGAATATTGGTTGCATTGTAGGTTGTATTAATGAAAATGGGGCAATACCCCAAAACTTTGAATGCTGAAATGTTGCAGAAGAGTGTTAGTGGGGTTGTAATGGAATGAAAATGAAATAAATGTTCACAATTTTTTTTCCATTAATGTAAGCTTTTCTATTAATGAGTCATGAGTCCCTTTGTCTACAAAAAAGACCATTTATTAACATTTAAGTCTCCTAAATAATTTTCTAACGTATCATTCTGATGACATGATTTATTTCATTTCGATTTCAATGTAGTGAAATGTATAATTACAATTACCTTCATATTATACTTAACTGTTTTAATATAATTGTTTTAATAATTACTAAAACAAAATTAATTATTTGGTCGTTCTTTGGAAGATTACAAATTTAAAACTTCAATTATCCTAAGTTAAATTTCATTGACAAGCCACTCTTCTTTTGATATTTACTTTTAGCGCCTTAATATTCATTCTTTTATGGAATTTCTTTAAGAGTCGAAAGGTTAAAACACATTTTTTGGTGCAACGAAAATTTACAGATAAAAGTTAATTTTCATAAAAAAACGTTGAAAGAATTGTTTAATTATAATGTTATCTGGAACACATGAGTTTGGAGTTATTTAAGGGATGCTTGTTGTTAATATGAAGTTGGAAAATTAAAAAAACAAAATGGCATTGTAGTGAAATTTTTTTTCTACTTTTTTTTTTCACGAAACGGCCTTTTAAGACCACGCGAATATCATAATTTTTTCTTTCTCATTTTCGCTTCTCTTTTCTCCCAGTATCTTCTCATCATTTCTGCGTGCCTTTGCTTCCTTTCTTTCTACCACGCAGTACCCTTACGTTTTTATTTTTTTTCCACAAGAAGTTTGATTTATTTTGATTTGTTTCCATATTGTTCTCTATCTACTTATTTTTAATACTTAACGAATCAATAATTGTTTTTAATTATAGAAACAAATTTTAAACTGGAAGACTTTAATTCACAATTATTAAAACTTGTGAACATTTATTTCATGTTTCTTTCATTATAACAACCCCACTAACAGTTTTTAATGTGATTAAAGTTTGAAATTGTGTGAAGCGTGATGTTAATGTTATATAATATAAGTAAAATATAATACAAATGTTTTTAGAATATTCGTTGCATTGTAGGTTGTATTAATGAAAATGGGGCAATACCCCAAAACTTTGAATGCTGAAATGTTGCAGAAGAGTGTTAGTGGGGTTGTTGTAATGGAATGAAAATGAAATAAATGTTCACAATTTTTTTTCCATTAATGTAAGCTTTTCTATTAAATGGAAAACAAATATTTTCATCGATTTTAATTGAATGAATTGGTACGTAATCAGTTTTAAAAAACAATAAGTAACATTTAATGTTAACTTTTCCAACTTGGAAATCAGGGGTGAATGGTTGGAAGAATTCCCCTCGGGAAAAAGGACTGCATGACGCTTTAGCCTGCCTTCTGTTTGATCTTGCGCTTGAGAAGGCAGTGAGAGATGCTGGTATACAGACTAAGGGCAACATCTTCAATAGATCTGTGCAGCTTCTCGCGTGCGCTGATGGTATATACATCGTCGGACACTCCTTCCGAGTTATACAGTTTTTCTTGCTCCAGTGGACTCTGCGAGAAGACTTGGCTTGGAAGTAACTATCTACTTCGGTTCGTTGATGACTCAAGACAACACCCCTCAACAAGAAGTTCGGCTTAGGATTATAGCAGCAAATCGGAGCTATTTCTCAATGGTAAGGCAGTTCCGGAGTGGAGCTCTCTCCAGAAAATCGATGCTACATCTCTACAAAACAATAAATCTAATCTTTACTGTATGGCTGTAAGATCAGGACCCTATTTCATATTAAAGAACAAGTGGAAAGGTTCGTTTTTAGAAATTACAGGTTACTTATCGTCATTAGCTAATAATAGTTTTATTCAATTTTTTTTAATTTATTGTTTTTAATATAACTATTTTAAATGTTATCTAGCATCAATATTTTACAGCGTAAGTCATAGTAATATTTTACGTTGTAAGTCACATGCTCACTTGTACTCATACTTCTGTACTTTATTTTGAAGTAGAGTATACATATAAAGTGAAGTACAAAATGGTATACAGATGTTAGACATTGTTATAATACTGAATCGCGATAACATTTAAAATAGTTATATTAGAAAAAATTAAGTAAAAAAATGAATACAATTATAATAATATAAGAACAATATGTAACTTGTAACCTTTAAAAAAGAACCCTTCCACTTGTAATTGTACTTTATTATGAAATAGAGTCCTGCACTACTTTCCGGACTTGCATAAAGAAACTCGTTCGTACGTTCGTTCGTAAGTATCGTTTTCAGCTATGCGAAAAAACGGTTAGCCGTAGAAAGTTAAAATTTTGCATTTAGGATTATTGTTAAATCTAGTTGTGAACCTCCCTTTTTGGTCACTACATGATTACCTGAAGTGATACTTTACTTGAAAGTCATATTAGATTTTCATCAAAAATTATATTAAAATATAATGTAAAACATCTCCAGAAACAAGAGTATGTGTGTGTATATATCAATTGATGGATGTTGTTACGCCGAGTTTTGTATGTGAAATACTATTATTTTCGGAAACTAGTAACCAAATTCAGGATCGCGTTTTGAGCCACCGATTTATTGTTTAACCCACGTACAAGGAAGTCATGTGTTGTCCACATCAGATATTTTATACTTCGTATATAGTGTACGCATTATCTATGTTTTTACTATTGTTTATTGAGTTCTTTTTTGAATTTTCAGATGAAGAATCTGCCTGCTTTAACGAATACAGTCTTGCTTATGATCAGACCAGTCGTGGGGAGAGGCAGGGCGGTGGAAAAAACCCGGGACGTGGGCTACTGGAGGGGGAAGGGGCAATAAGAATTAACTGAAAATAAATCTGTTCAGTTAAAAAGTTTGTTAAACAAATATATGGAAATAATAAACAAATTTATCTAAAATATATAATATCACGTACTTTTATCACACTGTGATATTGTACCCTAATTTATAAATATGTATGTTGTTTATACTTCAAAGAGAAAATAACGTATTGTATATGGAGTCCAGGCTAGCAAGGGCATTGAATTTTGTCTCGATTATTCATGCTTTCACAGGAAAGGAGGTAAGAAGAGTATTGTTAAGATTAATGGTTGTAAATAAAAAATAACTCAAGCTTCACTAGTGTTATTATAAAAACTTGCTTAAGTAATTATTATTAAACTATACTGTCATTATTAAGTAGTTTCGTAAAAAAAAAATTTGTATTGAAAAAATTGTATTTTATGTAAAACAATAAGCTCTGTTATTAATATGTAATAGTAAGTTTCATTTTCATTATACCTTAACCAATTATTAATATTATTGAAAAAAAATAGTACAAATGAAATATTGAGCAGGACCCCTCGGTTGTATTATATTGTCCCGTACCTTAGACCAGTTGACGTTTCCCAGTTCTGAAAATGAAAAAAATATAAAGTTTCTCCGTTTATTTAGCAAAGTGTAAAAACCATAACCTTATAAAAATCTTTTTCTTTGTCCTTGATTTTTCTGCGGTTTCATTCGTAGATTTATCAATTTGATACGGCTATCTCTGCTAAAGTGACAAAATTGACAATAGCTGTACACATGAGCTAAACCGACAAAATTGACTATTGAAGCTTATTAGCTCAATTGAAGCTTGGATCTTTAATGCACGTAGCGTTGCGTGCGTTCCCAAGTGGGGTCAATAGATCGTAAATAATCCCATTTGATTGAATTAGTGGTAGGCTGCAACGAACGGAACCCTGCGGCTTTAAAGTCACGTTCCAGCTCCAGTGAGACCACTTAGCGAGTCCGTGTTGGTCTGTACTAAATTGGTAAACAGTAAACCAAAGTTGGCTAGACTGTGTTCTAGTTGGGATAGATCTGATCAGTTTCCGAAAAAAAAAGTGAAAGCAAGAAATTCTAAATACTTTCCTTGAAGGAACAATTTATTTGGCATCAGAACTCACCAAAATATATTAAATATCACACGGTAATATTGCCAAGAAAATAAAGCTTTGGCTGCACCGACATAGTAATTTCAAACCCCGAAAAAGTATATGAGTCCAATTTATATATATATATATATATATATATATATATATATATATATATGTGTGTGTGTGTGTGTGTGTGTGTGTGTGTGTGTGTGTGTGAACTTGAAAAACTATCAAAAAAAAAAAAAGCTCAAAAACGTAACAGGCAAAAACGAATGAGGGATGCATCTAATAAAACTGCCTGCAGCCAGTTAGTGCTTCATTTACACAGTGAATTTAAACAAATTTTACCTCTTTATACAAAAAGAGCGGAAATGATGAACGTCTCACGCCACCTCTATTACAGAAAAATCGCTAGATTTAAAAATATGAGGGAATTACATAAAATTCATGGACCGTTTTAGTTATTTTTAGTTTATAACAATAATACTTCAAACACATATTATGATCGTTTTTAAACTAAAGAATATAACGAATTAAAAAGTAATAGGATACTTGTCCCATCAACATAGTATTTGAAGGATAACCTACAAAAGGTACCAAAACTTGATTTGACCTTTATTTTGAGAATGAATCAATTATGGAAGGGGAAGACGTCTAAACAATTTTGTAAAGAATCAGCTAACGACAAATTCAGGATAGAATTAGAATCTGACATTTACAATTTACGAATAAAAAAAAAATCAGACATTTACTGAAGATATAATTTAATTAATTTCTGATTGTTCACAATAAAACCCTTGTAATAGTAGAAATGATACTGCATTACAATTAAAGACTTAACAACCTTTGTGTAACTGAGAATCCAATAGTTATTGGAAATTTTATGCTATTGAATATGCTCAGAAAGTGTAAATCCTTGTTATTAAGAATAACTAACATTGAAACCATCAATAGAGATAATGAGTTTTTTTTTCATTACTCCTTAGAAGTTCATTTTTTCTGAAAATTTTCTTCTTTCTGCGTCTGGGATTTTAAGGAGTCGTATTGTGATCATAGGTAACCATTGAACATTGGTTAAAACATTCTCAACTCTTACATGCAGGTTTTTGGTTGATTATTAGGTATAAGATCCAAATAGAGTAGGAAAATCTTACAAGTTACGAATTTATTCTAGCCAGAGTATGAAGGTCGAGATTAATGCCCTGAAATAAAAGGTCCTCCTAGGCCGGATTCGCACCAGCAGTGCTACTGAATCGAGTTTAAAATATGAATTTAAAATATGATAACTCAAATATCAATAATGAAAACTCTTTTCAAACTATTTTTCGTGTTAAAAAAATTGGGAATAAAATATTCGACACTAATAAAATAAAATATAAAAACTTCATTTTTATAGCCTTTAGGGCATGACATGTGTAACTCGGGGACAAAAAATAAAAAAAATACATTTGTTTTCACAATACAACTTAAAATCACTCTGATAAATTGAAAGGTGATAGATGAATCCAGTAAACAATACAATACCATACGAAACCGAACTGGCTCTGTTAATCATTCCAATTGCCTTCTAGATTTATTGTATCGTATGTTGTCATTTTTGTTTCCAATACCTCACGCTTCGGCTCACTCCGTTTACCTACAAAATAACAGACCAAGACAAAGAAAAAATTTCATGTTTTTTATTTATTTAAACAGTGCGATTTGTTCAGCTAGTAGGTTTTTCCTCCTTTTTTTTTAACCATCTTTATAGTTAAATTCACATCTATCATCAGATTGAAGAGACCTAGCGAGTTTACTGAATTATAAAAGAGTAGCATGTGAGGGATGATGGCTCACCGCAAGTATTGATTCCTCTATCTAAATTTATTTCAGGTTATAAGTCAGTGAATGAGATTCCTCATCTTTTAGCCTTTGGTGTGTAAAATCAAATAAATAAATAGAAAAAATATTAACCTTTTTTCTCACTTCATCACCAGTTGTTTTCTATTCTGATTTAAAGTTCATAAAAATGAAATTTCTGCATCTGGTTACGGATTTCCAGTTACCACATTGGTGTTTAGGTATATTTACTGCTAGTATTAAATATTTTACATTATGCAAAATCAGTTGTGATAGTTTCTATATAAATATAAATAAATAAATAAATAAATTTCTATATAAATAAATAATTGGTGCTAGTAAATATCTTAATAGACAACGATATTTTTGTTCATCCTGTTTTATCTTAATATCGCATCTGACCAACCATTATATTAATACGTTCGTATTATTTGCTAGTCTTTATCCAAGATTCATGAATTGTGTACTTTTAGCTAAAATCTTTCACCTCCTGCTTTTTTATATAAAAGTATTTTGGAGTGACGTTTGAGATGCAAGACCAGCCTTGGAAATAAGAAATTTTTCTTTGCTCTCACCAGGTGAGAAGGTCTTGACCAGAATATTGATGTAAGCACCGCATCTGCTATTTTGTTTATGTTTTGAAATATGCATGATTACACAAAAAATCTGAACATTTTTCATTAAATATTTAGATCGTAACTTCTGTTTGTAGATCAAAATCAGAAAATGAATGATCTCTTTGAAGTAAAACATTTATATTTTAAGATTTCATTTCTATATATTCTTAATTGAATTAAGAATTTTAACCATTGCATTATAATTTTCGATTAGAAATATAATTTTATTTAATTTTAATACGTTTTGAGGGCCCTAGCACATAATGTACATATGTGTACTTTAAAGAGGACGCAAAACAGTATGAAAAACAATAATATAAAAAAATGACAACACATGGATTTATCCCCTTCTGTACCTCCTTGCCTCATTTGTTTTATTTTTTTTTTATGTACTACTTTAAGATTTGCGAATTAGTAAACTTTTAATTTTTGAAGTTGATTATAATTGTTTTTTTAATTTGCACTTGTATGTTTATAATAAAATATTAGTATTTGAATAAGAATTTTATTATTTAAAAAAAAAAAATCAAATTTATTGATTTCAGTGAAGAAATTTTCTTACTAATTATTTATCTGCATTAACACTTAATGCAATTTAAATGAAGTTTCAAAATTGTGTATAGTTATTTATTAATAATATCTTTATACTGATCCATTATTGATTGGATTGATTGGTATTCTGTGTTATGCCGGATCATTGGGCAGCATTACATAATTAATAATCTCTCTCTCTCTCTCTCTCTCTCTCTCTCTCTCTCTCTCTCTCTCTCTCTCTCTCTCTCTCTCTCTCTCTCTCTCTCTCTCTCTCTCTCTCTCTCTCTCTCCCTCTCACTCCCTCTGTTATAACTGCTAGGTTAAAATGCATCTAATGTCTTTTGTTGGTAGTTTTCAATTCACCCAATAGAACCCTGTGGTACATCTGCAGAAACCTTCCATTATTGTTCGTCAAAACTTTAATAAAATCCTTTCTGCTACTAAAAGCATTCAGTTTATTTTTCAGAGTATATTTGTTCTTGGTCGTGGATCTAGTGGAGAGCTAGTGTATTTTTTGCTCAAATGCGTAATTACAACGAACTTCGTTTAAATATAAAGGCTTAATCCTTTAAAAGGAATCCCCCAAATCTCTTTTATCCCTTCTCATAAGGAAATAAAGGTTCAAGTGGAATTAGAGATAGCGAAAAAGTTTCCGTAAAGTTTATTCCAAGTATTTTATAGGCGTTGTCATTTTTAAACGTGTTTTATTTTCGTATGATTTTAAATTTTCCGCCTTCAATTGGCCCTTAGAACAGTCTTTTCCCTATTCACCCATTTAGTTATTACTCTGCAGATGTTGCCTAGACTTCTTTAATGTCACTGGTTTATCTCTGTTGGCTTAAACTATGATTTACTCAATAAATCATGAGAACAGCTAATCAATTAATTTTCCATAATTTTATATTCAGTGAGCAGTCAAGTAATACTTTGGTTCCCTTTTCATGCATGAGTGTCCTCTTAAAAAAAGTATGTCTTCGAAATCAAATTACTCTGTCCGTTCATAGCAATGATAATAATAGATTTTGGCTTTGAAAAAATGTATTTCTGTTCTATCCGAAATTATTTTCGAATACGCGAATATTAAAAGTCTGAAAACTCGTAACATTTCTCTTGAATATTAAATTACTATAAAACATATTATTCTTATTATTAATTTATTTAGTTTGGCATTCATTTAATTTGCCATCTGCAAATTATTTTTGCAACAAGCAAATCTGCGCTCATCGTGGTATAGCGGTCAACTTAACAAGTCTCTTGGCCACAGGCTCGAAAGTCGCTGGGGTGGGTTGTTTGGGTTCGTGATGGATGTAAGTGTTTGTGCAAAGGGGTTCATGTTGCAAGTCAGTCTGTTGTGGAAATTCTTTGGTTGTTTGAAGTTTTAGCAGAGCCCCATAGCTCTATCCCATACATCCATAAAGGTTTAATTAGTGCTTTGCAGATTATGTATGTTAGTTAAGAATTTAGAGCATCTGTCAACTAACCTGGTTAATAGTCCAAATCGTTTGTTCAGTTGTTTTCTTTTTAGTCTAATGTGGGTCCGCCATGTCAGTCTCTTGTCCAGGTGAAGTCCCAAATATCGCATTTCTTCAGATGTAGGAATTGAAAACAGTTAAAATACACCTAAGGACATGAACGATTAAGTGTGAACACAATGAACACACTATTCATTTCGTTCATCTTTATTTACCACCTCATAACCCAACTACAAATTTCATAAAGGTGGTTTTGTAGTATGAAAGATGCTAATATGGAGGTTTTGTGGGATGCGAGAAGTGTTGTGTCATCAGCAAATGTAGCCATTAATGTATGAACATGTTAAGTCTGACGTCTTCACGTATCAATATCTTCATATTGAATAACAATTGGCTCAGTACACTACCCTATAGAACTCCTGTTTTGACACGTTTTATGCACGATAAACCGTTACCTACTTTTACTGTAAAATACCAGTTTATCAAGTGCTAAAGAAATATTAAGTAGTAAGTAGAAGAAAGCAAAATTTTGAGCTTGTAACTTAAAAACGTAAAACTGAGCTTGTAGCTCGATCTTGATATCGAGGAAAACGCCAGGACAATATTTTTTTTTACTCTAAAGCGATGACATTCTTTGTATGGTTGAATGATGTTTTCTGAAGCGAAAATGATGGTTTGGATTTGCTTTCAATATATGAAGAGAATTTAGACGATGAAGAAGAATTTTTTCAAATAAATTGAAAAAGGAAGGAAGAAAATAAAACATAATTTATAAAAACAACAATGGGCATGACTTTAAATGAATTTAAAGAAGTCAGTAAAAACTGTTTTCTTATATTCGTACTTTCTCTCAGGAGCTCCTCAAATATAATATTAATCGAAAACAATACATATTCGACCAAAGCGAAACTGAGCTGGATGCGAGATCTCCTTCAGTAGCTATTGGATGTATGAAATGATTAGATTACGATGAATATTTACACCTAAAATTCCTGTGACACAGACGAAATCTGAGAAATCTGTCATTGATGATCTCATTACGTTTTATAAACGCACTTTGTTAGCGCATTGCAATGGTAAATAATTCAAGTGTTCTGGAATAGCTTCGAAAAAATGTTTCTTGCAATTAATTAAATATTCTCAATTCTCGTTATGATTTGCGTCCTATAAACGTTTCTAAAACTATGAAAATTTATTTTCAGAAAAGTTAAACAATACTATTTATTATTTCTCGTGCCTTGTGCGGTATTGGCTCAGAAACACTTGACCGATCGTGAAAATAATACATATTAATTTGATTAGAAAAAAAAATGGTTATAACCATTAGATTGAGAATACGTTTTCGCACTTTTACCATTTGACACCGCTTCAATTAATAAGTAAGTTCAACGTAAGTGAAGTTGTAGAAATGCTCCAAACTTATCGACACTCCAAAAGTTTTATTGGCCAACTCTAAAAGTCAATTCGTCGTTATATCGTTCGAATTTGAGAAATGGCAGTCCATTTCTAGAGGAGTGGTTAAATTACTTGTTATTACTAACTTATTATTAAATTTAATTATTTTTTTTACTTTTGTTCGATCCTAACGGGTCATTAATGCCGAGGAATAATACTTTATATTATAATACTCATTACTCTTCAAGAATTTGAAGAGAATGGAGTCTTTTACTTCATTATCTAGCAGTATTTTTCTTAAATTTGTTGATAATTCTACTTTTTTTTTCTTAAATTTGTTGATAATCCTACTTTTTTTTTTCTAATTTGTTCAAATTGAGAGCACTATAGCAGTTTTTTATGGAATATTGTCACAATTATATAACCACATTTTGGTATATTAGTACATGTGTTCACAACACCTTCGGTATAGATGACAATATAGAGCAAGATTGGTGGAAGCAGGTGACTGGCGACTATTGATGGGGACATAAAGCATCATTGGATAGCTGAGGATTAGTGGGAGTGGTGCATATTGTTGGAGTTATGTTGTTGATGACATGTTACTTCAGACTCGTAATGGGCTAATAGGAATTGGAGCTCGCGATTTATATAATAA
Organism: Rhaphigaster nebulosa; assembly: GCA_948150685.1. Taxonomy (NCBI): domain Eukaryota; kingdom Metazoa; phylum Arthropoda; class Insecta; order Hemiptera; family Pentatomidae; genus Rhaphigaster; species Rhaphigaster nebulosa. The sequence continues at coordinate 153,829,980 of OX411308.1, read as the reverse complement.
TTTTTTTTCTTACTGACATAATTAAATTTTCTGTACATTGCATATTCATTTTGCAGTTGACATGTTCGAAACGAGTTTACGAGGTTGAGACAAATGAGATATTAAACAATTTAAACGAAGCCAATTGAATGTATATTCAAATTGAATAAGGAGGATAATGTATTATTGTGTTTATAATAATAAATGAAAATTCGTTATTTTATTGACAGCCTGTCTAGCAAAGAATATACGGGATTTGTATATTCACAATCATGGAAAGAATGCTATTACTTTCACCTAACTATACTGGGTATACTTGATAAAAAACAGAAAACTTGAGGGACAGATTCTGCACCCGATGTGCAAAAATACAGTTCATGTAGACTATGGTCCGTTTCTAAACAGAAAAACAGGAAATTTAAGTTATTTGGTTTTTTTTAAGTGTCATGTTTTTTGTAAAACAGGAAGCGGTCAATCGAAAACCAATAAAGGTAATTAAGTTTCAATTGCACCATCGTAAAGTAGACGAAATTCCAGGGCTAATGATACTTTACTTTCAGAAAAACTTCTCCTTTTATGAAGCTTTAATTTCGATAAATTATGTTAAGGTTTCTGCTAAAAAGTGTTTCGTGGAATTAGGTTTCCCCGATAAAGAAATGTTTTGAGTATGAAATTTAAAAATTCACTTTGCTTCGAGACAATAAACCGTCGACTGAATAAAGAATAAAAAGCTTCTTTATGAAATAAAACAAAACTTTACCAAAAAATAAAAATATATGTGTTGTTTAATTTTAAGATCAAAAACTGCTGATGGTTATTATTGCCCTCATATCTAGACAAAGCGATTTATTAATTAATCTTTTAATAATCTTAATAAAAATAAAGTGAGTTGATAAACATTAGAAGTATAAAAAAAATAAAAAAATCCGATGTCTTTGATTCACGTATATCAGAGGGAGGTCGAAATAGTTATCACGTTGGATAGAGAAGTAGACGCTGTATTTCATGTTTATGTATTATTAAACGTGTCAAATCATTGTGTATTTTGATATTTTCGATGGCGCGAGTGCATAATTGTTCTGAGTTTTTGGCTATATAGTTTGGATTTTATGAATGTCTAGGTGGTTGAAGAACTCCAAAGTCCTGCTCCGTAGGAAAAGGAAATTTTCCTCAGGATTTTTAGCAATAACTATTTAGTATTATGCATTAGTAGATTAAATGCAGGTCTCTTTATCTCGAAATGGTATTGGGAGAGATACTGAGAGAGACTTCTATAGGCCTATATCTACACCTGTCGATCCATACCCAGCTTCACTCATGCCTTCTCTAATTCCATCGCTTCCTCCTCAATAGTTCCCATCTACTTCCCTCACATTCTGTCCATGGCATCCCAGGGAGGATCCCATTCCACAACTTGCTTTTCATTGATATCCATCGATTGTTCTGAGACAACTCCATTCCCTTCCTGTACTCTGTATTAGCTTATAGTGCTTTATAGTACGGATCTCAATTCGTCAATAACTATTCAAAGAGTAGGTACTTCAAGTCCCATTTTGCTATATAAGCCTCATCTTCAGCTTTCACATTTTTTCTGTACTATAAATTTAAAGTTTATATGTGGGTGATTCTCAGACAAAAGCCAAACTGATAAATAAAAAAAAATGTAGCGATATCCAAAAAGAATTAAAAAAATGTGGATATGTTTTTTGACCAATAATTAAGGGAATAAACTATATCAATTGAGATCAAAATAACTTTTTATAATAATTATAAATAATAAATCTGAAAAAACAACATTAAAGAAAATACTTAACAAAAACTAGAAAAAAAAATGATCTAAAAAATAATTTCAAATGTTTAAATCTAATTTGGTGAAGTTTATAAACAGTTACCAACTCAGTTCCATAGATCTATTGATTCAATTGTCCACCCTGTGGAATTATAATACTTTGATGGGACGGACAACTGACTCTTTGAAGTAGAATAATTAGTATTTAGAATGTCAAATGAAGAATAATAATTAATAAGCCCTAGTAAACACCAAAGAATTGAATGAAACTATATTAGAACGATTTTTTTTTTTATTATTTATTTATTGGAATTGACAACTGTATTACAATATTACAACAAGTAAATGTGAAGTGAGAGTATAAGACATGATAATGACTTGTGAAGGAACCATCCATTGGTAGCACTTCAATGACTATTTTAAGTTATAAGGTCCCGTGGCCATCTTCTTTTCAGACGCCTCAGAGGATTAGCAGGAATACATGTGGATGAAAGGCTACGAACAAGATGGTTGGGATGGGCAAGGAGTTTGGAATTAAAGGAGATATATCTATTTCGGGCTAAATCTGCAACAAATGAGATATTGAGGTCTTTGTGGATAATCTTATTTGTGACAAAATAAGGAGCATTAAGGATTTTTCGAAGGATTTTGGATTGCAAGGATTACGGGAGGAATTTGATGGTTTAGTGGTACCCCAAAGTTCTATCCCGTATGTCCAAATAGGCCTGATAATGGTGATGTAAATGAGCTTTTTATAGAAAATTGGTAATTTGGAGCGTTTGTCAACTAAGTGTTTTAGTAATCGGAATCTACGAGCAGTTTCTTGTCGTTTCAGTCTTGTATGAGGGTTCCATGTAAGCCGTTTATCAAGATGGAGTCCTAGGTAGCGCATCTATTCGACAGGGATAAATGGTATATTACAAATAAAGGATACTGTAGGACAGGATGCAGTGGGTTTACGACGTAGGGTAAAGGTGATTTGATGGGATTTGTTGGGATTTATTTTAATTCTCCAGTTTTGACACCATTCTTCAATAGCTGTGATGTGTGACTGCAGGGTTTGAGATGCGGCAAATGGGTCATTGTTCACAGATAACACACATATGTCATGAGCGTAAGTAGTGAGGATGGTGCTAGGTTGGGTTGGGATATCAGCTGTATACACCGTGTAAAGGATGGAGCCAAGGATACTACCTTGAGGTATACCGGCGGACTGAGAGAATAGAGAGGAGTAGGCAAGATTATGGTTTACTTTGAAGGTTCTATCGGTGAGGTAGGAACGGATTAATAGAAAATATGTATGAAAATATATATGAAGGAATTGACAGAGTTTGCAAAGCAATCCCGGGTGCCTGATTCCGCAATCCCGTGCAGTACACTCCGCGCTTCAATGTGGAGGATATCACATCCACCACACGATGACACTGCTGAATAGTAGAATGGGATGTTCGAAATCCAAACTGATGGTCAGGAATCACTTGATTTAAATCTAGGATTGGGTTTTGTATAATGAATTTTGTCTGATGGATATCTTGTTGTATGGCACTTCGCTCTTGCTCGGCGTTTTTCAGTTAATAAAATGCGAATATGATGTGGCAAGTTGGTTTCATGGGTATTTTTTAATTTTGTGGTGTGATGTGTTGCTGTAGATAGTGGCACCTATTGCTCTTGTGAATTCCTCAATAGCAGAATCAATCTGTTGTTTAGTTTTTAATAGAATTTTTAAGTCCAGTTTGTTTTCTAGATCATACCGAAAATTGTTCCAGTTTACTTGTCCTTTAATCAGGAGAGGAGTGGAGGGTTTCGGAACAGGATTTGTATGCAAGAAAAGCAGAACCAGACTATGATCTGAGAATAGGTCATCTATGGATTTTATTGTAGATTGGAAAGAGGGCATCTGGGAAGTAATGGATACATCAAGGATATCAGGATGCTTTTTTAAGGGATGTAGGCCAATAAGTAGGGTTCATGGGAGAGAGGTTGGAATAACTATTGGAGGTTGTGATACGAGAAAGAATTCTGCCTCGAGTATTGGAAGTTCGACATCCCCATCGTTGGTCTTTGGCGTTGTAATCTCCTCCAAGGAATCGCGGACCAAGGGATCGGAATAAGGAATCAAGGTGGTTATAGGAAAGGGAATTTCCAGGAGGACAGTATACAGCTGAGAATGTAATGTTTAAAGGGCGGGAGGATAAGGTTATTGAGGTTGATTGAATGGTGTCAGTTGGAGTGGAGGGAATTAGGGAGTGAGATAAGGATTTGTGAATAAGGATGCAAGAACCTGCGTGGGATGTGTTATCTGGATAATCTGATCTATATGTAATCTAAACGGAAGAAAGGTTATTACAATACAACAGGGCTGTCACAATAAAATGATAACCTAAAATTCTCGTCTTCTTGAAAAATGAGAGAGAGCTTTTTTCTTTCAACTACGGGATGGACTTATTCCGTGTGTACAAAGTTAATGGAGCTCATATGTAAACGCAATTTTGATGTAATAAACGGATTAACTTTCATTACTATCACTCCAGTACCAAATTATCTGGAACAAAAATCTTTTCTAACTTATTGTATGTTTTGAAGCCACGAATTAGGTTTTGAAATCTGAAAACAGCAGTGGATGGTTCCTCTGTACGGAATTTTAACATTTGTGAAAAAAAACTAGCCTTTAAATAATATAAATTACCCGAAGTGGGGCCGATCTGAACTCCTGATTATATCTAGAAAATTCTTCAAAAAGACCCAAGGATTCCATGGTATATAGTTCTGAAGATATCTGAAGATATAGATGGATACATCGAAATCATCCTTTTCTTGAGAATCACCCACATGAGTGTACGGATTCCTATTAATCAGTGGTGTACCAAGGTCTTCGTGCGCCCAAGAAACTCCTCTTCTCTTTCGCTCCCATTTTAGGAGTACATAATACTCCTCCAGCCCAAACTAAAATTGGCAAGACTTTTTTTTTTTTTTAAACCTCTGATAATAGTGATTTTATTATTATTATTACTTATTGGCGCTACGTCCCAAGTTGAGACTTGGCCTGCTCCAGCATCGATTGCCAGTTTTCCCGATCAAGTGCTGCTGCCTTCCAATTTCGGGTACCAAGCAGAATTCTGGCATCAGTAGCTACAGAATCTAAGTTTTGGACGACCAACTCTCTTAGTTCCATACTCGCTCACTTAACATCTTCTTTGGAATTTGTTCAGGATTCATCTTTATTACGTGACCATCATAATCTGGCTAGTTTAATGACCTGAACAATATCTACATCTTGGTAAAGGTTCTTTAGCTCGTTATTTTTGCTTCTTCGCCAGGCTTGATTAATACATACTTGTCCGAATATTTTTCGGAGAATTTTCCTCTCAAATCTCAGGAGCGACAATTCAATTGTTTTAGTCATTGTCCACGTTTCTGAGCCATAGGTAAGGACTGGGCGGATCAGTGTCTTATAAATTCTAAGCTTTGCTACTCTGGACAGAGCTCTGCTACGGAAGTATTTTTGCAGTGAGAAATAGCACCGGTTTGCTGAGAATACGCATGTGTTTATTTATTTTGGGGGTTGACTTAGTTGACCCTGAGTATACAAATTCTCGTACCTTCTGGAATTTGTGAGGACCTATTTCGACATTTCCATCTTGCTCCTGTTGTTGGTTGGATGTAGTCATATACTTCGTCTTTTCGTTGTTCACTGTGAGTCCCATTCTTCCAGCCGAGATCTCTAGGGCGTCGAATGATGTAGCTTCATCCTCTCCATGTTCCATCCATAAAGTCTAAATCGTCGCCATAACCAATCTATTCAACAAGGTTCCTACTACCTGTATTCCTACATTTCTCACAGCCTTTTCTAAGGCTATATTAAAACAAGGCAATCCAGACCATCACCCCACCTGACACCAGTCTCTGCAGTGAACCCTCTAGACAAATCTCCACCAACTTTAATCAACTTTAACATAAGAGATATTGTTCTCCATAGTCATTTTCACTAGTCGAAAAGTTTATGGGGTACATTCATCTCTAACATGGCTATATAAGCCTCCTGACGATTTATGGAGTCATAGGCCTGTTGGAAGTCTATGAAGACATGGTGTGTTGAGAACTGGTATTCTGCTCCAGTAGCAGAATTTCTAGCTATTCTCCAGTAGCATCCGGAGGGTAAAGATATGGTTAGATGTTGACCTTCCTCTTCGGAATCCAGCTTGGTATTTTCCAATTTCCTTTTCAACAAGAGGTAGCCGTCTGCCGTATAAGATAGTTGACAGGATCTTGAATAGTGAATTTAAGGCATAGTAATATTTTCACATTAAATTTTAACTTTTTCATTCATGTAATTTTTTTACTCCCCATTTTTAGATCACTTTCTCCATGGCGGATCGCCCCTCCCGCCCCCACCATGGTGCGCCACTGTAAGCAATTACTATGCTAAGACTAGGTATCACCAAATTAATCAAATATAAATGCAAATGACCCAGCATATTATTCAGCATCCATTCGTTCTATAAATCTATGCACATGCATCGGAATTTATAAATTGGCTATGACAATCCCCTAGACTATTGCCGGGACCAGGCCATACGTTATCGGATGAGGTCGGGCAGACAGCCCCCACTGGTGTCCCAAACGATGCCTACAATACCTTCTTCTTCTATTTCCTCACCCTCCAAAATGAGGAAATGAGTAGTTCAACCAAAAACAGAATCGAGGTGTAAGGGCATTCTTTGGTCATAGGCCATTCATACTATTGTCTTAGAGTAAGTTGTTTATTGTTACAAATGATAGATTTAAATCAAAATGAAGCTATTATAAAGAATAATTGTGGTCTTTTTAGTGAAATACCTGCAATATTGCAGTTAAAATAATGAATTTTAAGCCTTTTAACTTGGCTATAAATATTTTAAATAATTGGATAGTTTTACCTGTTGATAAAAATCATGATAAAATTGTATAAACATTTCATAGCATTAAATAATCGAAGTACAACTCAATAAAATGTTTAATAAGATAATTGATGACAAAAGTTCTATAAGCAGACGGACATTTTTTGGCTAAAAATTTATTTATTAAAAATAAGGTAAGGTGCCCGAAATCCGTTCCGTCGCCTATACTCACCTCACTACCCTCCAGTTGCCTTGATATTGCGGCTACCTGCTGAAAAACTCTTGAAATACTTTACTATTGATTATTGATTGTTGATGGTAAAATAGTTGTAACGGTTTTTGCTTTGACTCATGGTACATCAAGGTAAGATATTTTGTATTTTATCATTACTATTCGTATAATAGAGCATTGTTTCCCTGTTCAAATTTTCCGAGACCCGTACTCGTTAAGAAAGCTGCCATTGTTTTCATAGGTCGAGTCCTAAATTCATCCTTATGCTATTATCGTTATTGTTATGTTCCTTAAATTGTTTGTTATTTTTCCTCTTCTGTGTCAATTAAAAATTAAATTTTAATCTACAATGAATTGCCACATTTGTTTTATTAAACTAATCAATAAATAACGGGTTTTAAGTTTTTTAATTTAAATAAATTTCATTTTAGGGAGTTATTTACCTTTATTTAAATGTTCCTGACTTCAAATAAATTGTAAACTGTGAATTACATTGTAAGACGAAATTAGGGCCACTCTATTAAAATTCTGACACTTAGATAAGTATTGTTGTCGTTTATTCATAGAAAAGATTGTTTAGTTTTGCCCAATAACGCTCTGTTGATATAGAATATAGCTGTATAATGTAGCTCTGAATATATAGCTGTTTGTATTAATTATATAGAAATTTTAAACTTTAGTTTATTAATTGAAATTTCATATTTGACTTAGGAGGACGATATTGGCTACCTTCCCTTAAAGAATTTTTATTTTATTCTTTATAGGTTTATTCGTTAGTCTCATTTTTCGAGATTTGAAAAATTTGATTATTAAATCATTCCTTGCCTATGTGATAAAGTTGTAATTCCTGCCATCATAGTTTTTTTTTTTCGAAGAATAAAATTAGAATTAAGAACTTGATTGCTATTTCTCAATAGTTGTGTAAGAATTACTTATGGAAATCCGAGACCTTAATATATACCTCGTCTAATTTCCTGTATTATATCCGTGAATTTGCATTACATAATTGGTTTCTTCACATTCTCATTTTCTATACCGGAGTCAAAGAAAATAATATGTATAAAAAGCCATCGTAAAATTCATACTTTTATGAATGTGAACCTTTTTTAACATTTTTTTTACACAAAACTAACTCCCTTCTCAGAGGTTTAGGTACAATATATTAAAAAATAGATCGAGTTTCACAGGCTAACAGTCTTCGGAGTCCTGGACGTATAAAACTATTTCATAGTGTTCCTCGGGGAACTGTCTTAGCTTCATAATTTATGCCCCAGGCCTGTAGATTTTTTAGAAGGGAATAGGACTTTCTCCGAAGAGGCTCTAGGAAATTTTTCACAAAGGTCTCGGGTAGAATCGTTTATTTATTGGCCTTGGCTTATTTTCAGCCATGTTCAAATAAACGATCCATTCAAGAGTGGAAATAAAGAGGTATTGAATCAATACATTGCTAAACAGGATTTCAACTCACTTTTATTGAATAGTTGACTGTATCGAAGATAAAATGGTCAGGATGGCGGACAAGAAACGTAAACACACACAAGAAGCATAATAACTATTAATTGCATGCCAACTTTTCGGCCCACATTGTAGATCTTCTCCAGGGGTTCAAAGAGATACAAGATATAGTAGAGATGAAACACCCAGATGCAATCAAAATGAGTAAGAAAAAATACAAAAATGATAAAGAAAAAAAAACTCATTGATATATAAGAAATGGAGAGCTAATATCTAAATTTATGAACTGAATACTGAAAATAAACTCACACAAATAAAGAAATATAGTAAAACTGAAAAGAGTAAAAACAAACAGTTTCATCTTCATTGAATCCTGTTCATTGTAACTCTTGAGAAAGTCTGAATCGTCGTCCGAAACATCGGTTTTCAGTAGATAGTTTTTCAGTATTTATATGTTTTTAATTTCGATCCCCACTTAGACCAGCTTCTCCTTGTTAATTTTTATTTATTTTTTAAACTACAAGAACATGCATTACCAATATTTTAATTAATAAAGGTTACGTTTTATTTTATTTTTTTCTCATTAGTGTTTTTATAATTGTGTAAATGAATGACTTTTATGGTTATTAATGGAATCATTTGTTATCAGTCGGCACTCCTTGCGAGTCAGATTTAATGAATGTATTATCAGAAAAAAATACAGATAGCCAAAAATTTGCTATTCTTGACTTCTCCAGTTTGACAGATCTGACGATAACATTGTAAAATATAATCGGGTTCTCAAATTAAAAAATATTCCATCGATTTAGGCAGGGGCGAACGCAGAATTTTGTTTCGGAGTGGGGGGATTAATTAAGAAGAAGGCAAGTATTCACCTAAATGTTGCCTAATTGGGAATATCTTTATAGAATAAACATGAAAATTGAATCAAAAACTATTGTTAAAAATTACCCAAAATATTACTTAAAATACACACTATTTTATTTCGTACATTTCGGGGAGGACGATATATCCCCCAATCCCTCCCCTCCCTCCTTGCGCCACTGGATTTAGGTCAGGCCATGTTTTAATCACTAAATGTTTTAATAGGGTATGACGTGAAAAATGTATTTATATAGCATGTAAAATATTAATTTGTTTATATTACATGAAGTAACAAACCTTGAAAAACAAAGTACCATATAAATATGAAAATAGCTAAGTATATATAATTACATATAATGATAAAATAGGAAAAGAGAGTTTGAAACGAAAAGTATTCTCAGCTAATGAAACGAGATAATTTGGGGTTGCGTCAGCAGTCTAGCATGTTCCATTAATTCCAGACATCCACCACATCACAGAGTGTTTAAGCTTCTACTTTCTGAAAGGGAGTTTGAGCAGTTAGTAATTTAACTCAGAATAAAGATAAAGATGATATAATTTAATAAACAACTCCGTCGTAATGTAAATAAGAGACCGAGAAAAAAAAAGTACAACATGATATTTTATCAAAATGTTTAAATTTTGATGAGTAATTATTTCAACACTACTTTTGAACTGTTGGAGCGAGATGTTCTATCTTAATAGAATATTTTACAGTTTAATTTGCATTAGGTATATATATATATAAGCAATCACATGGAGATCCGTTGCAGCCAAGGTTTGATATCCTTTGAGCTTCTCACTCAAAATTAGAAGATTGGCTGTGTGTTATACATTTTAACACAATGTTATTAAGTTATTAATTGTATTACTACATATAATATAATTTGATATTATATTTTATTGTTATAAAGGCTAATTATAACTTGGGCCGAGCCATTTGCCACTTTGACACCTACTATTTACACTCCTTATCTGAACTAAGATCTGAAACATTATTGTTTAAAATAATATTGCTTAACGTGATGTTTTATGTCTGAAGTAATCGATTGCCATTAAAATTATTATAATTAATTCGCTTTTTTTAGATTTCGTTCTCATCATTAAATTTAGAAGATAGTCATAGCTTGGTCAATATTTATTTGTATTTAAACGAGCATCAGCTGGTTCTACACATTCTCTTCAGGATAAAGTAAAATATATAGTAAAATAGTAGTCCCGAATCAATACCGAATCCAGAATCAGGAAATAATTTTCGAAGAAAACACGGAATTTTCGATATTGTTCGATTGGAAAAACAATGCCACAATAGGAAATAGTGGATTTTTATCAGAGAAGCTTTTGAAGTTTGTCTATTAAGGTTTATTGCTGTCCCTCAGCTCACTGATAAAACATCAAAAACTTACTTTTTTTAAAAAAGTAAAATCTTCATTTTTTGATAATTTAATCATGAATCAAAGGAATATATGTAAACATTTTTATATATATATATATATATATATATATATATATATATATATATATATATATATATATATATATATATAAAGTTTAAGCTTCTTTAGAGTTTAAAGGAATAATTTTGAAAACAAAATTCTAAACAATAAATTGAATTTGAAAAAAAAATCTACCCTAAATATTTAATTAAATGTGTTAAAGTACAAAATAATATTTTAAACATGAATAATGTAGCAAATTATCGATAGTTTTTGACCATTTAATTAGTAGCAGAATATTATTAAAACATTAAAAATAATTTAATATTATCTTTATCAAGATAGTCTTAGCACTCTAATCGCAGTTTGAAGGAAGTCGATATGCTTGTCGAGTAAACTTATAATAGCTATACTGATAATAATTTTTTATTGCTATAAATGTTGGAAATAAAAATATGACATTTATTTTCAAAGAAACGTAGATCACTGGAAAATTAAAAAAATAAAAATTGTTGTAATGTGCACTCTTCTTTCAAGTGAATGATATGTGGATTATACAATACGGATGGAATCAAGTGGGATAAATCTTTTATTCTAATTAGCTTTCACAGCCTAACTAGTTATATAGTCATGTCTCGAGATTATAAAAAAAAGAAGAAAAAACCTTCAAAAAGTCAAAAGAACTAATCAGAAGATAACGCCAAACTAGAGGACTCAATATGTATGCAGCAGACTATCCGCCATTGGCTATCGGAGGAAGATGGGAAGCAGCTAGGGAAGGCCCTAACCATCTCTCATCAATCACTCCTCCTAGACTCCATTCTTCACTGTAGCTTACTTTCTTTAAACAACTTTGAACTAACGACTAACATGAATATTAAAAATATTATCAAATTACGATATTTCACTCTCAAAACAACCTGAGGTATAGGAAATATGGAAGTCTTTCAAAATCACTTAGTGGACCTGCTTTAGTATATTCTAAGTCTGTTTATGAAGAGTAGAATGATGATTTAGAAAATATCTGGGCCTCTTAAGTTCAAACCGAAGTCACGGATTTTTAGGTAACAGGGAAGAAGTATTAGCGAATTGGAATAATGTCGGAAGGATGAGTGGAAGTTGTTGTATTTGATGTTTGCAGATTTGTTCTGAGTATTTTTGTTGGAAAAGTTCGGATTTTGTGAATAACTGTAGCTTTAGGAGAACTCCAAAGTTCTGTTTCGTTGGTTTTTATTGGATTCAGTAATGAATTGTATACTATTTTTTTGTTTTGTAGGTAAAAAGAAAATTGGTTGACAAGTAAATGAGTCACTAGTCTATAATGTTTACGTTTTAGTCGTTTAAGTCTGATATGTGCATTCTATGAAGTCTCAAGTTTAGGTTCAGTATATGATATTTTACAATGTTTTAGTGGGTAACAACATATTGGTCAACATGACTGCCGCACAGTTATTTCTCAGCAGCTTAAAATTATATGAATGGATTTTTGGGGATTCGGTCTACTTTTACATTTTTCGAACTCTTCCTCTAAGATGTGAAGTTAAGATGTTCTTGGAGGACGGGAGAGAAGAGGAGGAGAAATAATGGGGTATTAGTTCAATGAAAATTGTAAATGGTTGTGAGAAGGTTTGAAGGATCCATTAAAAGGGTTGTTTTGTTTTCTAAATTATTGGGAATAAGCTGTTTGGTCTGTGTGATAAGGAGTTTTTAAGAAGTAATCGTATGTCCAGTTTTCGAAAATTAGAATACAAGAACAATATATAATGTTGTACATAGGATACATAAATTTCTAAGGATAGTAAAGATGAAATCGCTTTAGATGAAAAATGTTCAAATCTTAGATTTGAAGGAGTTGAGGAGATACAAGAGTACATCACAGGTTCGGCAAGAATGTGGCCGCAGATGTGTCTATATATATATATATATATATATATATATATATATATATATATATATATATATATATTTGGTGAAAGTGGTATGGAGAACAAAATGAGGGCCTACTGTATTAAAAGAGGGATTTAGGAAGGCTGGATTTTATTTCGTGGTGGACCCAATAATGGAATAATTGTTGGCCTTCTCGATCTGGATAAAATAGGTTAGCAATCTGTTGTATAAACCTTACTTTCTTTCCTAGTTTCAGTGCACAAGGATCTTAAACCAAATAAAGAAAGAAACTAGATAATTGTGAAAAGCTAATAGGACGTTAGGAAATTTTGAGATCCGCATTAAAAGGCAGCCTAAACATTTTTCACCTGTTTAGAATAATAATTACACAGTCGATCAGTAGGATGTCTAGTCCTTTGACGTAGGGTTCTAGAACGGGCACGCTCAAGGGCGGATCAGTTCTACTGCCATCCACAGACATAGCAGATAATGCTGCCTCCTTTATCCGCTCTTATCTTTTATTTTTATTAGATCTATTTCTCTCTTTCACCTCTTCTTCCCCATCATCCATTCATATTAGTCACAGAAAAGTACAGAAGGTTTGTTGTCAGATGGATGTGTTACTTAGGTCTACGGTCAACGCGAATTATTTCAGTCCTTTAGGTGAAAAAAACAATTAATAATTTATAATTAAAAACATGGTGAAGATAATTTCGGTTTATTATTTTCAAAAATAGATCTCTATAATCGACCAAGAAATTATTTATTTTAGACCATCAAAATTTAAAGTTATACGTTTCGATATACGTAGAATTCAACTATCTATTTTAAAAAAATACGTCCTTCCAAAAGGGTCCAGCACTCCCTTCTTTTGTTTTGCTATGGTCAACCGAAAGGTAATAAAAATAATTTAAATCGGACCAGTAATAGCTGAGATATAGCGTAATGAACTTTGTAGACTAATTACTTGGCGGTACAGGTCAGAGTGACCCTTGGCCTCCTGAGTTATAATTGCGGGCTCGCAGTTTCCTCGCATCTCTTTCCGCTTCATCCTTCCCTGGATTATTTCTCTACTTCCTCCAGCTTCTTGGTCTCTCCTTTTTCTTTTCTCACTTAAGTGCGCCTCCAACATATTCGTCTGTACCATTCCACTCTCTGATTACATGCCCTGCCCATCTTAACCTACTTGCTTTGGTAAAGTTTGTTCCGAACACTCTCAGTTTACGACGACCATCTTGGGACAAGCACCAAATGTCTGATTCGTAGGTGCCTACTGCCTAATTTCTTTGCTGAACTTGGTAGATATGTTTCGTAATGTATTCTGCAGATGTTCTTCTCTAAAATATCCTGCAGACCTTTTTTTAGTTATTTCATAAGTCGAAAACATTCCAACTTTTCCAAAACATTCCAAATGCTCATTTGCAAGATAATCTAATTGTCTGAACTCTAAACCATAGTGATATGGAAAGTGAATAGACACACTAGATATTTTGGAAACGTTACTATTTGGAAATAATATGCAACGTTTTATTATATTTATGTATGCTTAATTGTGCTGTTTTTTATACTTACAAATTCGTTTGAATTTAAAAATATAATTTAGCTCACATTGTGCCTTCCCACTAAAATTGTCGCCACAGGGAGTTGTCTTGCCTGCTTGTGCTTAAATCCACTGGGTACGCTTCTCTAAAAACTAATCGCTTTTAGAAAAATATTGATTAATTCTAATAGTATGCCACTATACTAGTTTACATAAAAAGTAGGATGAGCTCCGAAGGCGCCCTCGCAGTTTATTCTAAAAGGGAGTAGTTAATAAAGAATAAAGCAGGGTGGAGTGTACTTGTCTAGCGGAAAAAGGGTCAAAGCAATTTTCTCTGATTTTACAGCATTAATTAATTAGCATTAATTAAATAAGGATCTTTATCCTTCGCCGAGGATCCTCAAGGCTCAGGCTTAGAATATTAAAGGTAGTACAGGTAAACCCTAATGAAATTTTCAATAATTTAAATTTTACATTGGTGAATTGGTAAGCTCGATGCAGTCGTTCTAGAGCTTTGCGTCACTTCTATTATACAAATAGTAGCGTTTTCTCTTACAGTACTCCTGAGGGATCCATTTTTATCTAACAAGGGGACAGTCTGTCTGTCACCGATTTCGAAACAAATTGTTTTGGTGATTTTACATCGAAAAAAAAAAATCTGCACATTCTCAACAAGTTCGTCCGATGGGTCCTAGTAACTGAGGGTAAAAATAAAACACGCTGAAACTGCTTTATTTCATATCTCGAGTTTGAAAAATGATATCGACATAGTTTTTCCTGTAAACTTTTTTTTAGAGTATGTCAGAGGAAAAATACAAATATTAAAAATAACTGCTTTTTGGTCAGATAAATTTGAATAAATGTTTAATAACTTAAACAGTAATCTAGCCTTATAGATTTTTTAAAACCAAAAATAATGGCAGATTTTGATTGAGAACACCAAAAACCCTTTATGTTGAAAATATAATCGAAAAAACAAAAAAACAAAACTATTGTTTTCTATTTCCAAAGGGGTTCAAAATTTCTAAGCCACGAAATTATGTTTCGATTTGAAACTCTATGTCTGTCCTTCAGTTTATGCAATTTTGACGTTCTTGGACTCGTTAGAATGGGGAGAATTTCTTCTTTCCACACTTATAAATAGGTATTGAATTATCTCAGAAGATCTGTAAAAAAAATTATATTACAACATAAATACAATATTGAGTTTTTTTTTTTAACGGAAAATCTTGGTTCTATTAGAAAAACGTGTAGGAATACCCCCGTTAAAGTAAATCTCATAGTTCAAGAACCTTTAACGACTTTATAAATGGTTTGAACCGTTCATACATTTCTGAATTACGGTAGAGAAGATAGAAATATATAAAAAAATTTCACCTAGTCTAGCTCGGTGAAATTTTATGAAAATTATTTGACCTAAAAGCAATTTTTTTTTTTTAAGTTTGTATTTTATCTTTAATATACTATGAAAAAAATGTTTTGTTGGAAAAGCCACCTCGATATTATTTACCAAACTCGAGATATAAAGTAAAGCAGTATTTTTTGTTTTTTTCTCAGCTCCTAGGGCCCATTGGATGAAACGATTGAACAAATGTCGATTTTTTTCAATATAGAATCACCGACAAATTTTGATCGAAATCAGCGAAAATTAACCCTTGTACGGTAATTTTCATTAACTACACAATATCCAGAATCCATACTTGCGGAGGATTCAATAGCCTATTATTGCTTAATGTACTTTCCGTTCTAATTAAGTGGAACAAGATAGGAAGGCGATATGAAAATACAGGCTATGCTTCCGAATCGGATTTCACTCATTAATTATTCTCTTTTTGGTATTTGGTGATGTACTTGATACCGTTGCTGTTTGTAATACAGGGGGGAGGGAGGGAGGAGTAGGGTTGATCCTGTACTCGATACGTGTTGCAATTTTGCATATCAAGTTGGATACGGTTGAAAAGTTGGTGTTAGAATACACTCATAGAACATGGAAACATCTGTTGTGCATTCTACTCTCTCAATTGTTAGCATTGCAGGTTATCTTGAATGGTCAATGTTTACGCAGAGATTCAAATTAGATTAAAATGTATAAACATTTAATCATTATTACTACAAATATTTTTTTTCCGAAAAGTGCTCATTATAATCAGTATTAATTAAACTTCAAAGCAATAATGTTTAAAATATCATACAAATTTTATTTAGACAATAAATCTATGATAAAAAATACGTAAACTCTAAATCTTACTAAAAAGCTTGGAATAGTTATTGAATATTTTCAACGAAATATTGGTGTTTATTATTAAATACAAATATTTTCGTTTAAATAGGAAATATATTTTTTAAAAATCGTCTTATATTATATAAAATTATAACTTTAGATATTTTTATTTCATTCCAGTAGGAGCAACAAATGAATATATATATATATATATATATATATATATATATATATATATATATATATATATATATATTATATACATATATATGCATAGTCCATGTATATATAAAAAGAAAGAATACGTAAATGGGACAAAAGTACGCAGTGGTGTTTTGAAAACATAAACATAATTCCATGTACCCACAATCGGTGTGTTATGGATTAGTGAAAGTTATGAAAAGGAGTTTCATGGTGTTGCTGTAACTGTGACAAAAATGAGTTAAATCACTATTTAAAATATTTGATGTAATGTATTCAATAATTCATCTAATCATTTTGTGAAGCATACTAGAGCTTTCGTTTTCATCATTTTTTCTATTAATAGCGATGCATTTGATCTTTTAATTTATCAAAAAACTCCAAGGTATGCATAGTTCTCTAACCTACTGAGTCATCAAAAACGAAATGGCTATTTCTAAATTAGAGGTTTCTTATATGTTTTGTTAAATTTGAATTTTGAACTTAATTGATGAAGGTTTTGAACTTTTCTTCTAAATGGAACAATGTAGATCCGCTACACAGGACAGTTTAATTACAATAATATGTGCACCTTTACCGTTCGAGGCTTTGACGTATGAGAAAGGGAAAAGGATCATTTGATGCAAAATTATCGCAAATATTTAACAGTTAAAGGCCACTAACCTTTCCTAAGACTTGAACATAATCCCTTACTCAGTTCCTCTGTGTTGGCATATTAGGAAACCCCCTCCTAGTCCTTGTCCCTTTCGATGTACTTTTGTTAGAATAGGACATTCATTCTGTATGTAGATCTGAGGTAGTATGAACCATTACTTGTAACCTATTTTAGACAATAAAGTTTTTTTTAAGTTCTCTATTTGAGCAGCTCTTTAACTGGCGCCCAAACACAGGGACTGCAAGCATCAAGAAATCACTGTTCCCAGGTATCTTGAATCATCTTCGCAGTCTGAACTCTGAACTCTGAATAACTTTGATATTAAAGGCTCACTCTCCGAGGTACCAGAAGACTCCGACGATTTTAGAGGCATTCAACTTAGGACATCACTCTACCGAGGTATCCTTCGTTGCAGTTCACTGGACTTCACTGGTTGCAGGTATCCAGCAGAACTTTGAGACGACTCTTATAGTAAGAATTTAGAATAACTTTTATTGTATTTTATTTTATTTTATTTTTATTTTTATGCCTACTGACCCGGCATTACGTCGTATTAGTGAACAAATCGAACAATTAAAAAGGGTAAAAGATGGCAGACACTTCATTCCAAATAAAAAGCGCGGATTACGATCATATTCCACACTTTGATGGAAATCCCCACAATTTATTGAAATTCGTAAATGTAGTAAGACAGGTTAGAAATATAGCTTGTGCTTCTAACAATAATTTCAAAGAATTAAACGAAAAAAGACTTTTAAGTAAAGTATTAGCTAGGCTAACAGCGGAAGCGGATTACATTAACACTACGTGTGAATTCGAAACTGTAGAAGAACTTTTAACATATTTAGAAAGAACTTTTCGTGATTCTCGTTCAATCGAACAATTAACTTTTGAACTTTTTAATGCTAATATTAACCCTAAAAAACACCCATTAGATTTCTTACAAAGAATAGATAAAAATCGTACGTTAATTATATCAAGACACCGAATAGATAAAACACATAATAAAGAAACGGTGATCGCACATCTTGAATGTCAGCTATTATATCATTTTTTCACTAACATGCCTTTGCATGTTAGAACATATTTAATGACAAAAACGGATAAACTCAAGAACCTCGACGATTTAAGGAATCTAATTCAAAATGAGAACCACCTACTATTCGACGATCTGATCTCATCAGGATCTATGAATAAGGCAGGTGATAAATCAGAAAATAATTTTCAAAATAAAAAGAAATTTAATGATCAGCATAAAAATCAAAGAAAACATTATAATAATAATCATTATAATAATAATCGTTATAACAATTATCCGGCTAATAATTATTACCAACCAAGAGAGGTTCAAAATAATTATAATCAACCAAGAGAGGTCCATAATCGCGAATGGAATCCTCACGATCAACAAAAGTTTTTTAATAAACCCAATTCAGGGCAATACAGACAAAATCATCCGAATAACCAACAAAGACCCTGCAACGGTACAACAGGGCAAACCGTTTCGATGAGAAGTGCAAATTCTCAGCCGCACAGGCAACCAATATATGAGATAGAAGAAGAACCGGAAGAAGATCCGAGAGACGCAAAAATAAGAGATCTAGAATCTCAGTTGTCCCATTTTTTAGGAAATCCCCCGAACCAAGGCGACAACACGTAATCTTAGAATTGTTTACTATAAACTTCGACGAACTCCCATATGTAATAGATCACGCTAATAGAAAATGGCTTCTCGATACCGGAGCAAAGAGTAATTTTATAAACCCCGATATTATTCCTAAAGGCGTACCCCGCGTCAAAGAAAAATTCACTATAAAAACCGCAGCAGGCGAAAAACACGGTGATGAAGTATTATATACTTATTTAGACACCACATTTTTTAAAAATCCTGAAAAAATTAAATTTTATATTTATAAATTTAGCCCCAACTATGACATACTTTTGGGTAATGAAATATTGGACAACATGGATTCAAAAATATTATTTAAAGACAGAATAATTACCACCAAATATAGTTCATTTAATTTTCATTTACGGGATGAAAAACGCCCAGTAACTCTAAAACAGGGTATCAACTCCGTTCCATTAAACAAAAACGGAATTTTTTACGTTGAATTAAAAAATGACGATATTGAAATTCCCGCTGGTATTTACGAAAATAATTTAACAATAATTAGTAAAAATCAAAACACATTAGAGTTAAATTTTCAAGAACTTCTTGGTGAAGAAGTTGAAGAAACCTCTCCCATTTCGGAAAATATAATAGAAGAAATCCCAAATTTAATTCGTTGTGACCATTTAAGTACAAAGGATAAGGAAACTCTTATATTTTTGTTGAGAAAATATCCCTCAATTTTCAAAACTGATAAAGATGAATTATCCGCAACCGACATATTAGAGCATAAAATTAAAACAAAAACCGAAGAACCGATATATTCAAAAAATTACCGATATCCACACCAATTTCGCGAAGATATTAAAGAAGAGGTAACTAAATTATTAGAAAATAAAATAATCCAGCCAAGTAACTCTCCGTACAATTCACCGGTATGGATTGTACCCAAAAAATTAGATGCATCGGGAAAGAGAAAAATTCGAATGGTGATTGATTATCGAAAGTTAAATCAACAGACCATTCCCGATAAATATCCCCTTCCAAACATAGAAGATTTGCTCGGAAAGCTTGGTCGTGCTTCTATTTTCACGGCTATGGACTTATGTTCCGGCTTCCACCAGGTCAGAGTAGAAAAAGACTCAATCCCTAAAACCGCGTTTTCTACGGACCAAGGGCATTTTGAATTTCTAAGACTACCATTTGGACTTTCCAACTCTCCTGCCACCTTCATGAGAGCCATGAATATTATTTTTGCGGATGTCCCCAATACTCTTATCTACATGGATGACATTATAGTTTTCTCAGAAAATATGGCGGACCACATGAAACACATAGAAACCGTACTTCAAAAACTCGAAAAACATAATTTAAAAATCCAGTTGGATAAAACAGAGTTTTGCAAACGCGAGTTACTGTTTCTAGGCCACATTATTTCGGAAAAGGGTATACAACCCAATCCTGCCAAAATATCGGCCATAATGGATTCAAAGCTCCCCAAAACCGAAAAAGGAATAAAAAGCTTTCTAGGGTTGACTGGCTTCTATCGCAAAATGATCCCTAATTATGCAAAAATAGCATCCCCTCTCACTAAATCTTTAAGAAAGGGAATAACAATCAATCCAGAATCTTATATAGACGCGTTTAATAAATTAAGAGAATTGATTTGTAATAGCCCAGTCTTACAAGTCCCTGACTTTTCTCAGGACTTCTATTTAACTACCGACGCAAGCAATCTTGCTATTGGCGCCGTGCTGGCTCAAAAAAACAACAACGTTGAATTACCAGTTTGCTATGCCTCGAGAACGCTCAACAAAGCTGAACAAAACTATTCTACAATAGAGAAGGAATGTTTAGCTATAATTTGGGCGTGCAACCATTTTAAACCATACCTATACGGTAGAAAATTTCATATTTATATGGATCACAAGCCTCTAGAATATATGAAAACGTGTAAAACACAAAACGCGAGGCTTATCAGATGGAAAATCATGTTGGAGGATTTCGATTTCGATATCAAACACATCGAGGGTAAAGCTAATAAAGTAGCGGATTATTTATCACGGTCCCCTATTGAATGTCAAGACCTTTTACATATTAGCGAAACGGATGAAGAAAGCCTCGCAACCGTCCATTCTGATGAATCTTCCTCTGAAAATAGAATTATGATAAACGAGGACAAACAAAAACCAATTAATATAGAAAAGCACCAAATAATACTAAAAAAGGGTTTTTCAGAAACTATAAATACCCAACCGTTTAACACAAAAACCAGAAGTGAGATATTCATTTCAGGGTATGAAAACAAAACGGATCTAGAAAAATTACTATTAGAAATAATAAAACCTAACGTAACATATGGAATCTACTGCTCGATAAATAGCAATATACGATCAGAAACAGAATTATTAGAAAAAAATTATTTTGAAATTAGCGAAATATTTAGAACAAAATTCCAAACTAATCGTTTGAAAAAATACTTTAATTTTGTTACCGATATAACTGACAAAGGTCAACAGGACGAATTGATCTCTGATTATCATATTAGTAAAACTCATCATAGGGCAGCAGAAGAAACCTATGAAAGATTAAAAACACAATATTACTGGCCCAATATGTTGAGAAACATAAAGACTTGGATTTCTAAATGTGAAATTTGCTTGCAAACAAAATATGATAGGCACCCACCAAAACCTAAATTTAAATTAACCCCTACACCTCTTAAACCTTTCGAAGAAATACAAATGGATACCATACATATCCATGGAAAGTATGTTCATTGCATCCTCGATGTTTTCTCAAAAAGAATATTCACGTATCTATCTGAAACTAACAACCAAAGAGATACAAAAAATGCTCTGATAGCTTATTTGAATATTTTTCCAAAACCGAAACTAATAACAACGGATAACGGTCGCGAATTTGATAATTTAGTATTTAAAGATTTATTAAAATATTTAAATATTGAAAAACATGAAACGACTCCTCAAAATTCTAATTCACTAGGAACTTTAAACAGAGCAAGTTCCACCCTTTTTGAACAAATGCGTGTGATTCATTTAGAACACCCGGATAAACAGTTTAAAGAAATATTACAATTAGCTACCATCGTTTATAACAACTCGATGATCAATAAATTAAAATTAACACCTAATGAAATCACTTTCGGAGTAAGTACAAATATAATAAATAACCATCCAATTATACAAGAGCAATTGGTTAACGACTATCATAAAAACTTAGAATTAATTCATAGAGCTATAAAAGAAAAAATTAAAACAAATAAGCAGAAATATATTGATAAAGAAAATGAAAAACGCGATAACATTAGTGTCATATCCTCAGGAGAAATAGTAGTCAAAACTCCCCGGCAGGTTTCTAAAATTGATAAAAAATACCAAATTAGCAAAATTAAAGGTAAACGAATTAAAGCCAGAAAAAACTTAACGAAAAAGGTACACGCGAAAAATATTAAAAAACAAAAACGCGATGAAAAACTACAATCGGAAATCGATGAAGTGATGCGCGAGTTAAGCAATAAAATAAAAGATGTACAAAGAGAACGTTCATATCAGTCTCTTGTTACGAATGTAGGTAGTCCTCCGGATTTCAATGACCTTATCGCTGCTGACGCTTCTGATTCTGAGAACGAGATGTTTGCGCGTTCAAAAGCTGTAGACTGGACCAGGTGCAATGATTCTTCCAGTTAATAAAACCTATATACTTAGCGACTATTACTCGTTTTTAGAATATAAGAATTTAACTTTATTATTTACGGAAATTATGAACTTAGATAATAATATAAAGGAATCTTAAAGCCGAAAAGTAATTTAAAATATTGCATTCAATTTTGTCATATCGTTGTGCCTTAATGTTATTGGAAAAGGCACATGTTCAATTTCTAACACTGACATCATTTACTATTTCATACAACTCCCATTAAATACAAGTGGAGTTATGTCGTATCTCGCTATGCCATCCCCTTATGTAAATAACAATATAACTTATATCATTCATATTGAAAAAACTACAATTATAAAAAACAATAGCCATGTATATCAACCTACAAATTGTATTAATTATAATAATGAATTATATTGTAAAAACCTAGCATTATTACATAATAAATGTATAAAAGAATTAGCTTATAATGAACCCCTTAATGATTGTAAGTTGCTGATTGTAAAGTCAAATCCAATGATAATGTATATTCCTGAAACCCAACAATATGTAACCCATCTAATTAAGTATATTGAAACGAAAAAGGATAATTTAGTTCGTAATACCCATTTGTATTCTACCTCATTAATCAATCTAGAGAATAAGGAACAATTTGTAAATAATACCAACTTGCCAAAGCTTATAATGATATTGTGCATTTACCTTTTATTTCTGAACATTTGCCTCAACAACAAGTTGTAACTAATTTTACTTTAGATGATTTAGACGTTATTAAGTTAGGTCCTATAGAAATAGAACAATTAGAAGATTATACAATAAATAATAATGATATTTGGATATATGTAATAACTTTTGTTTCATGTTATTTATTGTTTATTCATGTTTATACCAATGTTAAATTAATATTTTATATATGTAAAAATCAAAAAATTATTGTAAGCCAAAATCCTTTGCAACATTCACAATCCTCAACACCTATGGGATATCCTCCAGAGTTTGATGGCAGGGCTAGAGCCTGGCATACCCATATCCACAATACTTCCCAAAATTAATATGTTCTGAGGACGTCACACTAAATGAGGGAGGAGTTAAAGGCCACTAACCTTTCCTAAGACTTGAACATAATCCCTTACTCAGTTCCTCTGTGTTGGCATATTAGGAAACCCCCTCCTAGTCCTTGTCCCTTTCGATGTACTTTTGTTAGAATAGGACATTCATTCTGTATGTAGATCTGAGGTAGTATGAACCATTACTTGTAACCTATTTTAGACAATAAAGTTTTTTTAAGTTCTCTATTTGAGCAGCTCTTTAACTAACTATAAAAACGAGAAATAAAATTGAATTGTTGTCATCTATTTGCACTCTGTAATAAAAGTGAAAAAATTGTTGTCCTTAATTAACAAACCTATTTTTTTTTATGCGGTATGATTTAAAAAGAAGCTCTAATCATTCGTAGAAACAAAAATGTACTATTTAAAAAATTAAAAAATTGTTACAGATGTCTTTAGTCCAAAAGCCATCCCTTGAATCCGCTAATGGTAAACAGCAACAAAAGTAGTAATTTTCATGCAACCTAATACAAGTTTTCTCTTGGACCATTATTTCTACATTCTTCAATTGAAGGGTTAAATTTTAAAAGAAAAGAAAAATAAGTATAGCGACTATTTCCGGATAACAAAAATATTTCTTAAGCGTATTGAAACAAGAATCAAAGAGCTATAATGTAATGAATTACGTTCGAAATATCTTTTCTTTTTTTTTCACTTTTTCTTCAAAGAGGAAAAAACGGAAGACCAGGTTAATGAACTAGAAACTTTTCGACTTGAGTTCCTCTTAAAAACGGTGCATAAAATGATCGCTGTAGAAAGTTCAATATGAAAAATTGGACCCGATCAAAGGGAACATTTACATAAATTCAATTTATCAGAAGTCAAAGTTATGAGACAAAAAATATAAATCAAAGATAGGAAAGGCTCGACCTTATAATGTTGTGTAAAAGAGCGGATGATTCAATAAAAATTTGATTGGATTTCGAAAGGAACATGGAAGATCTGACCTTTAAGAAAGGATGTATAGGTACAAGTACGGTGGCGGGGTCGATATTCAAAGCAACAAAGGTCAGGAGAGTTATGGAGGGTCTACAAAGTAGACCTTAGCAACAAGGAATTAATTAAGATAAAGTTGGATATTAATTAAATATTTGCTCTATATGATGCATTTGTGCAATTCATTAAAAAATCAACAAATCGTATACCTATTTCAATCGGTTCGAATTCTTCTTACGTCCAAACGGATGCTCTAATCAAACCTTGACAGAAGAAAAAGCCGAAGGTCTACTCCTATAGTTTAACCAACGGCTATTGCTTTTTTGACTTTGACGCAATACGTGCGGTTGACACGTGATAAAAACTTTTGCAGATAACACCTATTTTTTAATAGCCTCATTTTTAGTGACTAAAAACATACGAAGGCCCCAAAAATGGCATTGCAATGTCTTCAAAATTGAAGGATTCAAACCATTATAGTATCTTGTATTCTGAACGCTATTACTATTCATCAGGCATCTCATAAACTCTTTGAGACATGTAATAATTCCTGAGGCAATTAAATCTCTTAGGGATTAGTGAATACCAGTCTAAAGTCTCCATTGCATTGCGTCTAATACAAGCTCTGCAAGTCCTGAAATCAGTATCAATCCTTGTAAATAGTAATGGCGTTCAGAATACAAGATTCTAAAATAGTGTAAATCCTTCATCGTAAATTCGCTATTTGAGGAAAACTCTACTACAAAAAATATCTGATGAGGACAACACATGATTTTCTTGTGCGTCTATTAAACTATATATCGGTGGCTCATTTGGTTTTGGTTACTAGTTTCCGAAGATTTCAGTATCTCAAAAACGACACTCGGCGTCGCGACATCTATTGACAAACACACACACACATACTCTTGTTTCTGGAGGTCTCATTCCGTTATTATATGTCGTTTCCTTTCAGTAGGTAACTAGTTTCCCAGAGATTTCTTCGTGTTCCGTGACAACATTAGAACTGTCAATGTCAAAGCATTGGAAATCGCTAGTTTCGACATTTAAGCGAAATAACCCACTTAACATATATCTTATTATTCTGCTGCAGACTTGTTCCGCTCACAAATGGGAAGGAAAAACAGTATTATACAATAAATTTTCACACTTAAAACAAGTAATAAAAATGTTTAATTAGATTGGAAACCAAATTGCGTTTGTAATCTTTATTACCGAAACATATGATTTCTGTATTTAATTTTAATATAATTTTTGATGTGTTTATTGTGACCTTCAAGTAAAGTACTCTTTTCGGCTTACCAATTTTTACCAAAATCTAGTACATTATTTATATTGATACAAAAGTCTTATTTATCGAATTTGAGATATTTTACATTATATTTTAATATAATTTTTGATGAAAGTCTAATATGACCTACAAGTAAACTATCACTTCCGGTCTGCCAATGTTAACCAAAATTTATTATATTATTTATATTAATATTTAAATCTTATATACCTAATTGGAGAAGTTTTGGATTATATTTTAATATAATTTTTGATGAAAATCAATAATGACCTACAAGTAAAGACCACTTCCGGTAATCATGTAGAGACCAAAAAGAGAGGTTCACAATAAGATTTTTAAACAATCCTAAATACAAAATTTTAACTTTCTATGGCTAACAGTTTTTGAGTTATGCGAGATACTGTACGCATATACAGACGTCACCACGAAACTAGTCAAAAGGGATTCAGGGATGGTCAAAATGAATATTTCCGTTGAAATCTGAAAACTTCCGCGATTACAATACTTCCTTTACTTCGTACTAGGAAGTAAAAAACAAACTATAATGACTGAAATGTGAAAAAATATTGCTACTGTTAAATTAATTAACATTTTGAATTAATTCATTGAATTAATTATTGAAAAATTATTTCATAAACTACTTTTTTTTAATTCATATCTGCAGCCTTTATATTACTAATGGAAAGATGATGAAAAAATATATAAAGATGATGTATCATGCCTGAAAGATTCCAGTTTATGCTTCCAAGTTTCTAATAAATCCTAAACGCAATGCAATTGAGACTTTAGCCTGGTATTCACTAAACCCTAAGAGACTTGATTACCTTAGGGATGATTACATGTCTCCAAGATCCAGTTGATGAGGTGTCTGATAAATAGTAATGGCGTTCAGAATAGAAGATTGCAAGATTGTGTAAATCCTTCAATTTTGAAGATATCGAAATGCGATGTCTTTCATGATTTTTTAATGACTATAAATGAGCGTACTAAAAATTAGGTGTTATTTGCGAACCCCGAGTATTAGCAGCGCACCAACCGCATATATTGCGTCAAAATTAAAATCCAATAGCATAGCACTTATATATATATATATATATATATATATATATATATATATATATATATATATATATATATATATATATATATATGATGCAAGCTTATATATTGTCGATTCATTTCCCCAACTATTGCCCTTTATTGATTCGATAAAATAAATATAGGTAGGAATATATTGATCGTAGAATATTCTATGGTTGTTAAAATAAGTTAAATGTTTTAACAATATATGTAATGTAAAAAATATTTAATATGGAGTTGATAAAATTTATACAACTAAAAAAAAGCAAAACAATGATTTTGTTTTTTTTAATATTTAATCTTAACACTAAAAAATCTAGGAATTGGATTGATCTGAATGTATTACGGCTGCATTTGTTTAAAATTAGATTTATGAATCTTTGAGTAGTGTCAAAAGGAATAGCAATGGAATTTCATCATACAGAAGTTATGAATTTTAAGATGACCAGCTCGCAGCCTTTACTAAAGTAAAAAAAAAATATCTCTTCAATGCATCAAAGTTATGGGAAATGATAGTATTAATTTATTTTTAAAATATTTCTGATCAAATATATTTACAAACCAATGCTAGTATAATCGGTGTTTCATAAAATGTAGTTTCGCGAACTTTAAATGGTCAAATGGAAACAGTGAGTGTCGCTGTACTAGGAAGTACAAAGCTCCAAAAGGTTTACTACTCCTAGGTAGGATGTAAATTAGATCATAGTGGCAAAAAGAAATCCATTTTTGACAGAAAGGCAGCTTGTTATTTACAGTCTAATATCTGTTCAAACGATCCAGTACCATCTTTTGTAAGGTGATATAAAAGTTTACGCTCCCAGAAAGTAGCATTACGCCATTTTCAGTAAAGATTGTTCTGGTGCAACAAGAGGTTTTAAGATGGGACAAATGGGTCAGCTGTAATGTTCACAAATAAATCCAGATTTTGCCTTAAAAACGATTATTTCGAGAGTACACAGGCCAACGCACAAGGCCTCAACACATTGCTATGGTGACAGCTTTTGGTGAAAGTGATATAGGGCAGGATTTAATTGGCTGACCGGACAGCCCTATACATTATCGATGGTACACTGACAGCACAGCGACACTGTGAGGAATTCATCAGTATTTACCTTCTACCAAAGACTTGCTTGGCCGAGATTTTAAGTTTCTTTGTGATAATGTATGGCATCTTCCCTGCATTCCTGTTCTCTAGACATAAACCGACTTGAACACATGTGGGATACTCTTCAAAGATTTATTTACTTTTATTCAAGTTATCTTTACGAAATATGCAACCCCTACCGCTCAGAGAACTTCAGAAGGTTTTGCCAAGCTTTTGGAAGGAAATTCTTTTGGAAACTAAAAGATAACATCATCAAAAAAATTGCAATGCTTCAATAGTTCATTAACCTGCTGAGCCATGAAAAATGAAAGAGCCAGAATGTGGTAAATATTCGCAAGGCCTTTGGGACAACAGTTCGCACCTATAAGCGTACTCACTACAGGGCAGGAACAAGGTTTTTTGCCAAGGAGATTAGATTAATTTTTCCGCCTTTACCCTCGTTCCAATAAAACAGTAATTTATATAATCTATTTAGAAATCAATGTCATCATCTCGTGATATTAACTTATTTTATTGATTTTTGCAATGCCAAAACAATCAAAAAGCAGAAGCGAATATCTCCTATTCAATCTAAAAATAAGAATTCGCTTGAAAATTACTAACCTGTAAATTTTGCCGTCCGGGGCTAACATATACCGATTAGAAGAAGCTGAAGAAGACGGTTATATTGATAACAAACACATAATTTAAACACAAATTTGCTGCTTACTTTTGCCACATCGTATGGGGTAATAGTTAGCATTGGAAGGGTTTTAAAAAATTGCTGCGATAATTAGCAACAGAGATATCGCGATTCAGAGAATCATTCTCTGACGGAAGCGGGTCTTGGACAGAATTTTATGAAGATCGTAATGTATAAACTTCATGCTGAATATTAGGGAAATTGATGACCAATTTTCCTTAGTATAAAAGAATAAAATTGCGTAGTTTTACCCCCACCTACCCTATATATAAAATATGATATAAAAATGAGTAACTATAAATCTCATTTATCAATCAAAATTAGAGTTTTCTTATATGTTTTTTATTTAATTTGAATTTTTATTTCAAATTATGTGTAAAAAAAAGGAATATATTATATAACATAATAGAAAGAACTCCTTGAAAAGTGGACAAGGAGACTGAATATACCACGCATTTCGAGAGTATGTCCATAAACTGGTACTGGAGAATGATTTATAGGACTATTTAAGCGAAGGCTCATGAAGAGGGTTTGGCCAACGAGGTATGGAAAGTGAAGTGAGGCAGCCCGTGACGTCATGAGGAGCTAGACGAAATTATCTCCCCTTCTTTGTGAATTATTTATGACCTCTGAGCAGTTCTCCCTTCCGCTAGCTAAAAGGAAGAAAAACATCAACAGTTTAACCTTATTTGATAGCTGATTAGGCCCTTATTAAACCTAGCCACCGGCTTCCCTTATTCCCCTCTCCGCTCTTGGATTAGAGAAAACATTTTCAAAATTGCGCAGTCCCCTCCCCTTTCTATCTCCACCCTACAGTAGATTGTGGAAGACTTCTTTTAAAACGTGAGGGGATTGGGCTAGCTAGATCCACCCCACTGCGGATCTCCAACCTTTTTTCCGTTTCATAACATTTTTATTTGCTTTTCATTATTCCGTCTCAAACGTTCATTTTGAAGGAACTTAGTATCTTTAGATTAACTGGTATTTAAAGTCCGTAAACAATACTCTGCGGTGAATCAAAATATATTTTAAAAGATAACAAGTGGGAGGGATCGTACCAACAACGGTTTTAATCGCTGTAAAAAGATGAAACATGATATTTAATTATTCCATTTCGTTCAGTAAAGAAAAAAACAAAACATGAGAAACAGATAGCAGCAAACAATAACTGCGTGGTCATAATTAACAATAAAGATAGTAATAATCCATATTTTTTAATGTTAATGTTAATCCATATTGTTTTTGTTTATAGGGTAAAACCCTTAGGTCATCAACGCCTATGTTTTTTTTTATTTAATCTTTTATTATATATATTAATTAAAAAAAAAATAATAAAATAATAGATGATTAAAAAAATAATAATAATAAGATGAGAAAACAAACAGAGAAAGTACTCTTATGCTATAATTTAGAAAAGAAGCGATGTGCTTTCAAAATCTTAAATACCCATGTCACTGAAGCCTCATTGTCATTAAGAGCGCTAGATAAATTTGGAGTCAGTCCTATTCTATTGATTGTTGGAACATAGTGAGTGCATTCCTCAAAAATATGTCTAATCCTAAGAACGGATTTAAAATATTGGCATAATGGAGGTGGCAGTTTTCTGATAAGGTGTGAGTGCGAACCCAGCAGTTAGGCCTGTTCACAAGCGGGCCAGGGCGACTTCCTCTGTGCGGTTGCAGGGATAGGATGTATACCATGGTTTCACCACTTTTCGGATAACTTTCAATTTACTAGGGGAGGCTTGCGTCTCACATGGTAGGTTATTATCACCCTAAGATACAAAATACAACTTTCTGTGACTTATTAGTTAAGGAACATGCAATTCATTATTTTTCATTTGCAATTAAACTCTTAGGAATGTCTTATAAATTCATATTCATAATTTCTATAGTTTTTATGAATCATAGGAATTTAAGTATTTTGTAACCATTTATCAAGGAGAAGCATAATATATGTATACCGACAACTTAGAAACAGTACCTCATTGGGGCAGATGGCCGATCATGGAGGACAAAAACAACTTCCAAAATATGATAAAAGTAATAAAGCATCTTTTCTATAAATAGTTAGTGGCCAAAAAAGTGCCCTATTATAATCCCAAAGTTTGATTATGCTCTCGCTGTAGGGCACGGGTTAGTCAGGCATGAACAAGCAGACTCAGAGTCATTTACAAATTGAAACTAGTGTTAGTGTGTTATCGGTAAAGATAGCTTCTGCTGAATCAGGTAGTTATGTATCTTTCTCCTTAGATTAACATAACTTCTAACAATTTGGTATCGATTACAACTGGTTTTAGAAAACGGCTACGAAAAGTACAAAAAGATTTGAAATAGATAAACAATTCTTCTATAATCTGTAAAATACCCTTCCGGGTATGGCAAAGCACTTTTTTTTCATTTTATAGCATTTTTTGCATTCGTTCAAGAAATTTTCATCAAATTTTGCGCTCTTTTGCGCTAAGTACAGTTTTTTTTTAATTGAAGACAACTAGGCTCACATTTTCTAAACTGTGGAAAAAAATTTCTTCTCATGAAAAGACCTCTGAAATTTAAAAGGAAATTATTAATACTTAGAAATTGACGTATTAGATTGTAAGACATATACAGATTTGAAAGACAATGTAGCCTGATTAATATATAAAATTAATAAGCGCTTTAAAAATCCTTAGAGAAATAAATCGGCTTTTATGAGATAGTTGGCTTATTTTATTTTCTGGAGGAACAGCACAGTGACCTACCGGTCTTATCGAGGTTTCGCGGAGCCAGGAACTCCGAAAAAAAAATAGTTTGCTGGCTTCAAAAAAAATAAGAAGCGGAAAGTACTAGAGTCAACTTCCGAAGGAATAGCTGTTGCTGCACAGGTTGTATTTCATAACTCCGGTCAACGTGATGCGAAAATAGTTAAGCCCACAATCATTATCAACAGCGACTAACATCATGAAAATTTTGAATGATTATAGATCAAAAAAGCGAAGGAAGTACAATCCTGAAGAAGCCTTCCGTCAAATATTGATTGTAAGTTCAGTAAAAGGCTTTTAAAAAAGTCAATAAAAATCAACAGTATTTTAGACAATATTTTTCGAAATAACCATCGTCATTCTATATCATTAACTCATTTTATAGACTGAAGTAAGATCAAAATAAAATAATTAATTAAAAGAAAACATCAATATATAGAAAAAATAAAACTTGACCTCACTTGACCTAAAAATAAAATTTCGCAACATTAACTCATTTTATAGACTGAACTAAGGTCAAAATAAAATAATTAATTAAAAAAAAACATCAGTATACAGAAAAAATAAAACGACCTCACTTGACCTAAAAATAAAATTTCGCTTAAAATTTTCCCCCATATAAATTCTGTCGCCCTGGGCAAGTGCCCCTTTGTCCACCCTTCTAATTCTGACCCCTAAGCGATCATGACGGACTTTAGTCAGAGAGTAACTTTTCTACGGATATTGATTCTGAGGATGAGGAAATAGATTAAATTAATTTGAATATGTCTGCATTGTATTTCTTTTCATTAATGTTATTTCACTCAGTTTCTTTAAAATTCTTTGAAATTATAATTTAAAATTTTGTTTTCACTATGAAATAATTAAATACCACCGAAGGTTGATTTTTATTAATTTGTGACGAACACGTGATTTCCAATTGAAAATTATGGCCATTGAATTTTGTCCTCCTAGATCGGCCATTGGCCCCACTGTGAGTCCTTAATACGGTCCTTATCAATTACTAAATCCAAGACCCTTCACGGATTGTAATGGTACAGTTTTGTTTTTTATTTTTATCATTTTGGCTCATGTTGTATTATAAATAATATTTAAACTTTTTTTTTATAGAATCTTGTCATGACGTATTTCCCTAAACAGTGAAGCCATTAGGCATGATCAGAGTTCTGGAATAACCATCAAAGATTTGATTATTTACAAATCACTTTTCTTTCCTCTTAGTATCCTGACATGTGAATCATGCGAGATCTCGAAATAAATGTAGATCGACTTAGTATCTTAAATTCTCTACCTCGGGTAAAAAAATAAATAAAAAAGAATTCTAATTTTGAGTACAGTTACGAGAATTCTTTACTCGTGAAAGTTGAGTGAAAAAAGTCAATCTTTTTTTATATCAGTTGTTTATTAAAGTAGATATGAATTCCGAACCCAGTGCCTGGCTAACCATCTAGAGGAACGGATAGACAGGAGATAAGAGGATTGGAGGCGGGCGGGGCAGCGCGGGATATCGACCCACCGGGCTCCCCACTTGTTGGTCAGCTCTCGCCTTCTGATTCCTTAGTTCTTCTCCTCTGTCTTCTGTCCGTCTGTAAAGATGTCGGATAATGAGGGTTCATAAAAAAAAGAGTTATTTGGTCCAGACATAACTCCCTAATAGCGGAATATATGAATATTTATCGTAGAAACTAAAAAACAAACTAATTAGGTAGTTACTGGAAAAAGAATAGATGTTGAAGTTCAACTGACGTCAATGTTGAAGGAGACAAGGGATCCCTTGGTTTTAAATTTAATAAAAATTAAAAAAGATAAAAAACGCGTTATTTTTTTTTTATATACTACTATTTACATATTACATAGCATCATAGGAACCAGACACGGCGACAGCCTTTGCCCTCGACAGCCTTTATTTATATGTTTTATGGAAGAGATACGCAAAATATGAAAGAAGAGTACATTCCCAACATTAATTGGCTGATAGAACATGCGTCCTGTCCTCTCTAGACGAGGAAGGTTACCAATAAAGGTAAATGAGCTAGTGACGGTAAAGTAAGTTAGTATATACCGTGAATAGGTCGACGTTAATAGGAAATTTTCGCAATTCAGAGCATTTCGTAGTCTTTATAGAATGTGAAGATGTCCTTTGGATCTCAATGTTTTATTTATGATGGACATATTTTTATAAAATATACCCATGGTGCTCGAATGTATACAGAAATCCGTTCAAAAGAGAATGCATTGACACTTTTTCCATGTCAAGTGCTTTCCTTCATGTTTCGCACAGGTTGAAGTCAAGCACTGTTTCTGCTGGAAAAGTATTACTAAGCAGCGTTATGTGTTTTCGGAGGCTTTGAGCGCCGAAACCATAGATTCTTTTTTTAATTGTTTTTCCTGGATTGCCTCTCAAATTCAAACATGCATTCACCTCAAAAGTTGTATCCATGTCACCAACACTTTCTGAAGAGTACTTCTGCAATGAGCTTAACACCGCATGACTCTATTCATCGAGGTTCGGATCGTTAGGGGTACAAAATCATTACGCATTTCCAAGTGCATTGCAACAACGATGGGTCTTCGTAATAGGTGGATTGTATCTTCACAAAGTTGTTTGGAATCGTGAATAGTTTTTTGGTACGTTTAAAATCTAGGTTTGAAATCGATAATTAAAAAAAAACAATTAAATCCGAACGAAATTTATATCTTTTTTTTTTGTTTTGAACATAATGCA
Organism: Rhaphigaster nebulosa; assembly: GCA_948150685.1. Lineage (NCBI taxonomy): Eukaryota > Metazoa > Arthropoda > Insecta > Hemiptera > Pentatomidae > Rhaphigaster > Rhaphigaster nebulosa. The sequence continues at coordinate 153,795,886 of OX411308.1, read as the reverse complement.
AACTGCCACCCTCAAGGGCAATGAGTATTAGGGCTGAAGTCCCATTCACACTGCATGTACAAACTATATTCACAATAAAATAAATATAAAGAAAAATAAATTGATAGAATAAAGGACACTGGAGATAAATAAATGTACAGTGTTAACAAAAGAAGAAAGAATTAAATAATTAAATAAAATAAAATAAATAAAAATTCTAGATTACATTCATACATATATAGCAGTTCCAAGTCAATTGTAACCTTTTCAAAATCAATTGTCACCTTTTCCATTTCAATTGTAACTTTTTCCATTTCAAATGTAACCTTTTCCATTTCAATTGGATTTAGTATCGCGCATGCGCATTTCCGTTGCTATTGAAGATTTCTATGATATAGAGATCGTTTATTAGATTTTCGTGGGTTCTGATTCCTGTTTTTCAAATTTAATTTTTATCGAGCATGTTCGTTTCAAATTACAATTATATTTTACATTATTTTGAGTATATCGTCCTATAAAACCTAATAAACAATCCCTTTACCAAAGAATTTTGAAAACTAATAATTAAGTAGAAATACTCGTGGCCGAACAAAATTTTGGTAGTAAATTTTGCATTAACAATTTCGAAAACCTGATGAACGATGACCAAATCGATGAAATCCACTCCCCTCTCCCCCTAAATAAATAAAAAATAATAAATATTTAAAAATAAATAAATAACAATTTTATTTCAAAATTTTAATCTACTTGAAATTAGCACTTAATGTCAATTATCTAATAAACGAAAAAAATGTCGAAAGAATATGCCGAAATCATTTCAAAAGTCATTATTGTAATTAAAATAATTATTATTCAATAATAAAATAAATAATATTGAATTAATTCATGTCCGGTTGGGTTATGATTGAAATGGAAAAAGTTACAATTGAATTGGAAAAGGTGACAATTGATTTGGAAAGGGTTACAATTGAAATGGAAAAGGTTACATTTGAAATGGAAAAAGTTACAATTGAAATGGAAAAGGTGACAATTGATTTGGAAAAGGTTACAATTGACTTGGAAATGCTATATACATATTTACATTATGCCCGAGAAACTCCGAGCCATGCCCTGCCCTCCACTTGTGAATGACAAGGCAAGACTCAAAGAGGTCCCATCGCTTCTCTCTGAGCTGCAGCACTGGATTAAAGCCAGTGGAGACTGAGTGAGAGCACAGTCGCTCAGGACTATAGTGGAGGATCTGGCCATTGCCAGGACTCCAATACTATATTTACAGAAGGTCTCGTGGCCACTGCCGCTTCAATCTACGAAGAGGATTATAGGGATGGCTTGAGCTGGATAGGGATTGTGCTAAGGGATTAGGATGGAAGGTAAGGTTCTGGCGAAAGTTTGAAAATTTTGATGGAATAAGGTCAAGTACAAATGGGATGTTTAGGTCATGATGCAAGGTCTTTGAAACATAATAACGAGCGTTTACTATTGTTCGAAGGACTTTTGACTGGAAGGATTGGATACGTTTGATGTTCGAAGATTTTGCTGTCCCCCACAGTTCAAGTCCTTAGGTCCAAATGGGTTTTAGTATGGTCTTGTAGATTAATAGTTTGTTGTCTATTGAAAGATGTGATGTTCTGTTCAATAGTCTATACAAGTGGCCATATCTTCGGTTGATTTCTTCTCTCTTAAACCTGGTATGTGGGTTCCATGTCAGTCTTTTGTCTAGAAGAAAACCAAGATGCCGGACTGTGTCGGAGGTGGGAAGTGGAATGGAATTGAAATGGACTGGAGGAAAGGGTCTGCGACGGAGTGTGAAGGTGACAGGCACCACTGTTCAATCGAGGAGAGTTGTTTTTGGAGGTTAAAGGATGCTATTTCTGGGTCTGGATGAGAAGATAGGATGGCTGTATCATCAGCAAATGTTGCTAGAAAGGTATCGGAGTTTGTGGGAATGTCCGCGACATATAGGATATAGAGGATAGGACCTAAGACGCTGCCTTGTGGAACTCCGTTTTTGATTGGGTAAAAATCGGAATATTCAGTGCCATAGCGAACTCTAAAGGTTCGGTTAGAGAGGTAGGTTCGGAGGATTAAGTATAAGGATTGGGGTAAATGGATTTTGAACTTGAAAAGCAAGCCATCGTGCCACACCCGGTCGAAAGCTTGCGCTACGTCCAGAAAGGCACTATTTTCTTGCTTTCAAGTGCAAAGGATATATGGTCCACAACGCGAAGACCTTGTCTAGGCCGGAATCCGAACTGGTGTGAAGGGATTTTTTGGGATTCAAGGAAGGGTAGGATGCATTTGAAAAGTATTTTTTCAAATACTTTTGTAAGGATTGGAAGGAAGCTTATTGGTCTATAAGATGAGGTATCATATTATTGACAGGTTTGCCTGGTTCAAGAAAAAGGATGATTGTAGAGTGTTTCCACATTAGGGGAAAGTGGGTTGTGCGAAGGATGCAGTAGTAAAGGTAGATGAGGAATATAATTGCTTTTTTTGGAAGCTGTCGCAGGATTTGGGTTGTGGGGAGATAGTGACCAGAGTATTTTCGGGATTTTAATCTATTTATAAGAAATTTGACCTCAGAGGGGTTAACAGCTTTAGGAGGTGGAGAGAGTGAGATCGGTGAGAAGAGGAATTCTTTTACTTCAGCTGTATGGGTGGGCTGGTGTTCAGGATGGGAAGTGAATATATTGGATAGATGTCTGGCCAATTCCACTGTTCTATTCTCATCTGACGAAGCCCAGTAGCCATCATCACATCGGAGGGAATGGGAAATATACTGGTATTTAAGGATTTTTTTGTTTACTTTCTCGAGGGAATTATCAGCAGCAGATAATGAGGAAAGGTAGGAATTGTAGGATTGGGACCTATGGGTTGCTAGTTTCTTTTTAACCAGCCTGGAATAATAATTATATGATTTCCGATCGTCAGGATGCCTGGCTTTTTGCCAGAGGATCCTAGAACGTCTTTTTCTTTGGATAAGATCTCGGAGTTCTTGGGGTAAAGGATTCTTGCGGTCTTCAGTGGAAGAAAGAGTTTGGGATGCTGACCAAACTGCATGTTGGATCAGGGTGGTATAGAGATTGTATTAAAGGTAATTAAATTATCTAAAAAAACAAAAGAATAATTATCAAAATCGGAACAGTGTTAGCAAAGATACAGCGCATCGGACTAACCGGAAGTATCTATTATATCATGAATTTTAACGAATTTTTACGAATTTTACTATCGTAAACGGCTCCAACGATTTTGATAAAACTTGGCTAATGTCTTTTCCTTAAAGGCCTTTAACTTTTCATGTGTGTAGTATATCAACGAAAAAAATCAGAGAACAATGTTATGATGAAAAGAATATTTTATTTGGACTTTATTTAAAAAGTATGCAATTTATAGTTAATTAGGTAAATAATGGTATGAAAGGTTATTAAATTATCTAAAAAGCGAAAAAAGAATCATCAAAATCGGAGCAGTATTAGCAAAGATAGTGTATCTTATGAGGAGTGCAAGACACTAGATAACCGAGGAGATCCATAAATGATATTCGGCAGGAAAAAACCAATATCCGAATTTCGTAAAAGGAAATTTGAGCTTTTAAAAGGAAGATGTGTAGAGATTCTTATGTTATTCAAGCAATTTCAAATATGAGGCAAAACAGAGTTTAAAATTAGATTATCCTTTTGCCTCAAATGAGCTGACATTCTCGCCAAATCGGATGTGAAAGCTGATATGAGATTCTCATTAAGTAGAATAATCATTCTGAGGGGGAAGAGGGAGGGGAAGTCAAATCTGCCTGACTGAATTGCATCCATAACAATAAAACTGATATTGTAACATTAGGAAAGGACACTCGGCTTCGAAGGATCTCCTTTCTGTAACTTTAACAGCCTCCCTTCTCCAGGATTGTGCCCTCCAAGTGTTCGTAAACGTTAACAATGAATTGTTAACAATCCCGGATCGATAGGTAGTAAAATTGATTATTTAATAGCTTAGCTTTAAAGGCTCACCATTTGGGTTTCCAATTCCAGTTAATTGAAAGTCTACTGCCGGAGACACTAATATTGTGAGAGGAATGAAGGAATATGTCGACCCAACAATGATGTATAACAGTTATACATAACAGTTATGTTACAGTTGACATTCGCATGATGGAATAGAAGGATCAATCTAATTAGGGATTGATAAATTATTTGTCACTTCTATAAATTTGTTTTATTGAAAACTAGTTTCGAATGTTATACATTCATTCTCAGTTCTAAAAATACACAAAAAATTCAAAAATAAGCAATTCAAAATATAGTTGGTATTATTATACATATTAAATAAGATTAATATAAATCAGTATTATACAACATTTATGAGTTATGAATTTAATTAAGACAAGAAATCAAATACATGTTGGTACTCATCAAGATTTAAATGGATTATATCAAACAGAAAAGTTTGGATTGTCTTCTCGTATTATACTAATAATGAACGAGAGTTAAGCAGGATATTTTTAGGTAAACGGTTTAAGGGTCAGGGTTTTTCCAGTAAGGCCGGTGAATAATTGTTTTTTCTATTATAGATGGGAATAAATTTAAGATTTGACTTTTGGAGATATTTATTTGGTCATTTAAGCAAAAATCTGGATTGGATTTGAAGGATTTTATTATTTCAAGTGCTTCATATATATTTAATTTGAGACTGTTTTCAACGTGATGAATTAATTTAACTCCTGAGTCTTTGATGAATTTATGATTATTTTCATTTCGCACGGTCGCCTCTCTGCTTGAACTTTCCTCATTCGTTCTCTCTCGCTATCCTCCCCTCCGTCGCTCTTCGTCCTCCGTTCCTTCCTCCTTTAACGCCTCTGTTTCCTGGTTCTCTCCCCTCTTCCTCTGTCTCCGAGGTTTCCGATGACCCTGCCGATTCTGACTGTTGTCTGCTCCTCTTCCACATTCTTTGCGCATTCACCTCCATGGGTTCCGTCCGATTCATTTCTCTGTGTCTGCTCTTTTAGGGACACTGCCTGGCAATGTGGCATTCAGTGCTGCATTCGAAACATCTTGTGCGGGGCACTGTGCTACCAGATGTCCCGCCTTCACGCATCTTTGGAATTCCCTGTTTTCCCTCTTCCCTCCGTTCCTTGTCTCCTTCGCGCTATTGTCCTCTCCCGTCCACCAAATTTCGTCTCTCTTCTTCTCCCTATAGCCTAGGCTTGTTCCGGCCGGTCTCGGCCCTCTTATAGGTTATCCTACTCCATCCCATTTCTGCTTCCTCTCCATATCTGGCCTCTTCGTCCCTGGTATTAGTGTCTACCATCTCTTTCGCACATTCGGTGAACGTTTTGTCTCTAGACAGCCTCTCCTTCTTTTCCGTGCCTCTCGCTAGCTGCACTTTCAGTATGGTTGACAAGAACGCCATTTTGTCCCATTTATGATGAGAGAAATGGAATTTTGCTCTATGTGCAATTCTAGGGAAAAAGAAAATATTGAACATTTTTGGAGGAATGTACAATGCTACCCGAGATGTGTATTTCTTATATGGGCCGCTCAGTACTTTCAGAGAAGGATTTGCTCTCTCTTTTGAATGAACCGAGTCTACAGCTAATTAAGTTCACACGTCATTCCTGGAAGTACCGTTGGCAACTGATTCAACAGTTCAACTTTTGAGTTAGTCTCTTTCTCATGTATTTTATTTTTGTATTAGTACGTAAGTAGTACACATTATTTTCTAATCATCTCTTTTATTTTTGTCACAGTAATATTTCCTTTGATTTTATATATTTGATCACTATAACTTGTATTTTTTTCTTTTTTCCGTCCTTGTAAGACTGTTATTTTTTATTTTATTTCTTTTCCATTTGTAACTAGTAACCTAGACCTCCAGCAGACGGAATATTTCCATTGCTGTAAAATACTTGTCCATTCTTTTCTCTTTGTACCTGTAATTTTTTTAAATCAATGAAGTATTATAATTATTATTATGCTATTAATAAAATCTGCCTCGTTCAAGAGCAATAGGTATTAGTGCTGTAAGACTCCATTCATACCATTTTATACTATTAAATGAAAATTAAATGTTTTCCAGTAGACTAAATAGAATATTTCAAATTCATTTCAATTAGTAAATCTAAGTTGAGTTATGAGTGCACCGTACAAGTTTTTTAAAACTATTATTATTATTATTATTTGGTTTGGTATAATAATTCCAAAACACTTTTTTCTTTTTTTTTTTCTCAATGTTCATTAATGAAGTAGATATGGGCGTCTGAACCCTTTAATCGACAGCAATTTTTAAAGAAAATGGGCGACGGTAATGTAGAGTTCGAAGGATCATCCTGGGGCGATCTGTGACATTGGTGCAAAAACTCAAAAAAAATCGCTCCAATAGCCTCAGAGGGCGGACGGGAGAATTTTTTTCTTCGATTTTTTGTTTCTACGTATCTTATGCAACGTAAAACTTCAGCATTTGAGGAGGAAAGGGTTAAAAATATTGCTTGGACGATTACAAAGATTCATTATTGAAAATAATAAAACAAAATATTTGTTATTAAAAGATTTATTTGACATTGAAGGAATTAATCTTTGATTATTTCTCAAAACTAATGTAATTTGTTTTTATTGTACTTTAAATAATCAAATCCTAAGGAAGATACTATATATATATATATATATATATATATATATATATATATATATATATATACATATATACTATATATACTATATATACATTCTATAATACTATAGAAAATACTATGGAAGATACTTTATAGATATATTTTAAAATGTATTATTTTTCGCAAATAAAATGTATTCGTTCTATTTCTACCATTTTTTGTCTATCTGGCTCACTACATAATTTTTTATCTTCTTAACCTCTCTTTTTTTAATTTATTCTTCATTTTCTATTCATCTGGATTCTGCGTTAATTATTCAAATCCTGAATTGATTAAAAATAAAGTCTCTTTCCTATTATATTTTTTTTATTAGTTTGTTTTTATGAAAGGGAATCAAAATTTTGAACTAATTGATAATTAATAAGCATAGAAATGTCCTGGCTTCTTTGTAAATGTCCCAATTTTTGACAAAAGTTAAGTCTGATGCTATAACTCCATCAAAACCCAAATCCCCGAGATCCGAAATGACTTAATCCTGCTTAGAGCTAATTTAATCCAGTCAAAGTAAAGAGTGCACTCAAATAAAATCCGATGTTTTTGATTTTGTGTTAAAATTGTTCAGTGATGTAGAGTTATTATCCTCCCTTATAAAAAATAAAAAATAAATGATTTTTATTTATTTTTAAATATCTCAAAAATGGTCAACCCTAGGAAAAAACTGTTTATATTCAGAATTAAAGAGCATCGAAAACCCAATAAAAATATCCTCTTTATTATTTTTGTTCATGTAAACGGTTTCTATATCATCTCGCTTGAAAAATGACATTTTTAAAAATTGATTCTATCAAACTTATTTCCCACAGAAATGGGTTTATTTGTCGTGACAACGAGATCTTACAATTTACAATCTGTATTGTTTGCATGTCAATTGATATAGCATTGAAACAGGTAACTGTTGCATCTCCTGCTAGTCCAGTTGATCTAGACATAATTTGCTGTAGAATAGGAAATGGTAGGTGATCTTCATGTTAAGTAAATGAAAAAAAAAATTCAATAAAACTACTTTTTCGAAAATATACCATTTTTCATGCGACATTCTATCGAAACCAGCTAGATGTACAAAAAAAGTTAAGTAACCTTTTTTATTTAATGCTCTTTCTTTTTAATATAAATAATTTTTGCTTGGGTTGACTGTTTACGTGATGTTTAAAAAATACAGATTTTTCCGAGTTCCTTACTCTATCTAGGCCACTTCGTATTATTTATAACTTTTTATACCTTCACTAGACACCATTGAACAAATGTAAACATAATATTAAAAAAATGGTTTATTTTGAGTTGATTGAACGAAATTTGAGTGTATATTGATTGGGCTAATTCCCCCCCGGTGATTCCATCCTTATCCATCGCGACGCCCCTTTCTCTTCCGATGCTATCACCTAAATTTCATTTCCCGCGTGTTGGTCACGGAATTCGGTATTGTGTAGCCGTTTAGTTATTCCAATTGACCAGTCCTTCTTTGGTCCAAATATAGTAGATTTTTAAAAACCTTAAGACGCCCTTTAAATCCGCAATGAAGAGTAGGAAGTAAATAAAATATTTGTATAAATTGATACTTTCTAGATTCCAGGCAGTTGGGGCGAACCGAGTAATTTTGCGACAGAGTAATACAAGCATTTCCTACTTTTAACCTTTTTGTTATTCTTCTTAAATTTATCTTCCTCAATGTATAAAAATTGTGGAGCCTATTATTTAAAATTCTCTACGCATTCAAACACATTCCCCGTTGAATTTTTATTGTTGATAGTTAATAACAAAATTCTCTATTGTTTCGAAGATAAACTTAAACACTTTCATTTTACGGCAGATTGCTTAGTCAAGGATTAAATTTAACATTACTTAACCTACTGGAGGAGTTGGCCATCCCGAGGCTAAAACCATTCATCCTTGGTTTACATTTAGACTCAGAGTAAACTAGTTGTGAGTTAATTTTAATCCTGAACCAACAGTACCCTGATATGTGTTTCAAAATGTTCTCTAATACCAAGCCAAACCCCCGACCCAGCTGCAGGTCCTTAGTTTGATCAATTAGGATTTGAACCTGGTTCATTCAGGATATGAAGAATCGGTCAACCTGCTCTTCTACCTCAGTTTCCACCGAAGGCTATTATTTAATACAATTGTCATTATTCAATTATCATTGAAAACATGTGATAGTTACCATAATAACTACGGAGTTCGTTTGCTAGTTCAAGAAGACAAAGCACACAACTCGACGATTTCCCTAACTGCCAAATCGAAGGCTTTTCCTCTTGACAGCTGTTGAGTGTTGACCCAACTCGGAAAACTGAAGAGAAAATTGGTTTATTCAGGGGAAATCTGTTTCCCTCGCCTTCTGTGTTGAGGAGGAGGTGGAAGAAGACTTAAAGAAAACTAAATCCAGGAGAGATGAAGATTAATTTTAAGCTAAGGCCGACTCTAACGAGGCTCTGAGATTTTTAATCATTTTTGGCGGGAACCAGCGGTGGAAGGAAAAGGTGGCCATGGCTATAATTAGCAGTGCCTCCTTAATTAGTAGAGGCCACCTCCGCCGCTCATTTCTCACTTCCGGTCTGCCACCTTCGCCCAAAGAAAAAAAAGTAACCTCTTTAAAAGAAAGAATTGCTTTTCTTAAATATATTCATCTCGTCTGGGTCCATAATTGTGGGTTAGAGGGTTTTGGTCGAAATGAAATTCAAATATTTCTCAAATTAAAATATGCCTTTTTCCATTTCAGATAACTTTTAATAGCTTTTCACAAGTCCTTTAAAATCCGGTAGCGGGAATGACATGATTAATTAACGCTAAAGCACTAGGAAAACATTTTAATGATCTCGATGTGAATCGAACCTGTATTGACCGATGTGCCTCGCACGCCGCTGACCCTCTTCAACACTAATTCCCGCCGCAGTCTTATTTATTTAACTAAAAAAATAACCGAGCCTGCTAGCTCAATTACCTACTAACACCAATTGTCATTGTTATAAATTTTATTTTTATTTTTAATCCAATTTTATATTCAATGCATTTAAAGTTTTAAATAAATCCCAAAAAATTCTGAATATGTTGAAACCGTTTACAGTCATTCTAAAAAGCTCTAAAAAGCATTTTAAAATTTCTTATTTCAAAGAAGTTATGTTCATGTTTTTTTCTATGATTCTGATGCCTTTATTTTTTTTTAAGTGTGGTCTCACAATTTTCGAGTGAAGTCGTAGCCAAGCATCAATTGGGGCCTCTGTATTCGGTTTTTTTTTTTAATCGGGTATAAGATGATTGATTTTTATTTCATTAAAATATATTTTTGAACCTCGGAATAAATCTCATTCTCCTTAGAATAGGTTAGTTATCTGTAGAAATACTTGTTTTTCATGTCCTAATTAGAATTTATAAGGATGTTCAATTCATAAAAAATAACAAACTAATTTTCTATGAATGTATTCTGTAGTCCATAAAAACAAAAAAATATCTCACACGAATTTCTAAGATTTTTTTTTTAACTATAGATTATAAAACCTGAGCATCTGTGATTTAAAAAAAAATAAGACAGTTATGAATTGCGATAGCGTTTTATTGATTGTTTATGTTTTTTATGAATTATTTATAGCTGTTTATTGATTTAATATACTACCACACATTGCGATGTGGTAGAGAAGATTGATTAAGAAGATAAATAATATCATATCGATAGATCTTTTGGTCGTATGATATATTCCCAACTGCTTAAAAAAACTTACTTGTATCTGATGAAATTAAATGAAAATAAATTTTATTTCGGGACTTTTAGACCCCTCAGAATAAAAAAAAATAAAAAGTACTAGTCTAATTTGTCTAGCTTGTAATAATAATTATCAAACAATTACTTATAAAGTGATTAAAATTATAAAATAAAGGGAAAAATTATGTAATAACTGCAGACATATAATAACAATTAGATATCTATGTTCATCTATTTACACGAACAAAATTAACGTAATGACAATGAAGTAAATATACAAATAAAATGAACATACATATAGAACATTCTTACATAAATTAAAGTTAAGGAGGTAGAGAAATAATTGATGCTTAAAGGAGGAAGGTGAGGACAAGATTTTTCGAATGGAGATAGGTAAGAAATTCCAAGATGAGGTAGCGTAATAGTAAAGAATTTTTCGAAGAAAGGGAAAGGGAAGTCCTTTCATAGAAGGAGAGAGTATATACAAGTTTGTAGGTTGGGTTCTGGTGTTTAAAGAGTGGACAAATTAAGAATGTAAGGAGGTTTTTTGGTTCTGAAGAATCGGAAAAGATAAGACACCTAGAAAGTATTTCCGTTGGAAATCTGGGTAAAGCCACTTTAACGCGACATACCACCTGGAGACATGGGTTCCAAGATGAGGTAGCGTAATAGTAAAGAATTTTTCGAAGAAAGGGAAAGGGAAGTCCTTTCATAGAAGGAGAGAGTATATACAAGTTTGTAGGTTGGGTTCTGGTGTTTAAAGAGTGGACAAATTAAGAATGTAAGGAGGTTTTTTGGTTCTGAAGAATCGGAAAAGATAAGACACCTAGAAAGTATTTCCGTTGGAAATCTGGGTAAAGCCACTTTAACGCGACATACCACCTGGAGACATGGGTGCGCCTGGAAATTCCGGAAATTAATCTAATGAAGTAATTCATTTATCTCATTCCATGCCTACCAGATAGTCCACTATATAAAGTCAAGATTTTAGGCAGAATCTTGGTACATGAAAAAAAACAACAGAAAAACATTATTGAAAACCACAAACCTAAACAGGAAAACCTACGAAGAACCTAACAACGTCTATTCCGACATAGACTTACTAAATATAAATTTAGAGTTTTTACGTCATTGAGCTAAGAATTCCGGGAAAATGTTGTGACGAAACACGAAATAACAAAATACAATAGAGAAGAAACCAACAAAGTTCTCTTTTATCTTAACTCTTCCTGTGTTATTTTATCTAAGACTAGGGTCTCTAGGACTTTGATTTAAACGTGACATAGCCCTAAATTTTTTTGGAAATTACTTCAGTGATTTACGAGAACTCGGGGTCCAACAAGTGTTCTGTTTCTTTGTTATTGTAAAGTTTATAAGGATACAGTGCAATGTTCTCGCGACTTTGCTCTATCTCCAGTTCTTATCCTAGACATATTATTCTTATTCTGGACGTTTATTACAGTTACCAACTATTCGACCAGATAGTTTGTAAGCTAGTAAGGCAGTATGCTGTAAGCCAAAGGTAGACTTTCGATGGTTCTATCCACCGTAGCGGCTGGCAGTAAATGGCAACATTTACTGTTTGCATTTTCCGTAGAAACTGCCCCCCGTTGCGGTCAACTCTTCTCGCACTAAGCATCCTAGTTTAAAATGTTGTCAGGCTTAAATTTAATGATTGTCATTTTTATTGCAAGGACAGAAATACACATGGTGGCAGAATTGTGATCTTATTTAATGAATACACGTCATTTTGACTGTAATTATAAGTCCAGTATTTAGGCTGTTATGTCTGTATTAAATTTTAAAATTGTACCATGCACCAATAAAAAATATATCAATGTCCAAAATCCACAGAGTGATGGCTTCTTTATAGTATTTGAATAGAAAATAGAAGAATTGAAGGTATGCCTCTGATTTTAAATTGATTACTATGGGCAGTAGATGATGTTATTAGGTTCGATAATTTCAGTAACAAATGTCATATATTTGTTTTGAAATCACAACAGATAATGTGTTATCACTATGGGATTTGTAAATCAGTACTTTAATTAAAAAAGACATTTTGATGTTTCAATGATTGAATTTGCATATTTATTTAAGATGAAAATTTCTTGCATTATTTAATATTAATTGGATTTCTACTTGAATCTCTTTTCATGGAGAATTTTTTTCCTAGATCTAAAATGTAATGAATACTGATGCTACTGCTATCCTAAAAAAAAACTGATTGGTTATAGTTTCGTATATTTTTTTTCCAATTTTTCATTTAATTTTTTGCTAGTGAGCCCCATCACTAAAACCGTCAACTGTGTAAATTCCCACGACTCCCAATTATTCTCTTCCCCAGACGCCTCTTAAAATGCATCATATGCAGGAAAAGTGACCCAAAACACTCTACCAACCTCCGAAATCAACGTCACATCCCATGGGGCTTTGAAATAAAAAAAATAATGAAATTTAAATTTATCTCATATGGTGAAAAAAGGTTATAGTCAACTGCCTACCGCTACAGTGGCAATACCAGCGAAAATCTATTTTAAGGCAGATATCAGTAGATGGTAATCAAGTCTAATAAGAAACATAACTAACATCAGAGGATTTGATGTAGCCATAATGTTACAATCATTGTTATACTCTATTATAAATAGAGTATAATAATCAAGTTTGGTGAATTCTTTAATTGAGTAACATTAACAGTGTTGCATTAGTCATACTGTCATATGTATACTATACATGTGTAGTATAGAGGCTCTAAGTAAGTAGTATCTGCAACTCAACACTATACACTGAGATAAGGTATAAATCAAATATCAATAAAATGTAGATATCAAACTGAGTGATGAATGGAAGTGGCACCTACTTCAATAGGAAGACAGACCCACATCAAAAGATTGCCATCTACAGCTCTCCATCAAGAGATGTCTTACGTCCTATCTAATTTCCTTCTCTCATTCTTCTCTCGACTTTCATTAAAACGATTTTTGTAACACTTGACAGTGCGTGATGTTGTCTTCAATTCTTCTGCCTCTTTGTTTTCAACCTCTTCCATCCGGATATCAATCGGGTTGGGTATCAAATTTGTACATTATTTAATTTTATCAATTTTTAATTTGATAAAAAATAAATAAAGAAATAGAAAACTCTTCGTAATATATACATTCCTCACAGCATTTTTCGTGGTCAAATGCGTGTGTTTTTAGAAACAAATGAATTTAAAAAAAAAAATTGGTTACGCAAGTTAGTTGGATTATTCTCCTTGTTTGTATTTATGTTATAAAGTTTTATGGTATCTATAGGTTTATTCCATTTGCATTTGTTTACTTACATGTGTATTTTTACTTTCTTGTACGAAGTAAAGGAAGTATTGTAATCGCAAAAATTTACGGTAATATCCATTTTGACCATCCCAGAATCCATTTTGACTAGTTCGTACGTTCGTATCTCGCATAACTCAAAAACGGTTAGCCGTAAAAAGTTGAAATTTTGTGTTTAGGATTCTTGTAAAATCTTGTTAAGAATCTCCCTTTTTGGTCACTGCTTGATCACCGGAAGTGGTACTTTACTTAAAGGTCATAATTGATTTCCATCAAAAATTATATTAAAATACTATGGAAACTTCTCAAATTTAGTATTTATATCTTATATATTGATTTAAATAACATACTACATTTTTGTACAAATTGGAAAACCGGAAGCGGTACTTTACTTGAAGGTCATATTAGACTTTCAGCAAAAATTATATTAAAATATAATGCAAAACATCTCAAATTTGGTAAATAGAACTTTTATATCGATATGAATGTATTTACTAGATTTTGGTAAAAATTGGTGAGCCGAAAAGAGTACTTACTTGAAAGTCATTATTAACTTACATAAAAAATTATATTAAAATTAAATACAGAAATCATATGTTTCGTTAATAAAGGTTATAAACGCAATTTGGTTTCCAATCAAATTAAAAATTGTTATTACTTGTTTTAAATGTTAAAATTGAGTGTAATACTGTAAAATACTGGTTTTCCTCCCCATTTGTGAGATCAACAAGTTTGCAGCAGGGGAATAAGATATTAGTTAAGTGAATTTTTCCGCTTAAAATGTCGAAACTGTCGATTTACAATGCTTTATCTAGTCATATTGACAGTTTTAATGTTGTCACGGAACATGAAATCTCTTGGAGACTAGTTACCTACTGAAAGAAAACGACATATAGTAAAGGAATAGGACCTCCAGAAACAAGAGTATGAGTGTGTCAATAGATGGATGTCACGATGCCGAGTGTCGTTTTTGAGATACTGCAATCTTCGGAAACTGATAACCAACTTCAGGATCTTGACTTCGTTGTCCACATCAGATATTTTATAGTATCTTGTAATGATGGATATCACAAAAAAAGATTAAAAATCGAGGAAATTTGTTTATTGCTCAATCGTTTATCATTTTAAAATAAATAACCCTAACAGATAATAAAAAAAAGTGATTCGGAATCATAGTTGAAAACAATATAGTGCTGTGCGCGCATCAAACAACTTTAACTCACTTGAAATACATTTTAAATTTTCTATTCCTATGGAAGCATTTATTTTTCATTTATTAATATATAAATAGAAATTATTAACTACTACAATTACTTAAAGTTATGCGTTTTTCGTCACTGTCGATTACCTTCTACGACTTTATATGTTAAGTACTAATTTAGCTCAAATCTTCATTACATTTGTATTACTGTTCATATTTCCGGAAATTTGTTCTCAACCTAGGGAAATATTTTCCTTTCATTCTCCTATAGTTAATTATCAAATTCTTTCATAGTTTATATTCGATTTTTGGATTCTACGTATCTTGAAACGTAAAAACATTCTAGATCGATTACAAAGGTTCATTATTAAAAATAATAAAATAAAAGAAGGAAAATTCCAAGGCTTAAAAAAAAAAAAAAAATCCGTACCACTACAACCCATGATGGGTTTTCTGTTTATTTGTTTACAACAATGTACTGTTACCTGACCAAGTGTCATTTGATGTGGTCAGAATTCTCGCTCAATCGTCAGGTTTATCTCCCAATCCAATCATAAGTGCTTAAAAATAAAAAAAATATTTTTGTTTGCCACTGCTGTGCCCGAACCCCCAGTGCCTTACCCACTAATCTACCCTATCATTTCCGTGTTTAAACAAGACGAATTTTTTATCGGTAGTAGTTGGCAAAGAGAGGGATACTGTTGCATTTGATTTTACTGGCAGGTCTATTACTGTTCTTGGTACTGCTCCATTATCCTTATGAGGCTAAATTGATCTGTTGCCGTCAGATGATAACTTTAGATGCATGATGAATCGAACCCAGCCTTCTTCGATTTCATAATTACTTCCATACGTCAACGGAAAATGAATGAACGTCAAGTGAATCGGTAAAGTGTTATCGGAGGAGAGAAACTGTTGAAAAATTCGTTGGGGTTAGCTAGTTCGTTGAGAAAGGAATGAGTTCGTTTCGAAATACCGAAATGTTGCATCGGTATGGCCGTATAGTTGGAGATGTCGGAATGAGATGGTGCACGGCATCAATGGTATATAAGCATTATTTCAACAATTCTTTATCAACCCTTCTATTCCAGTTCCACTTTACAATCCAGTCAGACGCTGGCTTACGATGTATCATGAAATAAGGATTTGGTTCCATTAATAACTTATTTTGTGAATATGATTTCATTTCACTTTTCAAACTAATTGTTTTTTCCCTATGTATACTAGGAGAGTTTTTCTTTTTTGTTAATCTATTTTTTCATCTACGAGTTCTTATTTACAAAACTATAATGTACTCTTTTTAAAAAAAATTTATATAACAGTTGAATTTTTTTTTTCTCTCTTTTCTATGATTGTCTTTTTCTTTTCTTTTTTTTTTTCTTTCCTGTCCTTTTCATCTTTGTATAAAATATATGTGTATATGATTTTATTTTTATTATTTTAATCTTAGTAAAGAATTTATATCACCATCCTTATGTATACCTATCTATCTCTCTACAGAGTTATAAACAATATTATATTGTTTGTAATCATTTATATGCTTGATTTTTTTTTATCTAATAGGTCTTTTGGCCAGATATGATATATATTATTTTATACATATTTTTTATTCTAAAGGGGCTTTCTCCAGAAAAAAGTTTTGTTTCTATTTCTATAAACAAAAAAATTTGAATGGATCTGGACTAAAATACTTATTTCCACGGATTAACTCTGTATGTTGTAATCAAGTAAATAAAAATCTTGGTAGTTTAAAAATTATTTTAGAATTTTTCATTCGAGTCCTTTTTAAAAGTCTGTCTTTAGTATGAAAAGCAGAACTGAGGTCTGAATGATACTTATTGTATTCAACATATGCAGTAGAGTTCTTATTCCCGGACGGTGTGGGGGGGAAGGGGAGAATGGAAGGGGGGTATTCCGTTTGAGGTCGGGATTAGGAAGGCTTTCGTCTTTTTGCCCCATCCAAAGGACCTCATCCCATAACCTAAGTCCTTTTTACCTGTTTTAGTTCCTTGTTCCCCTTCAAAGGAATCTTTACCCGGCCTTCTTCAAAGTCTCCCTCCCTACCGGAGCCTCAATGTTTTGAATGAAGGTCCCTCTGGGAATTGAATCACGGCCAAAGAAACATGGTTTCATTGAGCTATTGCGACTTCAAAGCTCACTAAATCGCAAATTTATATTACATGTCAGTGTAAGGGGGATGCTTTGTGTTGCTGAAGGAAGGCTAGGTCATCATTTGAAGAGATGTAATAACAAAAGTTAGGTTTCATAAGAATGTCATGCCCTAAGATACAAATTTATTCATATTGCGATCTACTACAGTCGTGTTGAAAGTTCTTTATTCGGAGGCACACTGAAATTATTTAACAAAATTCACGGCACCACTGTTAATATTATTATTTTTCATATTTTGTAGAGTTAGTAAAGAATATGAAAGATGAAAAATATTCGAAAACACTATATTAATTTAAAGTAAGTATGTTTATTTCCAAAAACACAACAATATTTTTTAAAAAGTTTGTTGCTATAAAGGTATTTAGTGAGAAAATGTGAACTGGTGGAGTTGGAGGAGTTAAACCTGAATATATTTGCATATTTCCTTGATATTATAAAGACACGTTTATCTCATTCCAAAGCATAATGAAATAATTAACTAGAGATATTAATAAAATAGAAACATAAAAAGTATATTTGAGATGAATGGATGGCATAAAGGACCCTGAACCGCAAGGTGAAATAGCAGTTGGAAAAAGTCAATAACTATTCATGGGAAAGATGTTGCCACCGAATTAACAGCACTTTAGGGTTTAATCGAACCCGGGAGTCCTGGGGATTACTGAAAAATATGACAGCAAGAAAAGGAAATTTGCTATCTCCCATTAAGGAAAAGGAGTGGAACAACCACTGCTAAACCTTCCTAAGCAGAGTAACCGTTTGAGGTGGAGGAGAGATCGGCGGGCCCTATCAAAGGCGAAGACTGGAACATCTCCGGGATTAGGCGGAATTGCTATGGAGCTCCTAAAAGCTGGAAGTGGGAAACTAGTAACCCTTCTGACGGATGTGATTAACCGTGTTCTCAAGGGAGATAATATCCCGGATGACCTGAGGGCTGGGTTCATATCGTCAATATACAAAAAGAGTGACAGAAAAGTGTGCCGGAACTATCGAGGAATCTGCGAGTAAAGTTCCGTGACCAGGATCATGGGCAGGTGGCTCCGGGGCAAGTTAGAGGAGGCATATTTTACCCCTCAGGAGCAAGCAGGTTTTCGGCGGGTCGGTCATGTACAGACAACATATTTGTTTTTCGCCAACCCATTGAGAGGTCCCAAGAAGGAACTCCTTATAGCTTTTGCAAACCTGGAACAGGCTTAAGACAATGTGCCAAAGAGAGACTGTGGGAAACACTTAGAGAAGCAGGTATTAGTGGTGCATTAATAAAGGCTGTGAGACACTTATACAGCAACGACATATACCAGATAAGATGTGAGAACCACCTTTCTGACCCTTTTCATGGTACGGTACATGGTAAGGATGTAGCATGTCACCCACTCTCTGGATGTTGGACAGTTCATTGATGACGAACAGTTGCTATCATTGTTTTTCGCTAACGACCAGGTCGTTTTAGCGAGGCGAAAGATCTATCTCGAAATGGTGGTATATTAGTTAAAGACCTGCTACGAAACGGTGGGCTTAAGAATCAACTTCGAGAAGACTGACTACATGGACATTGGCGATACTGATACTAGTGCACTTCTGGTAGACAGGGAGGTCAGTTTTTTTTTTTTTTTTTTTTTTTTTTTTTTTTTTTTTTTTTTTTTTTTTTCCAATCCCTCAAACAAAACAGAACATTAATAAAACAAATAATTAGATAAATTATAAACTTGATGTACTTTACCTTTTACTACCTGTTGGTATTTGAAGGTCTGATGACTATTTACAATTTGAATGATATTTCCCAGTCAGGGAATTTTCTCATTATTTAGAGGTGAGGGTCCTCTTCTAGTTGTTTGTTAATAAAATACCTACTACTAAGAACTATATACAAGATTAATAATGATAATATTTACAATATTTACATGGTTATATTTACAAAGGATGAATATAAGAGAGTGGTGCTGGGGTGGGACTAGGGAGTAGGCAGGACGGGGCGATGGGATAGGGTACTGGGAGTGGGGGTGCATTAGAAGCGGATTAAAGTATAGTGTTGACCGGGTTGAGTGGTCCCTTTCGGCCCTGCCATCTGGCAGGAAGGGAGGATGGGGTGATGGCCCGGAAGAGTGGGTTAAATGAGGCAGGGATGTTGTCAAAGAACTTTATATGTCTCCTTGTGATGTGCTGTTGAACCGTGTCGAGTTGTAATTCATTGTGAATGTGTGCCATGTTCCGTCTTTCGAGAGATGTTCGTTTTGTGATTTTTTGTAGGACGCTGTTTTGATATGTTTGGAGAGACTTCAGGGCTGAGGGATATAGGTAGTGCAGGATGGGGGCACCGTGAAGCAGTGTAGGCCTAAGGATGGCTTTGTAAATCAGGATCTTGAGTCTGAGTGACAGCCCTGGTGAATAGAGTAAGTGATTTAGTTGGTGTGTAGTGGCTTTGGCTATCTGTATCCTGTGTTTTGTGTGAGCTGTAAATGATAGGTGTGATTCCAATTTCATACCGAGGTATGTTAGCTGTCTTTTATTCTGTATGGCTTGTCCATTCAGTTTTGGTTGTTGTTTGAGTGTTTTCTTGTATGAAAATGTGATTGCATCAGTTTTTTGTGTGTTTATGTGGATATTAATGTTTTTAAGTTGGTCTGTGATTTTTTGGGCTACCGTTTCGGCCTTGCGCATGGCGTGATCTGCATTCATGCTTGCTGTATATATAGCAATGTCGTCAGCATATGCAGCGATTTGTACATCATCAATCTTTTGCCCTACTATATGGGCTGTGTATATGTTGAAAAGGACTGGCGCAAGGACCGAGCCCTGGGGAACACCACAGGTAACTGGGCGCGGGGTGGAGATATCAGTTTTGACACGGACAGAGAATGTCCGGCCACTGAGGTAGGAGCCAATAATGTCGACCAGTTGGTCCGGAAATCGGTGAAGCCGGAGTTGATCAATTAAGGTGGAGTGGGATACAGAATCAAATGCCTGTGTGCAATCTAATGAGATCATTGCTGTAGCAAGATTTTTATTGAGATTTTTAGCTGTATCATACTGTAGTTTTGCTACGTGATGATAGCAGCTAACGCCGCGAGAGAACCCGGTTTGTTCCGGGGGGATGATGTCATGTGTGTCGCAGTGTTTTCGGATGTGGATAAGAATAAGTTTCTCATATATTTTTGAGATGTGGTTGAGGAGACTGATGGGCCGGTAATCTTCCGGTGCCGCTCCTCGTTTTTTGGGTTTGAGAAGTGGAACAACTATAGCATGTTTCCACTGAGTAGGGTAGTATCTCAGGCGTGAGCATGAGTTGAAAATGTTGAGGAGAAACATATGGGCTTTCCTGGGGAGTTGTTTGAGTAGGACATAGGGTATACTGTCCTCTCCTGTTGATTTGTTTCCCCTCGTGTTTCTCAGAGTTGCAGTCAGTTCTTTATAGGAGGAAAAAATAGTTTGGGTTGTATCAGTCAGTGGACTGTGGTTGTAAGTGGTAGTGGTACGTGCTGAGTCTCTATCGACGTAATAATCAGCAAGTATGGTAGCCTGATCTGCGGGAGTGAGAAGCTCATCGCCTCGTTGTATTCTCACCGATTTTGATTTGGTGTTATGGCTTCTGACTAGTTTCCAGAAGTTTTTGGGGTCGTAATGGGTCCGGCGTAATTGATCGTGCCAGAGGGATGTTTTCCACTGCGACATTAGAGAGGTGATTTGTCTAGTGAGACTGTTTATGATAGGTCTGTATGTTGGGTCTTTAGTCCTATACCAGCAGTTTTTTATGTTGTTTCTCTGTTTGATTAGTGCGAGTATGTGTTTAGGTGGCTGGCGTAGGTGAATGGGAGTGGGGTTAAACGTGGGTATCGAGGTGTATGCGGCATCTCGTATGATGTTTTGGAGGGTGTTTATGGCATTGTTTATGTCATGAGTGTTTGAGAGAGGTGTGATGTTGGGCGTGTTACTATAGACTGTGTTCTTGTATAGTTTCCAGTCTGCCTGTGTAAAGTTGTATTTGTGTTCTGTTGGTGGGGGAGAGGTCAGTAAAAAGGTGAATATGTTTAAATACCTGGGTTCTTATTTGGATGCTACCGGGTCGTCTTAGCATGGCGTCAGAAAGAAGAAAGGCTACTCGAATGTTGCATCCAGTTCCCTGGAATACGGAGATTTCCAACGAGAACAAACGCCGAATCTTCACAGCCATAGTGGAGTCTATCCTGACATATGCTTCAGAAACGTGGACAATGAACCCCCTTTTGTACTCAAAGCTGCAGGCGGTTGAGATGGATGTCACCAGGCTGGATAGAATTAGGAATGATGTAATTCGCCAGAGGATGGATGTGGGCATATCAGTAAAGGAAAGGATCGGGGAACGCCGCCTAAGATGGTACGGCCATGTGAAAAGAATGTCGGACGAATATTGGCTGAATCGAGTACTGGATTGAGTTCCATCAGAGAGGAAAGGACGCGGACTGCCCAGGAACAGGTGGATGGAAGGAATCCAGGAGGAAATGGCTGACCAGGGTCTTCAGAACGATGATTGGCTGAATCGAAGCGCTTGGAGTACTGCGCTGACAAGTTGAGACAACCCTTGTTGGAACGCCTATAAAAGTAAAAGTAAGTAAAAAGTATGCAATACTTTATATTCTATTTTAATTATGATGAAATAAATAGTCCAAATGTAGTCAACATTATATTTTTTACTGTATTACCCGATCACATCTGGACAAGGGATAAATAATACTTTTATCTTATTAGTTTTGATCTTATTAGTTGATTCGACGACAGAAGGGAACGATGAGAAATCGTATTTTAAACGGCCATTTAGAAATGACAACGGGGAGGCAAAACACTAGTGCTTTCCCCAAGCAGGAAGTTAGTTCAAAAGTTATATAATGTGTTGAAAAAAAGTGATAAATATGTTGCTATGTACAAAAGAAAAGTATTGATTAGTTAACTATGTGGAACATATATTCCAAATTACTAGACGAAATTTGATTACGTCAGAAGACACAGAAGTAAACGAATGGCTATCAACTAAAAATGTGATCACTATGGGATAAAATACGAGTAATATTCAGCACTTAAACAAAAAAATCGCACAAGTAAATGAAAAAAAAGGGTTAAAATCAATTTAATAATATAAAGAGTTGTCAACGATTTAAAAATAAATAAATTAAATAGGGAAGGATTATGAGCTATTTTTATTATTATTAATAATAATAACGGTGATGTATGAAAAGTGAAAAGGGCTTTAAGCAGAAGAATTTAGGTAAGTTTCATCAAAATCGTTAGAGCCTTTTCGAGAAAATTTAAGTGTAAAATCGATGATATAAAGTGATATTCCGGTGACTCGATTTTGACGAAAAAGTTATTTTTATTATCATCAAATATTTGTATCCTTATTATTTCTATTCTTATTTTTAATTTTAAAAGGATATTGTTAAAGTTTTCTTCCTTGTTATTATACCTATAATTACACCTTTAAGCTAGTTTGGTGACGGCATTATAGAAATTTTTCTATCCGTATTCTATATACACATACATTTTGTTCATTAAACTCCTACAGATGGCACTTTGTCTCAATATCTTTTTTCATGTTAATTGATGAAATTTTATTTTCTCCTCTGCCCATCTTATATATTTACTTTTATTTTAATTTATTATTTACATTAGTTACTTTAGATTTACCTTTTTCTTCTATTTTCAATACTTCCTTTATATATTTTTATGATTAACCCACATTATATTGACAATTCCCATCCACTGCCTTCTCTATAAAACTATTTTGACTTTCTTAATTACTACCCCTACACCACCTCCTTGATTACTCTGCTATTTTAAAAATATTTATCCTTTTTATCATACTTATAACTTTCACTCTTAAGTTAGTCAGTTATGAAAGGGCATTTAAGAAAACTTTCTATCAGTATTTCATTTGTATATACATAGTTTTTGTTCATTAGATTCCCCACAGATGACACTTTATCTCATATTTTTGTCCTTGATATATATTCTACATATATAAAACAACGGTTTAAAATGCCTTGTCGTATTGTCTACTAACGACGAATCAAGTTCTTTTTTTTATACAGTGCGGGAATAGTGGGTAATACGTATCAAAATGCTTCTGTAACTGCATTTTCTGATGTTGCAGATTCAAGTAGGAGTTTTAATGGCAATGAAGTAATAGAGAAGGAAGAAAGGGTTTGCCAGAAAATAGTTGGAAGAATGAACAACATAAATATAGAGATAAATCCTGAAAAGACAACCGGTATTGTATTTTGATACCAAAAATGAAAATATCTGATGTGACACCACATGACTTCCTTGCACGCCTATTTTTCGGTGATTCGAAAAAAAGGCGGGAAGTAAAAAAAACATTTCAGGTAAAGTACCACTTCCGGCAGGTTGCACCAAAATCTAGTATATTATTTATATTGATATAAAAGTCTTACATACTAAATTTGAAATTTTTTGCATTATATTTTAATATAATTTTTGATGAAAGTTTATTATGATCTTCATGTAAAGTACCACTTTCGAGAAGCCGATTTTAAACAAAATCTAGCATAATATTTTCATTAATATAAAAGTCTTTTATACCAAATTTGAAATGTATTGCATTATATTGTAATATAATTATTGATGTTTATTGACGTAAAATTCTTATATAGAGAATTTGATGTTTTACATTATATTTTAATATATTTTTTTATGAAAATCTATTATGACCTTCAAGTAAACTACCACTTCTGGTGATCATGTTGGAACCAAAAAGCGTTTTTGAGTTATGCGAGATACAAAAGAACGTAAGTACAGACGTCACGATGAAACAAATCAAAATGGATTCAGGGATCATCAAAATGGATATTTCCGCTGAAATCCGAAAATCGAAACTTTTCGCGATTACAGTACTGTCCTTTACAGCGTACAAGGAGGTAAAAAGGAAATTTCGAATGACTTTTGACTTAACAATAGACCTATTAAATTATCGACAAACCTCATATATCTCGGCATACATTTCGACAGACTCTTAAAATTTACTAGACATTTTGGCAGAAAACTCAAAGTAGTAAGAGCTAAAACGTGTAGGCTGTGTAACTTAATTAGGACAACCTAACATAACCTATCACTATGTCGAAGCTGCTCATCTATACAGCCAGGATTCGACCTGCGCTCTACTGTCCTGCGCCATTATTTCAGCACATTAGCAAAACAGACTGCAATATTTCCAGAATGGATTCATCAGAAAATAAATGAGAGGGACCTACAAAATATTTATAAATTATGAAGGCAGTAGACTGCAAGAAGCTTTTAATTGGCTAAAAATCAGTGAATTTCTTATAAACCGGCTGCAAAAAGTTTTCAATACTTTCACCACAATTAGCTAACCCACAGTTCCCAACAGTATAGCAGACGTCCCAAAATGTTGACAACACATTTCATGATCATTTTTTTAATTTTAGGTTTAAGTGTTAGAAGGTTAACTCAAGCCAAAGGTGAGCCCTTTCACCAAGTATATATCGTTGATTTGGAGGTAAAAGTGATTAACTGCATTTTTGTGAAAATGAAAGTATGTTGCTATTTACCTGTATCTGAACTAAATTGACACTTCAGTATTGACCAAAATTGTAAATTTCGCAATTTTGTCAATAATGAAGTTCAGTTTCAATTTGGTTCAGGCGCAGGTAATTAGCATCAAACTTTCATCTTCGCAAAAATGCAGTTGACCACTTCAACCAGATCACCAAATTCACAAAAATAATTTTAGATCAATGCATATTAGAAATAAAAGGGCAATTATGTGCGAAGAAAATTGTCCAATAATCGTCCAGAACTCAAGATGAAATAGGAGGCTCTGGAAAAAAAAAAAAAAAAAAAAAAACCAAGCATATTCACTCATTTTTATTTCTCTTATCTTACCTCCCATCTGTTTGTTATTTATAGCTCTATTTCATTTATCCATTTTATATTTCTATCTTTATGTCTTTCTTTTTACTGGATCCCAATTTTATGTTTGATTCTCTTTTACATTTTTAACTCCCTTTTCGTTTTATGTTCTTTATTATTGTATAACTTGTTTATTTTATGTGTTCTGTTTTATATTTGTTTAAATTCCTACAAATAATCCTACATTATTTATTCTCCTCTTTTCTATTATTCTCCGAACCTCATTTTTCTTCGGGCTGATACAACTTAAGCCGAAACTTGCTGCACATTAAACAGTATATTACATTCCTTTCTGTTTCATTTCTGACCCTATCCCCTCTTCCCCCAAACCATCATATTGTTTCATCTAGGGTCAACTATATCTTCCTCATTAAAAAAATTATAATATTTTTTAATGTTTTTCAGTTGAAAGTTATTTATTTTTAATTTCGCAGTCAGAAGAAGAGTAACGTAGTATCTTGTATAAAGTCTAGGAAACCATCAGGGGTTTGGCAAAACCGAACAAAGGGCCCACTTGCTGGACTAGTTCTCCCAGCAATACTAGGAGGAACTTGTATAAAGAGACTAATCCAAGGATCAATCATATAGTTGGAAGAGACTTAAGGAGACTTATTGGAAAGACTGTGAGCCGCCCGGGCTCCTCAATCACCAGCGTGATAAAGTAACCTACAGGCCGCCCTGTAACGAGCGCTCTAATCACAGCTGATAAATCTCTTTAAAAACCTTCCTTTACTAGGATTGATGTTACTAAAGACTTCGGTGACTTTTTTTTTTACCTTTACTTTACGCCCTTGCACAGTAATTAGTGATAGGTATTACTGGTTAATTACCGGCGCAAGGATGATGTAAGAGGGGCTCGACTGAAGCAGGAAACTTTTGAAACTCAATCAGTTTAATTTATTGGCTTTTGTTGGAGGGGATCTGAATACATTCATGCTCGGAATTCTTTTGATATAATTCGTTGGCCAAGAAACAGTACGTCCTTAGCAACTACTGAACTCGAGATCCTTCAGTAACAACAATACTGCAAATACTGTAAGTGGTACCGTGTATTTTTTCCTTTTTTAATGAAATCATCCTATCGATTTTTTTTCAGATATAAATGCATTATATGGAATGATAATGAAACAAGCATTTTTTAAGAAAAAAAAAACACAAATCTCACTCTTCGATGAACTTAGTCAATGTTTTATGTAATAATAGAAAAGAAAAACTTCAAATAATTCCAGTTTTTTTTTCTTGTCCAGCTCACGCAATATAAAAGGTTAAAATTGTTAATTTTTTATTCTACCGCGAAGAAGTTTTAAGATTAGAAAATCAATAATATTAACTAGGGTACCAAAACAAACAAAACTACAAAACTTCCTAAAGATTGATTATGGTATAAAGATTAATTTTTAATTAATAATATTTTTTTTTTTTAATTTTGAAGTAATTGCCAAAAATATAGTTTGACTGTGTTTAAAAATGAATCCAGAAATATTTTTTCTGGTTACTACAAAAGTATAAAAAATTACAGAACATAAAAAATAAATTTTAAAAACACATTTTTGGCTCAAAGAATCTCAAAAGATAAATATAGTGTGATATATCGATGTGTTTTTTTAGTAAAAATCTTTGCAGGCTCAGATTTGCCTGTCTTGCATGTCTATCTATGCCTTCACTCTTCATATCCATCATCAGCACTTCCTCAGTCCTGTGCATTTTAACAATGATTAAGATCGAATACCGTGAGGTTATTAAATTCTTGTGTAAAGAGGTTACTCCTGCGCAAATTAAAGAGCGCTTAGATGGTGTGTATCAGAGGCTGAAGACCAAAAAAATAACAGCAAGGTTGGGGTTTAAAAAAAAAAGTGTTCTGAGGATCATTAAAGAACAAGTACATATGAGCAAAAATTCTTTCGGCTGCTCAAAAAGAGGGACGTGTTCGCTGCTGCAATGAATTCTTTCGTGGGTATAATGCCGACCCAAAACATATCTTGGTGTCAATAGTAACTGGGGATGGGACAATGGTTCTATACCATGGATCCACTCAGCAAAAGGGAGCTCATGGAATGGAGAAGGCCAGGAGAAGCACCTCCGCTAATGACAAAAATCTCGCAGTCAACAAAAAAGGTAATGACCACCATTTTTTGGGATTGCAGAGGAATACTGCAGCTTGATTTTAAGGAAAGGAATACCACACTGAATGCCGATTATTATGCAGCCTTACTTCACCGATTACGGAACGCCATCAAACAGAAAAGGCGGGGAAAGTTGAGCAGAGGTGTTCTGCTTCTTCACGACAATACTCCTGTCTACACAGCGTTGATTTCCAAGGGCGCTGTGAAGGACTTCGGATTCCAAGAAATCTTCCATCCACCCTACTTGGTCCCGAGCGACAACCACCTTTTCTCGAATCTTACCTTCGTGCAAGAATTTCGTCGATTTAACACCGACGAAAAGCGGTGGTAGAACATTTTTCTAACAAAGAAGAAAATTATTTTTTTCATGGTACAGAAATGTTGCCGAAGCGTTGTATTAAGTGTGTTGAACTTATTTTATATTTGCCAAAGACTGGTTTTTACTCGAAGAACGAAAAACTTATTTATAAGCGTTATAAAATATAATTTTATAAACCGATTCTAAACATTTCAACTTCGTTGGTAAGTAACTGTGAAAGCATTTATGTGAAGACTGTCTTGGAAGTGTCTCATGGGCGATTTTTAGCGGTTTCTGTAACCTATGCGTTAAACACTAACAAATGTTTCGATTTTTTAACAAATGAATGCTGTTTCACCAGCCAATAGGAGATAAAATCTTGTTTCTAATAAAATAAAAATCATATAACTGATTTCTGGTCACATAGGAGATTTCAAGGCGGCAACGAAGATATATAAGTAAGTAAATTACTTAATTAACGATCCAAGTAATAAAACAACAAAAATCTACTGAAATATTTTAAATAATTCAATTTAAAAAAAAATTAATAAAAAGAAGAGTTTTGATCAAACTGTAAGTTATATCAAAGTAAATCAAACTGTAGCTTATATTTTACGCCTCACTTAATATTCTAAACGCTCTACTAAATTCTTAAAAGGAAGATGAGAAGAATAAACATAAGCAGCCTAAACACAAGGGCTCTTCAAAGGATATATATATGCAATAAAAGAAAACTCATTTTCTCTAGGAAATTATGTATTGCGGGAGGCATTTTAAAATGTCACTTTGAAAAGAAAGGACAACAGAGAATGTCGCCAGCTTATTAAGGATAGAGGGAAGCAATTTTGTTGTAAATTTTCTGTTCATTAGTAACGCTATGTCAACAAGGGCCTTCTATGACAGCAATTTCAATATATTATCACACTTTCGTCGCTTTAGTTCTTTTAAGTGTTTCTTAGGGCGTCATCGCATGGTCCGACAATGTCCGACAAATGTCTGAGTCGGGTCCGACACCGATTTAATTAGCGCGGAAAGCCTGCATTATTTTCATGTGCTTCGACAATGGCCAGTGTCGGTTCCAACATTTCCCGCAATCGGACACTCCTCGATTTGTTGGAAGTCGAAACAACCGCCGGAATGCAACTCTAGCAGTTAGTTATATTCCTGTCATACTTTTGTAAGGAGACCTAAAATCGTACTCTGGTAGTCAAGATATATAGCGCATAACAACATAGTTGTATTCAGTTCATAAAAAGAAAGATACCTTAGTAATCGTCATTCTAAATAAAAGTTATTTCTCAAATGTCTCTACTGTGTGCGATTCGTTAGCTGGCATGTAGGAGCAAGAATATGAAGTGATTATTGATATTATGTGCACGAAGTGATTAATTGATTAAACTAGTAAGTTAGTAATAATATTTTTATGATCAACAATATATGATAATTTTTATTTTTATTCATTCTTCAATTTATTTCTTTTTAAATAAAAAATCTTTTTTTCTTATTCTTATTAAATAAGAAATATTTTTATAAATTTATATAAAAGAATCTTATGATAAGCCAATAACAAATCGAAACTTTTTTTTTTAATGCAGTGGTAAAGAAATTTGCCCTCTGCATAAGAAGTAGAACAAACGAAATGCTAAAATTATATAGGAAAGCCCTTCTTTCTTATGCAAACAAAGTGCTCTCCGATATACCTTTTGAGAAGCTAGTCCCATTTACAGAAAGAGAATTGGATAATTATCAGGCCGGATTTAGAAAAGAAAGGTCAACGACAGACTTGCTTTTTTTCTGCTAGGATTTTCCTTGAGAAGAGTGTTGAATATGAGATAATAACTTTTCATAGATTTAAGGCGACTAGTGATAGTGTGGATAGAGGGAAATTATATAAAGTCATGGAAGATCTAAAGATTCCGAGGTAACTAATTCTCCTAATAATATAATAGAGAAATAATATAATAATGTCAGGATGACAATGAAGAACGCCAAGTTTGAAGTACGAGCTGGAACCAGGACTGTTGGATCCTTTTGGCGCAAGTCACTATTTATTATTTATTAATACCACTGTATTAATTAAGCAGAGGAATACTCTTGTCTGTCTCCTATTCGACCTTGCAGGTGAAAACGTTGTAACGGCTTCAGAGATCCAAACTAGTAATACTATCTTTTCCAGCCTGATCCACCTTTTAGGTTATGAAATGTAGTTGACTTCGATCTCATAGCGCCTGATCTGGGCTTTGGAGAAGACCGCAAAGGAGCCTGGGCCCTCCTATCAGCAACCAGAAGACTATATATTCGTGATGGTGGCGGGGAGATTCAGGAACCATTCCTGGAAATAGAACACTATAAGTTCCAGCAGGTTGAATCATTCATCTATCTAGGCACAGAAATGATATACAGTGGACTCTCGCTAATCCAAACCTCGATAATCCGGTCCATTCCATAATCTGAACCACCACTTTAAAAAAAAAAAAATTGAAGATTTGATTTTATGTATGTAGTACATATATACATACATTCAATAAAACAGTATTATCAACACCTTATATAATGAGACTTAAATAATCTAGTTAAAAATACCAATTCCTTTTATTTAAAATAAAATCCATGTATTAAAATTTGGAAGCGTATTTATTTTCTCAATTTCTTTATCAGCGAATATATGCAAATAACCTTTTCATTAAATTAATCCTCAGTCCAAAATTGTATTGTTAATACAATGGTAGTTTACGCTATTGAAAAACAATTAACTATGAGTTTTAATAAAATACATATGTATGCTCAAACAAAAAGATTATTTTCCAAGAAACGTTTTATTAGCTTTTCAAAACTCTCTACCACCTCGGGTATTTCTTAGTAACCAACTTATTATTATTAACTTTATCACTTGTAAACATGTTTTTAAAGTGTAAACATCCTATGTATTTTTAATTTCTGTTAAAAAGTTTCTTAATTTAAAATGTGCGCTTTGAAAAGAAAACATCTCACATTAACTTTGGAGGAGAAAGTAAGGATAATAAATCGTCTGGAGAGAAGTGAACCTGGAACAAAATTAGCAGTGGAATTTACTGTTGGTAAGTCCATCTCTGATATGAAAAAATAAAGAATTTTTTTTTTTTGTTGCTTCCATGGAACAAGGTCTAAGTGCTAGATAAACCGTAAAATTCAGCGTTTTGCCGTTGATTGACGAAGCAATTTACTCATGGTTTCTGCAACAAAGATCACGCCACACACAGGGATAATTAATTACAATTATCTCAGGGATAATTTTAAAAGAAAAGGCAAAGTTTATTCAACAGGGATTACAATCGGATCTTGATACACTTCAAACTAGTGATGGATGGTTCAAAAAAATAAGGCATCCGACATCTTGTTACCGGTTACTGTTACCGGGGTAAAGTTGTCGAGCTATTTTCTCTGCTGTTGAGCTGTTTCGAACTAAATTTCAAACAACAATTTCACAACTTTATTGAAGTCCGGAACAAATATACAACGCTGGAGAGAGTGCTTTATTTTGGAGGCGCTTGCCTGAGAAAACATTTGTTCACAGAAAGTTGCACTCCAGGTCGTAAAATTAGCAAAGAGAAAATTACATTTAAGCCTTTGGCCAATGCTACTGGAAGCCATAAACTGAAAATTTTAGTTATCGGTAAATCAAAAAATACTAGACCATTTAAAAACAGGTTGTATACAAAAATAAAAACAAAGGGATGCATGAACTTGGAGCTATTCAAGGAATTTTTTTTTTCTGAACTGGTCTCTTATGTTCAACAACATTTGAAGAAATTAAATATGGATACAAAGGCACTTCTTTGGTTAGATAACTGCCCATACTGATCAAAATGAACTAATAAACGATGACGGAAAAATAACTGCACTATTTTTTCCACCAAATTATATACCATTATTTCAACCGATGGACCAAACCGTAATTCAATCAAACAAAATAAATTATCGAAGAGATCTTCTGCATTATATTATCAGCCAAAGTGGGGATGTTCAAACAACATTGAAGAACTTATTTTTAAAAAATGTTGTCTTTCCTTTGGCACCTGCTTGGCAATCTGTATTTACTAAACTACTACAAAAGTCTTGGGGCAAAGTGTGACCAAAAGAAACTTCTACTCCAGAAACTGACAGCTCAGGTGGTTTAGAGAAAATTTAGAGGTTTTACAACTTGTAAAACGCTAGGATCCCAATGTAGGTGAAATAAATAGTGACGAAATTAAACATCGGATCTATGGAGAAGAAAAAAGTGAATGGGAACTTCAAACAGATGAAGAAATAATTTCCAGTGTTTTGGAAAGTCACAAAGAGCAAGAAGAAGTTGAAGAAAATGTAGCAGAAAATACACAAATGATTAAACATGAAGACGTTGTACCAAGTTTCAACAAATGCACCCAAAGGGCAGAAGAAAATGATTTTATGTCATTTAGTTTTTAATGACATATCTTTGGAAAAATTTGATTGGGAAAAACATAATAAATGTAGTTTTTTTGTTCTCGTTTGAATTTTCAGATTCTATGACTGAAACAGATGCAGTCAGAGGCCTTGAAAATGATGATTTCAAGTTCCAAGCAAACGAAAATTTCAGATTATTTCACAATAAAATAGTTAAAAAATAAATTTCTGAACGATAATTAATTATTGTAAAAATATTTTTATGTAAATGCATTTATAATTTTTATTTTTAAATTGATTAGTTATTTATGAAGTGACCTCTTTTTCCCGTTCGGTAATCCGAATGTTTTCTAATGTGAACATCCTTGGTTTTAATTAGTTCGGATTTGCGAGAGTCCACTGCAGTTCCTTATACAAATTATTATTATTATCACTGCATGTTTCATTTGTCACATTTTTTCCAAACGAATAATTCATTTGTATTCCAAAACAATATATATATATATATATATATATATATATATATATATATATATATATATATATATATATATATATATATATATATATATATATGTTTTACTTTTGAATTGATATTTCAACCATATACAGGCCATTTTTAAATATAAAAAATAAAGGTTTGCTTAGTATGTTATTCTCATTATTTAATTAATTTATTTTGTATTATTTTCTAATTTTAATTAATGAGATAAAAAAACATTAAAAAAACTATAAGTTGTATATAATTGGTAAATAAAAAAAAAATCGAGTCACTAAATAGCAGCAAATAACTAACTAGCCGAAGCACTAGGAGTGAAAAAAAAGTCACACAAATCCTGGTCTGAGAAAACACAACGCACATCAGCAGCTGTAAAAATACTGGCCAAATAGACATATTACATTACTCAGTTTAACAAATACCGACGTAAAAGGGACGAGGCAACATTAAATGTATTGTTAATGGAATTCAGTTGACATCCGCATGATGGTATAGAAGGATCAATCTAATTAGGGATTGATAAATTATTTGCCACTTCTATAAATTTGTTTTTATTTAACAAATTTATAGAAATGGCAAATAATTTATCAATTCCTAGCTTATGGAATTGTTTGTTACGATTTTTTTACCGAGTAAAGATATTAATATTTTCTTTTAGTTTTTTTTTTTTTATCTCATTAATTAATAGCTTGAAAGTAATGTCAAATATATTATTAACCATCTAATGAAAATAGCACAATCACCATGTCTTTATTTTTTAAATTTAAAAATGGCCTATATACGACTGAAATATCATCTCAAGTTAAAAAACAATTTGTTTTGGGAAGGTTTCGACAAATGAATTATTTGTTAAAAAAAAGAACGAATGAAATAGATAGTGATAATAATGAAATAATTTATAAAAGAAACTCATTTATAAAAGGAACTCAGCGCATCGAAAATCGACCAGTGTGGACATAGCTTTAAATACTTTTCAACACAGTGCTTTTGCTTTTACTACGGTAACCGTCCTGAATCATTTTTATGAATTGTAAATCGTGTCTGTTCATCTTATAATCGATACATTCAATAATCATTTTCAAAAATTGTTTCTCTCATTCAATGTGTTAAAAAGATGATTTTATACATGATTATTGTTCATTTGTTCGTTCACCACATGGAACGTACTTTCGTACCACCGGTAGCACGGTTCTGGGAATCCTTATTTTATATCAATTTAAAAAAAAAAAATATATTTTTGTTATTTGGAACTTGTTTTTTTTTACTTTAGCCCGAAAGCTTTTCTCTTCCCCCTTGAATCCGCTAGTGATGGCAAATAAAGATGATGAATCATGAATGTACAACAGATTAAAAGAGCATTGAAAAACAATTGACTATGATATAGCCGACTCGGAGCCCAAACACTGTCAGCTTCCAGGTGATGGAACGGATGGAAGAGCAAACTCCAAGCTAGACAGGAGCTGCTGGAGGAATATATGCAGGAGAGGGTGAATGTGTAGAGGAGATCCAGGCGCCGGACTTGCTAATGCATTCAGTTTACCTCCACCTCCGAGACATGTTTGATTGATAGCTCTCTCTCCTCTGCAAACCATTCGTCCCACACAACCTCTTCCTTTATTTATCACAGCTTTTTTCTTAATCGAATTTGCTGCTATTTTACAAATGTATAAAAATATAAAAATGTATATTGTTCTGGGGATACTTTTGCTAGAAATATTAGTAATTTTATTTTATGTTTCCTCTCATTATTTTAGTATTTTCAATAATGAACGATTGTAATCGATCAAGGAAAAACCAAAAAAAACATGAGCCCACTCAACATTTGAGATTTTACGTCCAAGATACGTAAAATCCAAAAATATAATTTAAAAAATCCATCCGCCGTCTGTGGCCTTTCTCCAAGACTACTGTGATTCCTGTACGGCACCATAGTCACAGTTCTGCCCAGGATGGTCCTCGGAACTCAACATTACCATCCGTCATTTCGTTTCAAAATGGCGGACGATTAAAGGTTTCATATCTCGAGAATTTATGATGCTTGATGAAAAATGTAAAGTGTTTTGGAATTGTTAATTTTATTTTCTGGATATATAACTATTTGGAAATAATAAACCATAATACAATAATTTCCAGTGTTTTCTCTCATGTTTTAAAATACAATCGAACCTCTATATATCCAACACGAAGATTCCGTGAAATTAATTCGATATATGGAATTTCCGATATATAGATAGATTGCAATTCTTCACCTTTTTTAGGCTAAATCAATTACAGCTATTTTTTAGAGTTAAAGAAGTATCAAAAGCAATTTTTTTAGGATTGTTCAAAATACATCTGTGATTGCAGATTTTTTTACAAATGTGCATTTATAATTTAATAAGGACAGGCATTAAAAATATGCGAACATGCATACAAATTAATTTATTTTTGTTTTAGCGCAAAATAGCTTCTAATATCTATTTGTGTATAATTAATCACCGAAGTTATGTTTAGGAGCAATGTTCACAACGAGAAAGGCAAAGTTAAACTGAATTTAAAATGGAAATTTCACTGTATATTATCAAAGAGATTCAGAGAATTTAGGTACTCCTGTACTTATTCTGAATTTCCATTCCTTTGTAAACCAGTGGAACATTTGTTTTCTTATTTAATTATTGCCCATACTTATGTACGGGAACTAATGGCTCTTTTTGATGACAATCACATTTTATATTTTCTTAAATAGGAATTTTTTTTTCGATATATAGAAATTTTATTCGATATACAGAATATTTTTTTCTTAGAAAAATTCAAGGTTCTTCAAAAAATATATAGAGATTTTCGAAATATTGAAGTTCGATATACAATAGTTCGGCTGTAATATAAGTTCGAAACCGACATACATATAATTTATTAATTACTTAATTCTTGTTGCATTAAATTACAAACCATTTATTTTAGTCTAATCATTCCAAAAAACATGGCTTTCATCCGATTATCAAAGAACTTTCGTACATCTAAAAGAGCTTAGACATCGCAATTATCCTATACTTTAAAACAAGCGGTTTCTGTCTATCTGCTAAATGGATCTCGAAATTCCGCTAATGGAATTGGCTTAAGCTTTAAAAAATAATAAAAGTTTGGGCGCCTCAGAAATCGATTTGCGTAATACTTTTCTCCAGTAAAACTTTTATTTAGGAAAAAAAAACGTGACTAAAAAATAACGGAACGCGTGTCATTAAACCAAGTTTTAATGACTGATGAAATTTATTTCAGTCAAATGTCATTCCAAAAAATATTCATTTTTTTAAAAGTAATTCCCTAATTATAATTTTGTTTTCAAATTGATGGTACATTGATTTTTACTAATATATGAATTGAAACATTTCAAATATTAATAAAACGAACATTGGAAAATTAAGAAAGCAAAGGAAGTATTTTGTTTTCTGTTTTAAACTTCTCTGTCAGTCGAAGGTCGAAAAAAGTAGCCCGGGAGTTGAGACCAAAAAACATGTCTGATTTCAAGAACATTTTTGATCGTCAAGGCCGAAAGTACTTTCATAATAGACAGGAAATATGAATGAGGTCAACGAAATTTCTTTTACGTCACTTTTTTTCAGATTTTCCTCAGTAACTCGCTCCCAGTGCATTTTAGGTAAAATTTTGATATTACAAATTTTAAAGAACATTAAATTTTCTGTAAGCTTCATATTTAGTATTTTTTAAATCCTGAACTGCTGCTGAGATGCGGAACCGTTAACATCTACAAAATGTAAAGAAAACGCAAGAAGTTGGATATTCAGTGGTTTCCCCTAAATAACTACCTTTTGTACAATTTTGTGCAAAATGCATAATAATCAATCTTGTAGTGGATTAAATTTCCTACAATATCCTTACAAAATATTTGTAATCTACTCTCAGCAGACGCCAAGAAATATTGAAATAACAATATCTCTTTCTCAAAAATTATTTCAATATTATTTAGCGTCTGTTGAGATAAACTACAAATATTTTGTGTGAATCTTGTAGGAAATTTAATCTTCTACAAGATTAATTTTTATGCATTTTGCAATAAAGTGCACTGAAAAATAGTTTTTAAGACGAAACAACGAAAATCTAACTTTTTGTATTAATTGGCATTTTGAAGATTTGTACGGCTCCGTATCTCAGTAGCTGTTCCGAATTAAAAAAATAAATAAATAAAATAACTTACAGGAAATTTTATTTTCTTTAAAATTGACAATTCAAAGTTTTATTTAAAATGCAGTGGGAGCAAGTTACTGAGGAAATTTTGAAAAAGTGACGCAAATGACAAATTCATTGACCTATACAATTTTATTGCAACTAATCTGGGGTGGCAGACGTTCATATTTCCAGTCTATTATGAGAGTATTTTCGGCCAAGACGATCACAAATTTCCTTAAAATCAGAAAAGGTTTTTGGCCTCAGCTGCCAGACTAAAGCATCTACAATGCAAAGATGGCTAGAAGCTATAATTTTTTTGACATACTTATATGGATACAAACAAGTAAAAAACAAAAATGCTAGCACGGATGACCTCTAGAGACTTTTGGCAGCAAAAAAAAAAACAACTCGAAATTTTAGGTTATTCGACAAAAATTCATAAACGATGCATTCAATCAAAAAAAATAAATTATAATCAATTAAAGAATATAAAATTATGCGTTGAATTAGTACCACAACATAATAATTCAGTTATGTGGTGTTGTCGAAAACCACGGTCAAATAACGACGATTTTTTCAACTTAATATATAGACTGAACACTATGTATAGCATTTCCACGTCAATTGTAACTTTTTTCAAATCAATTGTCACCTTTTCCATTTCAATTGTATTTTTTTCCATTTCAAATGTTACCTTTTCCATTTCACTTGTAACCCTTTCCAAATCTATTGTCACATTTTCCAATTCAATTGTAACCTTTTCCATTTCAAATGTAACTTTTTTCATTTCAATTGTAACCCAACCGGACATGAATTAATTCAATATACTTTATTTTATTATTGAAAAATAATTATTTTAATTACATTAATGACTTTTGAAATAATTTCGGCATATTCTTTCGTTTATTAGTGGCTTTTCAACATATACACAGCCCATATAGTAGGGCAAAAGATTGATGATGTACAAATCGCTGCATATGCTGACGACATTGCTATATATACAGCAAGCATGAATGCAGATCACGCCATGCGCAAGGCCGAAACGGTAGCCCAAAAAATCACAGACCAACTTAAAAACATTAATATCCACATAAACACACAAAAAACTGATGCAATCACTTTTTCATACAAGAAAACACTCAAACAACAACCAAAACTGAATGGACAAACCATACAGAATAAAAGACAGCTAACATACCTCGGTATGAAATTGGAATCACACCTATCATTTACAGCTCACACAAAACACAGGATACAGATAGCCAAAGCCACTACACACCAACTAAATCACTTACTCTATTCACCAGGGCTGTCACTCAGACTCAAGATCCTGATTTACAAAGCCATCCTTAGGCCTACATTGCTTCACGGTGCCCCCATCCTGCACTACCTATATCCCTCAGCCCTGAAGTCTCTCCAAACATACCAAAACAGAGTCCTACAAAAAATCACAAAACGAACATCTCTCGAAAGACGGAACATGGCACACATTCACAATGAATTACAACTCGACACGGTTCAACAGCACATTACAAGGAGACATATAAAGTTCTTTGACAACATCCCTGCCTCATTTAACCCACTCTTCCGGGCCATCACCCCATCCTCCCTTCCTGCCAGATGGCAGGGCCGAAAGGGACCACTCAACCCGGTCAACACTATACTTTAATCCGCTTCTAAAGCACCCCCACTCCCAGTATCCTATCCCATCGCCCCGTCCTGCCTACTCCCTAGTCCCACCCCAGCACCACTCTCTTATATTCATCCTTTGTAAATATAACCATGTAAATATTGTAAATATTATCATTATTAATCTTGTGTATAGTTCTTAGTAGTAGGTATTTTATTAACAAACAACTAGAAGAGGACCCTCACCTCTAAATAATGAGAAAATTCCCTGACTGGGAAATATCATTCAAATTGTAAATAGTCATCAGACCTTCAAATACCAACAGGTAGTAAAAGGTAAAGTACATCAAGTTTATAATTTATCTAATTATTTGTTTTATTAATGTTCTGTTTTGTTTGAGGGATTGGAAAAAAAAAAAAAAAAAAAAATTTATTTAGTGGGGGGAGGGTGGGTCTCATCGATTTGTTGATCGTTCATTAGGCTTTCGAAGTTGTTAATGTCAAATTTACTACCGAAATTTTGTTCGGCCACGAGTTTTTCTACTTAATTATTAATTTTCAAAATTCTTCGGTATAGGCTTCGTTTACTAGGTTTTCAAGGGCACTATTTCCGAATTCACTATCGGATTTCCGATCGCGCATGCGCGTTTTGCATTTCCGTTACTGTTGGAGTTTTCTATGATATAGGGGTCGCTTATTAGCTTTTCAAGGGTGCTGATTCCATTTCTTGGATTGGATTGAGGATCGCGCATGCGCATTTCGTTTTTCCGTTGCTATTGAAGATTTACATGATAAAGGGATCGTTTATTAGGTTATCGAGGCTTCTGATTCCATTTCTTGAATTGGATTTAGGATCGCGCATGCGCGTTTTGCATTTCCGTTACTGTTGGAGTTTTCTATGATAAAGGGTTCATTTATTAGGTTTTCAAGTGTTCTGATTCCATTTCTTGGATTGGATTTAGGATCGCGCATGCACATTTCGTTTTTCCGTTGCTATTGAAGATTTACATGATAAAGAGATCGATTATTAGGTTATCGAGGCTTCTGATTCCATTTCTTGAATTGGATTTAGGATCGCGCATGCGCGTTTTGCATTTCCGTTACTGTTGGAGTTTTCTATGATAAAGGATTCATTTATTAGGTTTTCAAGTGTTCTGATTCCACATTTTTAATTGGATTTAGAATCGCGTATGCGCATTTTGCATTTCCGTTACTGTTGGAGTTTTCGATGATAAAGGGTTCGTTTATTAGGTTTTCAAGTGTTCTGACTCCGTTATTTGAATTGAATTTTTTATTGAGCTTGCGCATTTCGAATTTCTTAGTATCTTTGAACTTGACATTTCTTTGGCACTGGTATCGATTATTAGATTTTCGAGGGTTATGATTCGATTTTGTTAATTGAAATTGCGATTGCGCCAGCGTTCTTCCATTTCCTGATGCTGTTGAAGTTTTCTTTGTTACACAAATCGTTAATTAGATTTTCGCGAGTTCTGATTGCTTTTCTCAAATTTTATTTTTTATTGATCATTTGCATTTCTAATTACAATGATATTTGACATTTTTTGAGTATATCGTCATATAAAACCTAATAAACAATAACTTTAACGAGAAAAAGGTCAATGGTAACGGTTATCGGAAATGAGCATGTTCGATGAAATATCTAATTTCAAAAACTAAATCAGAACCTTTGAAAACCTAGTAAACGGCCCTTAGAAACGAAAAAAGTTCAATAAGAACAGTAAATCGAAATGCGCAGACGGGAATCAAAATCCGATTGTAAATTCGATACTTGTACCAAAAAGAACCTTCGAAAACCTTATGAACGATCCCTATATCATAGAAACTCCAACAGTAACGGAAATACAAAACGCGCATGTGCAATCCAAAATCGAAATAAAAAAATTGAATCAGAACTGGAAAACCTAATAAACGAATCCTTTACATAGAAAACTCCGACAGTAACGGAAATGCAAAACGCGCATGCGCGTTCGGAAATCCGATAGTGAATTCGGAAATAGTGTCCTTGAAAACATAGTAAACAAAGCCTATTGAAAGAATTTTGAAAATCGATAATTAAGTAGAAAAACTCGTGGCCGAACAAAATTTCGGTAGTAAATTTGACATTAACAACTTTGAAAATCTAATGAACGATCAACAAATCGATGAAACCCACAATCCCCCCACTAAATAAATAAAAAATTATAAATCTTTAAAAATGCATAAACAACAATTTTATTTAAAAAATTTAAACTACTTTAAATTAGCACTTAATATCAATTATCTAATAAACGAAAAAAAATGTCGAAAGAATATGCCGAAATTATTTCAAAAGTCATTAATGTAATTAAAATAATTATTCTTCAATAATAAAATAAATAATATTGAATTAATTCATGTCCGGTTGGGTTAAAATTGAAATGGAAAAAGTTACATTTGAAATGGAAAAGGTGACAATTGATTTGGAAAGGGTTACAATTGAAATGGAAAAGGTAACATTTGAAATGGAAAACGTTACAATAGAAATGGAAAAGGTGACAATTGATTTGGAAAAGGTTACAATTGACGTGGAAATGCTATTTATGAGTTAGTATCCTGGAAACTATAAAAATTTGAAATTCTTCCGATCTCCGGCTATCGGCATATTTACCAGTAGGGATATTTTGTATTGCAAAAGGTGAAGTAATTTTGATTTTCAGGTAAGTAGTACGAAAGTTTTACTCTCTCGTAAAAAATCCGAGTTTTCGACCTCCTTCATATTGTGCGTTTTCCGCCATCTTGGAAAATAGCTAAAACAAGGCACCTTTTTCATTTTATCCTCGGTAACTTGCTTCCAGTGCACTTAATGCAAATATGAGTCATTAACAATATTAAATAACATTAAATTTTCTAAAAGTTTTTTATGCAATATTTTTATTTAAATCCAGAGTAGCTACTGAGATACTGTGCCACCCGCTATTCAAGTTAGTATTTCTGAATATATCATTATTAATCCATGTGTGTGACATATACGTGTAGTTCAAACATATAATTTTGATCTAATTTGGTTCGGCATTTTCATAAAATAAGGTTTTGCATTTTGTCATAGAAGTGGTGCTTATACCTTATTCTTATTAGCCTTAGCTCCAATTAAAAAGGTCATTAGTAGCCGAGTTAATTAGTAGAGATGTAAGGAGCTACAGAGAATTTAATCTGAACCGAGGCTTGGAGCTTACCTCAGCATCCAAGACCAGGTCATCTGTCGATGATGCCTGCTGACTCCGGACCTTCTTTAACGATTTCAGGCTTAGTAGCAAATCGATCGGTCTAATTAATGAAGCCGTTGTCTTCGGCTAAAGCTGGATTGCTAATAAATCTAATCCCTAATGCCCATATTGTAATGTAAATTTATAAATTATTTTATTATAAGTATATTGAATAGTTAACCGTATTTATTATCATGGGGAAGTAACATCAATAAATAGTAAAGAAAATATTTATTGAATACCGAAATTTCGGCCGGTCTTCAGGGCTACAAAAAACAACGAAGATCAAAATCATAAAAAGATACAAAATGAAACCTCTGAATAATATGAACTGAATATTGAAAATAAACTTATACCAAATCTATTTAGTTTTACTATATTTTTTTATTTAGTGTGTCTATTTTTAATATTCAGTTCATATCATTCAGAGGTTAGCTTTATATTTTCTTTATTTCAACGTTGCTTTTATTTTGTTTTTATCTACAATTTTGTATCTTTTTGTGATTTTGATCTTCATACTTTTTGTTCTTTGTTGCCCTGAAGAGCAGCTGCAATGTGAGCCGAAATGTCGGTATTCAATAAATAGAGTGTTGTTTTTTTTTCAATTTTTTGGCGTCAATCTTGACCGCTAACCGCATTCTATCTTCTCTTGATAAATCATTTTAATTTTAGTCAACATCATGTCCAGGGCAACATCCCAGCCGTCCTAGCCTAACGGTATGTTTCACTGTAGTCCCCATCCCAACAGGGACACCTTTGCCATGGCCAACTCTTTCCTATTCTAGGAATATTTTCCCAATAATACAACATCATAAAGAACTGTTTCCGTGAGTGTTTTATTAAGTCCACTTTTATAAAAATCCCTGAGTTGGGTCCTGTTCCGCATAAATGTGTTTTATGAAAACAATTAGAAAAAAATTCTAGTAAAGTTTAAAAAAAAATAAAAAAATCAAGAAGTTTACTTTAAAATGTTTTCTTATGACAGATTAATAACAAACAAAACTCAAAGCTCAATTTAAATTATTAATACAAATAGGTAGTTGCACATGTGTATCGCAGGTCCATGGGCACTATTCCGTGCTACACAGAACATCATAAAACGAAAATAAGCGCTGGTTATAAATTTGGACAAAATTATGATCATAAAAGGGTAGTGTAATATATTATTGCCAAAATTAATACATTTTTAATGTAGGCAAATAGAAAATTACATATTAAAAACAAAGCCAGCTGAAGGAAAGACGAAAGCAATGTTATCTAAATTTTTCTCCGTCACATTCAATACGTTCTTTATACAATGATGTATTAAATTTAAAAAAACGAGCGTTTCACATTATGAAATTGGTTTAAAATATATTAGTTGTTTACTTATATTGATCGTGAGGGAATGACGGTCAATAAAAACACGCGGTGGATCTGTCAGACTTATCTTCTTTTCGGGAACCAATATATTATTGAAAACTCTGGATGACTTCTTTATAATCTTTCCCTTACCCCCTGTTGGCTGAATTCTCCTCCGAGTAAGGTTAAACCGCGAAACATAAGGAAAACCATCTAGGTGACGGAATGATGAAAAAACCTTGGACATACTTTTTCGGACTCCTTTAGATATTATTGATCTAAAATTATATGCGATCTTGTTTCATATATTATAGATGTTAATCAAATTATAAATTGTCCGTTAGGAGAGTCCATGTTGGAAAGTTCGAGTTCGGATAAGGTTACGGAATGACGAATTCACTGTTAATTTTTTTTTTCTTTCAATATAATTAATTTT
The DNA here is from genome assembly GCA_948150685.1 of Rhaphigaster nebulosa. Taxonomy (NCBI): domain Eukaryota; kingdom Metazoa; phylum Arthropoda; class Insecta; order Hemiptera; family Pentatomidae; genus Rhaphigaster; species Rhaphigaster nebulosa. Next base: position 153,752,812 of record OX411308.1, on the reverse strand, counting down.
TCATCTAGAATTTAACTGAATTTGATAAATCAAGTTTTGTCATTTATTGTAATTTTTTTTTCAACTCCTAATCCATAGATGGGAAGTGACAATCACCATTGGACAACATACATACAACATACTCGTATTGGCCTGTTCTGTAAGATTGTTCCATATTATTGTTATTTTCACTACCTTGACCTCAATGTCTAGCGCATGAAAATTCATACTTCAACTATATATAAAATATATCAAGCAAGTTTATTTTTATTTTTTTAATTGAATGAAATTGTTATTGGACGGCTTGTAAGATGTTCTTTAAAAATTAATTTTAAATATTGGATGATGAGATCATACGGCAGGCTATTATGGGTTAATTATATTCTCAAAGAAATATATAAATATATTTGAAAAGAGTAAAACTATAATTATAACCATGAATTATATATGATTTGTAAACCACCCTGAGAAGGGTTGATGTTAGGTGTAAATAATTTTTAAAAAATATCAATGCAAATTATGTTTCACTTCACCTTTTTTATGATTGTTATTCTGTGATTTTATTATTTGTTTTTAGTACATAAATGAAAGTATGATTCCTGTTGATCTGAACTAACTTGGAAAACGCTAATTTAAACCTGATTAAAAAGGTTGAACTTAGATTGTTGGAATTTACTAATGGATATTAATAATATACTAAATGATTAAAAAAGCACATATAAATAGTTAAACAAATTATAATCCATTGATTATTCATTAAACAAACACAGGATTGATTCAAATGAGAACGACATTGGTATAGAATGAAGGAATGACTGCAGTAGAAAATATATTGCCATGCGGGTAATTCTATCTGCCAATGTATCCAACCATCCGCTGGATTGTTTTTCACGTAAAGCGAGAATTTGTCACCGAATTTCGGCACCAGTATGTTGATATTTGACTAATTCCACATCAGCAAACACAATGCCGTTGGTTCCGGCCCACACATACGTTCACTATCGGTTTTTTTTTTGTTTTACAGGCACGTGTAAATAACTTTTTATACGAGTAATCGAATAAAAAATATATATGTACACACTTTATAAATTCGATGTTTATGAAAATACATTTTATTTTCAAAATCTAATATAATATACAGGCATTATTTAATTAATTTGTTAAAGTCAAATCAATTAATTATATATTCGTTATATACATCCTGTTTCAGAGACGGATCAAGACATCAAGACTATACTCGAGAAGTAACAATTTAGGGCCCTTCCTCCAAAAAAGTTTCAACATAGAGACCATAATTTTTACATACTGTTTTATTAATTTATTTTATGTAGGCTTTGAACCTTTTCGGTAATTTACAAAATATTTAACTTAAGATATTTTAAGCCCTCGGGATCCCTTTGCTATCTGAGACCCTTCGCGGCCGCTTAGTCCGCTTACCGCTTAATCCGCCCTTGGTTTCTATTCAAATCGACAGACGTTCAGAACCAGACACAGTTAAGCAATGGGAGCGCAAACATCACGAAACAATGGTTATGGTATTTGTGTGCATTGTTCTTTAATGGGTCCAATTGATATAGCAACTGTTGCAGGAACCAGATGTGTAAAATCTGGCTTTTTTTTTTTATAGTATCCTATATAAAAATTCAAACGTAGTAAATAGTCTAAAGTAAAAGGCTTCGAAGTTCCTTGGTCTAATCCCCCTTGGCATAATCATATCAAGGTATGATCGAACATCGTCGTCTAAAATACTAGATATGTCAAACTGTCGAAGCATGTTTAAATAAGCGTAGTATGTGTACTACCAGTAGTGTTTTGAAGTTGTGTAAAAAAAAAAAGAACTAAAGAATTAATGCTCTTTATGATAAGCCGTACTCTCATCTCCTCTTAAATTAACGTGATATTCCATCATGGTGGTTATTTACGTCTTGTCTCATCATTCCAAATAATCTTTCTTGCAGCCTCATCTACACATCGTCCAAGTACCACTCGTGCAAATACCAACTGCATCTTGCTATAAAGGAGCTGCAAGGATATCTTAATGGAATTGGCGCTTGGAAGTAGCAACTTTCCTTAATCACAAATAAATACAAAACCATCGCCATTTGATCTGGTCCTCTTCTTAAATCTATTCCATCATTTTCTGGCTTATTTTTGAACCAATTCGATACTGTTCCTCTATTAAAAAGCATGGCGGCATATTTGATCAAATCCTTGTCTGCAACGTCATTGTTACTTAAATAAAAATAATAATAATAAATAAATAAATTAGATAATAATGATAATAATAAATATAAAAAACTGGAAAACAATTGGAAAATTCCAAAACACAAAGCCGGGAGTCTCTAAAATGCTGACAAAAACTAACCAGTCAACGTTTCGTCAATTCAAGCATCATCAGGATATACGCCAAAAAATCACATCTATGAAGATAAAATACAGCACATCTCACATCAACCGCCCAGAAAGACGCATCAACCATAGACACAGCACTTCACTCCAAGACATCCAATCACATACTGAAGGTAACATAACAACAACTGAGATGGTTATATTCAAACAGCTGATCAACAGAAATCAGCAAAATCCAATAAATCCAAGTAGATTTCCTTTTATGTTTTATTTGTTTGTTGATCAGCTGTTATTATGGACTTTCCTTACTATGCATTTAATTTTTTTTAATCTTTCATTTATTTATTCATTTTATTTTATTTTTTATGTATTTATTTGATTTATTTATACATAAATTATTTTTTCTTCTAGTTTTACTTTGTCTTTAATATTTATTATTTATTTGTATATATATTTTTGTTCAGGCATTTTTCAGATGCTTTCTGTGTGTATTGCTGTTTTCTGTTGATCAGCTGTTTGAATATAATCTTCTCAGTTGTTGTTATGTTACCTCCCTTTACCTTCTGTATGTGATTGGATGTCTTGGAGTGATATGCGTGTCTCTGGTTGATGCGTCTTTCTGGACGGTTGATGTGAGATGTGCTGTATTTGATCTTCATAGATGTGATGTTTTGGTATATGTCCTGTTGATGTCTGAATCGGCGAAACGTTAACTGGTTAGTTGTTTGCCGGTATTTTAGAGACTTGAGGCTTTGCGTTTTGGAATCTTCCAATAATTTTCCAGTAATTAATTTATGTCTCTTTTTGAGTTTTTGCTCTTTTATATTTATAAAAAATAAAAATATATAAAGAAAATAATAAAAAATAAATAAAATAATTATATGTTTATCAATAATCCTTCTTTGGATAGGAAGTTGGTAATCTTTGTAATCGTTTCCTCCTCATTACCCAGAGATACTGATATATTCAAAGATATTCCGCATTCATTTAACCTTCTGATGTAGGAAGGACAATCCTTTAATATGTCCTACATTTTTCACATCTTGGAGAAGGTTCTTTCGTTATAAGGTGGAAATGCGTCAGTCTTATATGAGAGATTCTCAGCCGCTGAGGCCCACTTCTTCTCTACTGCTATCGCGGCTCGAACTGCTACGTCCCTCTTCATATGAATGAACTCCTGGGTGGTCTTGATAAATGTTATTAATGGCTTTTAGGACACTCAATGAATCTGATGTATTATTTCCCGACAAGGAAGTATTTTTGAAACCTCGTTTAGGTCGGGACCAACCTCCATTTATTTCACCGAACTTGTAGAATCAACGCCCGCTTTGCATAATTGTTTATTACGATTGTTACTATAAAAAAAAAAAAAAAAACAACAACGTAGATTTTAGTTTCAGATTTGTTTAGGAACATTACTGGCAACTATTTTCAAGTAAATTATCATTTTCGATAAAATTCATCCATTTTATATTTATTTATTTGCCTCCAGATCACATCTATATTGCCTCTGATGATCATTATCCTAAGTTGTATCGGCTTCAAACTGGGCATTCATTAGAGTTCGAGTGGTAAGCCGCGTTGGTGGATCTGATTGAAACTGCTCTCCAAACTCTCGCACATATCAATTATTTTTTATTTATTTTTTCAGAATGAAGGTCCTTTTTTCAAAGCTATCAGGTGTTAAAGTGTGAATAATTTTTTTTTTCTTGACACTCTGGATTGTATAGAGACAATGATCGTGCCCCTTAGTCGGTTTTCAAACAAACGAAGCAATCAACCATTATTGCCCGATAAGGAAGTATTTTTAAAACCTCGTTTAAGTCGGGACCAAGCTCCGTATATTCTACCGAACTTAACAGTATAGAATTAACAGTATAAGGAAAAATATAGAAATATAAATTGTAAATATGGTCTGTTATTTTATTTAAAAGGGAATTAAAACAGATATAAGAAGTAATTTTACGAACTTCTTGTTTGTTTTAGTTTGATGAAAGGCAGCTCTAATTGATCAAAATGAACAATTGATAATCTCATTAAATAACTTAATTAATACACTATCAGCATATTTAATTACAGTAGAACGTCGATTATCCGAACTAATGTTGTCAGTGGTGGTTCGGATAATCAAAAGTTCGGACAATCAAAATTCACGTACTCGCACACTATACACATATACATATATATGTATACCCTTCCTTCTTTTCCACTATGCTGCTGAAACTTTTTCACTTCAGGAATGAAATTGTTTTCGAACCATTTTATGAACAAATCGCTGTCCATCCATGCATTTTTTTGGCTTGTGTATACTAACGGAATTTTCACCTTTTTAAAACATCGCCGGTTTTTGGATTTACCTATCATTAACAACGGAACTATATGTGTCCCAGATGTACTGGCACACACCATTACTGTAACGCGATCCTTGCTCAGTTTGTATCCTGGAGCTGCGACTTCTTTTCGAGACACCAACGACTTAGATGGCAATGCTTTCCAATAAAGGTCCCTTTCATCAGCATTGTAAACAAAATCCAAATCATATTCTTTGACTTCAAGATATTTCTTCAAGTTCTCGGAAAAAGAAACTGCTCCTGGAGCGTCAGCTCTTAATTTTTCACCGTGAATTTCAATCTGCCGTATCCCATATCGTAATTTAAAAATTTTTAACCAACCAGAACTTGCGATAAAAGTTGGGTCGCCACCAAGCTTCATGTTTAATTCCAATGCTTTTTCACACAAAATGGGCCCCGATATGGGCTGCCCAGTAGACCGTTTTTGCAAAAACCAAGTGTAAACAGCATCTTCCACCAATGCACTTTTAGCTTTTTTCATAGTTTTACGGTTTGAACTGCCCGCCTCACTGTCAAGGTTATGTGCGTATCTGGTGATTGAATCATTTTTAATTGAATTATTTTTTGTTCCGGTTATCTTTGATTTACCAACACCGAACTCGATAGCTAATGTCTGACCAGATTCGCCTTTTTTCAGCCGCGTAATAATTTCCATTTTATCTTTTAATGAAAGAACCACTCGTTTTCTTTTTGTTGACGTTTTAATTAAAAAAAAAAAGTGATCACAAATGCGATATACACCTTAGAAAGAACGGTATAAAACTGAAAGTAAGCTATCTACAACCAACCAAATGAACGGAAAGGGCTTCACAGAAACAAATGCAATGAACTAAGTAACTAAGTAGCATGAACGAAGCAGTTTCTGAGAAATAATTAAGGATGGCTTCCTTTATAGACGTTCTGGGAAAAATAATTTTATTTTTCGTTTAATTTTTTTTAAAATAACAATAATTTTAACAATACTAATAAGTAATTTACATGACCAAATTAATTAAAATTACACACTTAAAAAAACCATAAAAAAAAAACAGTTCTGATAATCGAACGTTCGGATAACTGACCTTCGGATAATCGATGCTCCACTGTAATTGGAAAACACATGGGATCACTATATTTTTGACATTTTTCTCATTAAACTGATTTATGCATATGGTAAGTATAGATAATATATATTAATTACATAGCTGAAGTGAATATTATGAATGTATATTGTTTTATTTTATTTGCTATAATTTCTGTCACGTAGTTGTAATAATGAAATCCACCGAGATTAGAAATCACCTGAACCGAACAAATATAGAGTATGATGGTTGGCAAAATCCCTGAAACTTATGTATATATAAGCATTCAGAAAATCCCTTATTATAATATTCAATTAGACCAAATGTATAAATACAAAAAAAAAGTAACATTTAAGTTGGAAAATAGTGCTAGAAAATATGTCCATATACACACGTATAACCTTCCACCAAACGTATTCAAACATGGGTTGGACATAACTAAGGCATTGGGAGATATTTCTTGATCAGCCCGTCCCATCTATATTTTAAGTGCTACAGAACTTGGCAGGAAAATCTACTGTAATCAGATAACAACTTCAAGGTACGATATATATTGATAATCTTGACCCACATTTTCTCTGGCATTAAAGTAATATTTGATTGTTTTTGAGAAGCTAAAAAATATTCATTTAATGTAAAATTTACGTTATGAATCCACGATAATAAACAAATTTCAAAAATAATCCTATTGACTTAAATCTTACTCCTCAGAAATACCTGGTATTGAATCTGAATAGGAAGTATCTTCTCCAAAATCAAAGATGTAAAATCAATTTATTTGCACCTGTCTTCAGCATTTCTCCAAAATTAAGTTTTAAAACAATGTTCTGATTTATCAATTTTGATCTGTTAAATTATCAGAATTAAATTACAAAAAGTCGCAAATCAGGGTGATGTGAATAGGATTAGTTACACCTAAAGATTTATTTTCTTTCTAGGACTTGAAAGAAAAAAAAATGAATCCACCATTCCGAAATCTGACTCCGAATTAGCCATCAGTAAGCCAAAAAAAATTCCTGATTATCCTCTAGACTGAAAATTAAAAGAATCAATCATTATGTCGTTAATTATTTTCTTTTCTTCAAACGTTTCTCAAAAGCATTTTACTCCATATCAGATCCCCGAATTTTCCAAATTTGCGTAACGTAATAGGTCTCTTTTTTCTAACTGTTTTATCTGCAATATTGATATATGTTCAGCGTGCGTCCAGTTATGACTGCTCTAATGAAAAGTATATCAAATATGTATCATCAAAAAATATATGGGTTTGATCATTTCCATGATGGTGCTTTTACACAGTTTTCAATGGCATATTTGTCTTCAGGTGTCATAAACATAAAATTTTGAATTTAATAGATGAAATTTCCAAAAACTTAAAGAATTAAAATATTTTCATTCATCAAATTCTAGGAAAAACACTCCTGCAGCACAAGAGGCGATTGGAATAAAAGTGGTCCAAGATGATAGTAACATGGCATATCTCACTCAACATCCACCAAACCTACAGAATCCTACCACCACCATTGGACGAAGTCAAACCAAGTCAAACTAAGTTTGAGAATAAGCTATTTGAGTGTCAAGATATCAAGCGAGAAAAACGCAATCTAAAACAATGAGAGCAATTATAAAAAAGTCCAAATGCAACTAATTTATTATCAATAACCAACATTTTAAGGGAGGTAGTAATATGAAAAATGGGTCAGCGTTAAACCCGAAACGGTAAACGATGGTATTAGAAAAAAAGTACACGAAATATAAATGGGAACCTTTCAATCGAATTACAAAAAGAGTGAGACTAAAAAAGAATAGAATAAAACTATAAAATATTGGAGATAAAAAAAAAAAAATAAACTGGGAAGGTAGGCCTGACAGGCGGCTAGATGGAGATATGGCCTATAATATTCATCGTTTCATCTCTCTCTCTCTCTCTCTCTCTCTCTCTCTCTCTCTCTCTCTCTCTCTCTCTCTCTCTCTCTCTCTCTCTCTCTCTCTCTCTCTCTCTCTCTCTCTCTCTCTCTCTCTCTCTCTCTCTCTCTCTCTCTCTCTCTCTCTCTCTCTCTCTCTCATTCTACTACTTATTAGTTCCGATATATAAAATTATAAATGTATATTAATATTACTACCGTATATGCATGTATCCATATTACTTTTCCTCCCTAGTAAGATGTTGATGCAAGACATTGTTAAACCGGTGAAATACAAAATTACAACGAGCTAAGGTCTAACGACTAGAAAGATTAATGGGAAGACAAAAGATGAAAAGAGCGGGCGGTTTGTCGGGAAAAACTTCATGAATTAAATTTTATTATATCGCCTCCGCCGGTAATGATAAACCCTGTTGAAAAGATATCTTCTTAATGGATTCCGGCATCCTTTCTCAATTAGGCTCAGCTACTGCGAGGATTGAGTTTGGTTTACAACTCATTCTACTACTTATTAGTTCCGATATATAAAATTATAAATGTATATTAATATTACTACCGTATATGCATGTATCCATATTACTTTTCCTCCCTAGTAAGATGTTGATGCAAGACATTGTTAAACCGGTGAAATACAAAATTACAACGAGCTAAGGTCTAACGACTAGAAAGATTAATGGGAAGACAAAAGATGAAAAGAGCGGGCGGTGGATGTAATTAATGACGTCACTACCTTTGCGTCATGGTTTGTCGGGAAAAACTTCATGAATTAAATTTTATTATATCGCCTCCGCCGGTAATGATAAACCCTGTTAAAAAGATATCTTCTTAATGGATTCCGGCATCCTTTCTCAATTAGGCTCAGCTACTGCGAGGATTGAGTTTGGTTTACAAGGTATCTGGATAAGATTTTTAAGTTTAACTTTTTTTTTAAATTTAATCAGCTAAAAATGTGAAAAAAAATATGGGTAGGCTTGATTAAGTAGGTAAGTAATATTTTTCATTGTGCATATATTGTCTCCAATCCATTATTAGCACTAAACTTCTCCATAAATGGCGTTTGAATAAAATAAATGTGAATTCGTAATTGTGAAATGAAGTACAATGAGAGATCGCCTTTGTATTGGAGCTTTCAAAATCAATAAACAGTTTATTCCAAATATTTATTTAAAATTTTTAATACTAAAAAGGTTTGAGAAATAATTTCTAGAGCTGTCCTAGGCATAATAATATATTCGCAACATCTCAACTATTGGTAAAAAGTGGAATATACTTATCTATTCATCTCTCTAATAATTTCGTATAGGTTATTCGAAGTTTTAACTTTTTTAATATGTTAATAATTCAATAATAATAATCCTTTTAAGGGCTGGTTATTGAGATAAGGGTTAGGTAAGTCTTGGATTTAACCGAGCTTAACTTATTTCGTAACAATTCCAAAAATAAAAAATGTTCTGCCTGTCCCTTTTTAGCTCCTTACTGGACACAAGTTTTCGTTTGGATACTGACGGAATGGTTATTATTAGCCTAATATACAAAAAAAGTTAATATTTGTATACGCTACCATAAATTCACGAAATCTGCAGTTAGGAGTAAATTCATTTTAGCTTAATTATCACCTTCAAAGGATGCTGCCATACATCTACATATTTCGTACGTATCACCAAATATAGGTGTGTACAAGAATCCACTTGAATGGAGATGGATGACAAGCAGTCAAGGACTCGGACTTGTGAAAACCAACAGCTCCTCAATCACTTCTCTAATTCAATGCCGGCCGCTGCAAAAAGGATGCAACACGGCTACAGAAAAGTAGGGTTGAAGTGCTCTTCCAACTGTTCTTACTGCCACGAGGAATTTGAGAAGTGTAAAGATATCCTGAAGATGATCCTTCTCTTTTAGAAGGAATTGATGGAGCAGAACAGCTTGAAGAGCCATTCGTGTTGTCAAGACCGACAACCGAACAAAAAAACTATGAACTGTCCTTCTGGTACATTTCATTAATTTGTAATATGATATATACCAACGCTTAATTATTCCATGTATCTTAATTTAATATAAATTAATATAATTAATTTAATATAATTTAATATAAATAAAGTAATGTTAAATGTTTGGAATCGATGACTAATTTGGCTCTATTTCGCTTTTTTTGTATTTCATTTAAACCCATATGAAGAAAGAAGAACAGTTTTTTATTGGAATATTTGTGTTTATCCAAATTCTGCTTCATTCTTATTTAATAGTGTAGCATCTTTACTAATCATCATTATAAAAAAACGTTTCACAAGCGAATTTATAAATGTTTTCCATCATGCATAAAATTATCCTCTATTCAGTACTGATTAAACGAAATTTTATTTCGAGTTTATGATGTAAAAAATTGTTTTTTCAACTTTTTGTCCAACTTGGAAGAAAATAGCGTCGGAGACAATGGTCATGGAATTAAAATATGGAGATCAAAGTTGTAGCAAATTGTATTCTCTAAAAGTTTTATACTGAAGATTTTTCTCAAAAATATACGAACAAAAAACTCGAAAATATTTTAGATTTTTTGTGCACCGCGGTGCGCGCTTGGGGAGGAAGAGGTCGAAAAATTGGATTTTTTATTAGACCTAATATATAAACCATATAAAAAAATCAGAACCTCTATTTCCTGGGCTAACAGTGCAGTATGGAAAATGTACTTTATTTACAAAAGTATATCAGAAACCACTGTTTGATGCTTACGTCCAAAATATGTCTGGCTTAACCCTACCTGTGCACGCCTTTTTATATTTAAAATGGAGAAGTGGGGAGAGCATGAGGCCGTGGAAAACACAGGGCTGAGAACAGGCAGCTGTGAGAAATAAACAAATAACTTAATGTGAACCTAAACATGGAACTTATAAATTCAAAAAAGGTCTTATTTGTTGCTAGAGGTCGCAACTTGTTTTTTAACTTGTTAAAAGTATTAGCTGCGAGCCTATGTACTCTAAAGCCTAGTTTCTATGGGAAGCAAACAGAAACGCCTGAGATACCAAAGAAATTGTTATGGGCTTATTGACTCGGTATTCCATTCGAAATGGGCTGCGATTGGTCAAGCCATATGCTGTTTACTACCCTTTGTTAAAAATTAAATGTTGAAATAATTTATTAATACTTATATAGTATTAATTAGGCTAAAAATGCTGTTCTATAACTTATGATTACATTTACCTAACTCCAATGCTAAATATATATCTCAGCAGGATACTTCTACACACTCAGCACTGTCCAATCCTACACATTATAAAACTCTTTTACTAAAGAAACGTGAAATTTAAAAGTTCTTCTCCCATTAACGAACATTGAAAAGCAAATGGTAAAGCCATCGCTTTAGAAAACAAATAGCCGTAAAACCGCGGAATATAACCAGCCAAAACAAATGTAGGATGTACCAGATCAGAAAGCGAGCCTTCCAAAATCATTAATGTGGAAGTGTGTTGATTCCAACTGCCAGGTCCCAGGCACTCGACGAATCAACTGTAAGCCCCGCGACCACAACCACAGCCTCAACGTCTATACCCCTCCATATTTCAACTTGGATCAATGAGAATATCTAATTCCTCGTCACTTTCTCCTCCAACCAAAACTAATCAGGCTCGTCTGAAATTCTTTATCTTTGAGTTCAAACATTTCAAATCAGTTATAGATCTCTTTTCCCTTCATAAAACTCCTTGAGGTAATTCTTAAATAGCGTCTATTTAACCATTATTCATATTTTTTTTAAATGTCAATGGTTGAATTATTCATTCTCATGGATGAACGTTGCCACTTTCACTAAAATAACCATTTTTTACGGAGATCCTTAGAATTGAACTGCTTATCGAAACAGTAATCCATGCTTCCTTGATTTCAAAATCTGAACCTCTAAAATTATTACATTATACCCTTTAATAAACCTTCTGACCATAGTCCACTTGTCTCTCAGCACGTAGCTCCGATTCCCGAACCTTATCCATCTTCATTAATAATGGTCATCCAGTCACCAGAAGTCGATTTACCAGTTTTCTAGTACAATAAGATTTCACTAATCCGACTTAATATCGGCGTTTGCAGTGCCGGATTACCAAGATGTCCGGATTAGTGGAGGCATATTTCGAAAACAAAACAAATCAACGTGAAAACCTCATATAGTTACTATTTACAATATATAATTGAATAAACTATGGTAAATAAGTATAATAAAAATAAGTGTTAACTGAGGATGTAACAAATTATTAAAATAATTAAGCCATTCGCTCCGTGATATATTTCCACCATACAAAACGTTTTGAGATTTAAATGAACGAACCAAGTTCCACAGTTATTTTGTATCTCGAACAGTTTTAAATTCGTTTATTGTATTTTCAATAATTTGTAATTATGTAATTGTGTAATTGTGTAATTCAACAATGAAGAAGAAAAATCTTTGGACGCAAAACCTCAACCATATCAAAGGCTAATATGTATAGTATAGTGAGATAAGGCAATCTTTAAATATCAGTAGGGCTTCGGTAGCTGTTTAAGGTAGAGAGGGGCAACACATACTCTTATAACGCGTACCGAGTATTTTACTCAAATGCTCTCACTAGCCGTGATTTCACACGACTAGGGATGAATGGGATAGCAAAGACTGACCTACCCTATCCATCCACAGTTGTATCGAATCCCGGCCAGTGGGAGTATTCGAGTAAAATACTCGGTAATCATTACTCGGAGTAGTTTTTGTCCAATCCTAGTTCAAGGTTCAAGTCGTGTTCTACTAGAATAAAAAAATTATTTTGTTTAGAATTTTGTTAATGTTTTTTTTTTTTTTGTTTTACATTAAAACTTATCATATCAGAATAAAATAAAGAATATACCAAGATATCAATATATTTTCGGCAGAATAGGATACTATTCTGGAATGATAATCAATGGAATGATAATTCTCACTTGCAGCTCATTGGAATATTTCCAAATAGTAAAAGTGGTTTGATTTAATATAGTGGTTTGACCATAATATTGTCCTGTTTTGAAAAGCCTATTAAAAAAAAATAAGGCGTTTTGTATTTGACTCAATACTTCATAAGATTCAAGTTTAATAAATAAGTTGGGTTTTAAACGTAACTCCACTCATCTAGTGCACTACACCCGTTTGACAATCCACGCATAGGTTTTCATGTTATCGATGCATTCTTCATAAAGTATGAAGATATTCCAAAGCTGTAGATATTTTTAGAAGATGTTAGTCCTGATATATTCCAGAAATCCTGGCCGTTGCAATATTAAACTGGCGATCTGATGGCGGGATGTAGAAGTTCCCAGGGTCTCAGCTAATAGCCTGTTTATGAAAGAATTTATTGGAAACTCCAACTTCTTCCTCCCACAAAATTAACGAACCTTCGGTAAGAATTTTTAAACTGATAAAAATCACTAACTTTATTTTAACCCTAAAATTTCTTGAAATTTCAATTAAAAACCATCCGGTGAAGATAAATTAAGTCCGTTCTTTAATTATTCATAGTTAAATATTACGAAAGTATGTAATTTGTAATTTAATTACTAATATGTAGTCGACAAAGCGAAGGCGAATGTACGATGCCGACATCACCACAATCGTTGTCTACTTACGTTTTCCTATTTCAAAAGCCAAAGGCTAGGCTTGGTACAGTCCTCCCACTTACATCTTGGACGTTTGCCCTTGCAATGATACATCTGATAATGAATTGTTTAACAGCAAAGAGTGACGTCATTCAGCACTTGAAATTCCAATGGATTGGCTGGGTGAACAACGGTCCAAAGCTACTAAAATGTTCATTACTAAGGAAATGATCGTATAATATTCTTATTAATTGTAAATAATGCTTATTCAACTTATAGTTGATATATTCATTTTTTTTTTAATTGTTATCCCTCATTGAACGGGTAAAGAGATAATTTTATCAATGACTTTTTTGGCATGGTCGCTTACCTTCAGGACCTTATATCATAATAAAGTGCAATAGCACAAGTATAAGTCGGAAGCACAAGTGGAAAGATTCGTGTTTAGAGGTTGCAAGTCATTTAACGTTATTAGATAATATCATGAACAGCCTATTGTAGAATAAAGTACGTAAGTACAAGTACAAATGAGTTAATGACTTACCACGCCTATGAGTTACACTGTGAAATGTTGAAATACATTTTAAATAGTATGAAATATTTAAAATAGTTTCATTAAAAAACAGTAAATAAAAAATAATCTAATACAATTATTATTACCTAATGACGATAAGTAACCTGTAACCTCTAAAAACAATCATTTCTTATTTTACTTTTACCACTCGTACTTTAGCTGTTGTACTTTATTATGAAATAGGACCCTGGAACGCCCTTGCATACCATGGAGTGGTACGCGTTTAAACATTCCTGCCCTACATCATCACCTTACATACACCTTACATCATCACCTTGTTTTAAATCGTATTCTATTCAAATTGTCTAAATTTCATCATAACCACACTCATCATCCTAATTCTTTATCACAATCTCTAACTAGCTCCACTCATCCATCTAATCTCTAACTAGCTCCACTCATCCATCTAATCTCTAACTAGCTCCACTCATCCATCTAATCTCTAACTAGCTCCACTCATCCATCTAATCTCTAACTACCTCCACTCATCCATCTAATCTCTCTCGAAGTTAGAGCATTTACAGCAGCATGACTAACAGCATTGACTCTGAGATCTTTTGTAATTATGTTTACTGAAGTTTTGGCAATGATCAGATTCACCTCTCAAATATTGAGCGTCTGGGACTATAGCACCTTCTCTCAGTGGGGATTTTCCCTCCACAATTGAGTGGAGGGGACGGGACAAGCCAGGTTTGGAGTGTAAATACTTAATATAAGCCTGCCTGCGTTTAAGATCTCTAATCTAATCTCTAGGTCCCGGGTTCGAGACCGGCTGTGGCATATAATTATTTATTCCGTTTTCAGCCGTGGATCGGCCCTGTGGGATCGGAAGACCCTCCAGAAGCTCAGCCAGCTTCTATAAACTGTGTACCTTTAATTGGGGGGAAACCCTGGCGGTTGAGCGTGATCTCCTTGCACAACCGTCGGTCCAGAAACACTACGCTCCTTACCCAAGTACTTAACCTTAGTGGTACCGGTTTATTATTATTCTATTAATATTATGAGAATGAATTCCTCAGTCATTATTGCGATTGTCATTAGTTGAGACACAATAGAATATTTCTCAATAAATAACAAAAACAATTACTTTATTGTGATTTCCTTACAATTTATAATAAATAAAGTGCATAACATATTACGGAAATCGTAAAGAATTTGAAAGATATATGTCATGAAAAAAGGAGGCAAAATCATACGAATGTAGAATATTACAAGACAAGAGGCTGCAAATATGAGAGAATCATTGCTCTAGCTGGCAGGGAAGCTATAAAGATCAGGCTTGATATTGCTGGAGCGTGTCAGTCACGAATAGAACAGGAATCTTTCTCGGGCACGTTCGCAGCAATGGCAGCCAATTTCTTTTCCTCAAATGTTTTACAGAAAGGAATAAAAATATATCGACTACTGTTTTGGATACCATGAAGTCTGGAGCATTTTTTTGATATTTGACGTTTAAGGATCAATCCGGTCTTATGAAAATAATTATATTTTTTATTATTAATAAATAAAAAAATTGTTGCAATGTGATGCCCGACACAGCTTTCACTTACAACCCAATAATCACAATACAATCTTTAAATAATTTTGAAGAGCTCGGATAAATACTACTTGAAATATTCCCAGAAGTGAAATATTCACATCTTTATGTCTTCTCTCATAAAAGTACCAACATTAAAATATTTTTTTAAACTATTGCAGTACGACAATTATGTACACTGTATATGTTTGGTTTGTCAAGTTGCAAATAAATTTTAAAATTTTGTATTTAATTTCCATTAAATAACATAGAAGTAGAAATCATTAACTGCAACAATTAATTGAGTGTATGCGTTTTTGTCATTATCCTTTATCTTCTACGGCTTTATATGTTTCTTTTTTTACTTTTTTCCAAAATAGACTAATCGGAAGTGCAATTTACAATTTTCTCGAAAATGCTCTGAAGGTTTTGATTAAAATCGTTTTATCAACGTACAATTATTTATCATTTGATATTTTATCCTCATTGAAATAGTCTGACTGGGCTTAATTGCCGAATTTTCAAAATAGCCTCCTCTAATTTACCTTTAATTTTGTTTATTTTAAATAATTAACCGCCTCTCATAATGAGTAGAAATAAAAAATGGATTGATATAAACTATGAAAGAAATGATAAATAATTACAGGAAAAAAAATTAAAAATGCTTTCTTAGGTTAAAAAAAAAAATCGGAAAATAAGCGTAGTAATATAGATGTATAATTATGCCGTTGAAACGCTAAAGATTTTAGAAATAAAATGTATTGGAGAGTGACGAAAAATGCGAAAACTTAAGTGACTGTTGTCGTTAATAATTTCTACTTTAATGTTATTTAATAAAAACTAAATGTTCCATGAAAACCAAATAGAAATTTTTTTAATTTATTTTAGCCCGACGAACGAAAAATATAAAGTGCACAGAATTATCGTACTGCAATAGTTAAATAAATCATTTTGCTGTACTTTTGTGAAATAAGACGCGAAGAAGTTCGGCATCATGCTGAAAATATTTCAAGTAGTGTTTACGTAAATTCTTTAAAATTGTTTTAAGTAAGGGATTATTATAATAGGGTGTTAAGTAAAAGTTTTGTGATGTGCGCACCGCACCAAATTTTTAACATTGAGATATACTTTAGGCAATGAATGCACATATTATCAGGCTCTGGATTCTTTAATAATAACTTTGTTCTAAAGATCTTAAAGACAAGTGATGATGCTGGTCTTCATATCGCAGCCTAAGAAGAACCTAGCGAAAAGACTTTTAACGAGACTAGTATCAGAGAGAGCATTCTCCGTTATAAGTGCTACACCCGGTGGCCTTTAGATGGTTGCGAATCCTCCAAACACCCCTCAGTAAAAGAACAGAATCATTAAGAACTAGAGGGGGACGACATAGAGTGATGAAGAGGGCATTTCCATCTCTTGCATTAAAAGGCTCCGATAGTATCGCAGTCACGGGAGTCCTGTATCGTTATTTAATTCCTCATTTTCTTTCCTAAGGCGGGTTTCTTTTGAAGAGGTAGACTTCTTATAGAAGTAGTATAAGAGCACGGAACTTTTCAAATGATACCCCGACGCTAAAATAAGCATTCGAGGAAAAAGAAAAAGAAAAAAAATGTATTTAACGGAACGACAATTTCAGTCATGCACTACTTATCGCAGATCTGTCATAGAATTTAGTAGTTCATAGTTGTTAGGACAAGCCCAAACAATCAATTCTTTCAACGACTAAATAGTTTTTGTCACGATTTTAGTTTAGTTGTAAGAGGTCGCATAAAATAAATAGCTCTGTAAATAGGATACCTCTTCCAATATCGATAAAGTGAAAAAAATAAAATAAAAATAATATTCCTCAATTAATTTAGGAATGAAATTAAAATAACGAGATAAATCTTTCTCCTCAGGATACAGTAAGTCCGAATTTTTGTAAAATCAACAAATCAGAGCGCGACAAAAACTCAATCACTATAAGCTTAAATTATATCATCTATATGCAAAAGGCTTGGAATTTTGAAGTGAAACGATAAAAGGCTGGGTTCAAATCATCTTAGCGGTAGTCAATTTATAGTAAATTGTTCAACTTCGGATAGAGTGGGTGCTTCACAAGGATACCTCTTCAATCCTCTTCACGCCAATAGCTGTAAAAATGAAATACTATTCAAAATCCCAATGTGAAAAACCGAATGATTTCTATTACACATTTGGCGTTTGAACATTCACCGGTCAATGCCGACTTACATAAATAAAGATATTTTAAAATTGTTTTAAATTTTAACGTTGCGATTAATTTGTTATAAAAATTAATTGTTTTAACAATAAATTAATTGTTTTCTCAATATTGACCGCCTGGACACGGCGAAGGTCGACTTTCCCCGGTTTCGAATGAAGATTTGAGGACAATATTTCGGATTAACTCCAACCTAATTGGTGAATGTTAATAATCACCGGAGAATGTCACCTGATTTCGGTCACATATACATACATTAGGTTGTTACAAAAATCCATGTAAATTAAAGATATTTACAAATTGTTAGATGTACATTTGTGACAGACTAGGTAAATATAAAAGTATAATTTCCAATTTTCCGAAACATTTCAAAGGTAACCGAAACCTCATTAAATATTATAAACTATTCTGAGAAGAAAGATTAAGCAGAAATCCATCATAGCTTCGGGTACGGGCGAAAAAAAAAATATTTTTTAGGTACATTTTATGTATCAAAGTTTTTTGTTGGCCCTAATGTGACTCACATCAACGCTCTTTCCAGCATACCATGGCGTTTTATTACAGTAAAATGTATCATAGTTAAAACAACCATAAGCCTATTTTTTTGGTACAATATTTTTCAACATTTTCTGATTAAGCTGTCGCATTGTGGGCCAATGATCTTAAAAACTGGACAAAATACGAAAATTTCAAATCAAAAAATTGAGCGTGAAATAAGTCTGGTTTCTTTTTATGCGTCTGAACTAACAGGAATTGGATTTTATATTAGATGTTTTGAGATATCTTGTTTAATCGTGGATTTAATATTTAATCCTGCCTTATATCATTGTTTGTTTATTTATATTACCACTTATGTCTTTTAGATTTCAATTTAATGTTTACCATTGATGTCAGTGAACTCTTATCACTTACACTATTATTGATAACGCTGCTGAACGTAAGTCTAAAAAAATCTGATGTGGACACCATATAGCTTCCATGTATGCCTATTAAACCGTAAATCGGTGACTCAAAAACTGATAGTGAATTTGTATTTGGTTACAAGATTCCGAAGATAGCACTATTTCAAAAACGACACTCGGCGTCGCGACGTCTATTGGCGTCGGTTAGTTGTTACAGTTCTCTCGTAATTCAGTCGTGATCCTCGATGTTTAGATTCCGAATTTTATTTTATAAAACTTTTATTTCTAAAATTGAGAAACATTTAAAAATTTATTATGAAAATTAAAAGGCTTATTATCAACAACAAACTACTTCAGTTCATCCAATTTTAACAAAAATCAAGCATGTTAAAATGAAATACATAAAAGTCTTACATACCAAATTTGAGAGTTTTCACATTTAATAATATTTTTGATGAAATCGATAATGGCCTTTATGTAAAGTAAAACTTCCGGTTTTCAAATATCTAGTACATTATAATATATAAGCTTATAATATATAAGCTTTATATACCAAATTTGAGAAGTTTTGCATTATGATCTTCAAGTATAGTACCACTTTCAGTTATTATGTAATGACCAAAAAGAGAAGTGCATAACTAGATGTCACAATGACCCCCTATAAAAAATTTCAACTTTCTACTACGAACTTCGCATTGACAGGTGTGAATATAAAAATAAAGCTCCCTCTAAAAAAATAGTAATAATTATTTCGGCTTCATTTTTGGCCAGACATTTGCATTTTGTGTGTTGGTTTTATATGAGCCTGTCATATGGTGGTCAGTACAATATGAAGAAAGGGGATTAATTGGGGTTTCTTGGGCATGTATTTTAAAGCAATTAATCAAGCCACTCCTGGGCAACCACTAACTACATTATTTAGCATGAAACCAATGGTATGACCAAATGAATCAAATGAACGGACAGCTGAATTCTGCTATGAACACGCTGAGGCACAACGATTAATAGTTATTTAAACTATGCAATAATTATAGTTCGATAGGTAATTGTATAATTCGAACAGAAAAATGTATAATTATAGTTCGTAAAATATATTGGGTGATCTGGTAATTTAAGTGAAGAATGTGGAAACTATTCAATCAAATATAATAGCGTTGTTAAAAACTGATAAATCTCGAAATAAATACTAACAAGCTCTTAAGGTCTTCGAAAATTGCGTAGAATATTTGGCTGGAAATATGATTAATACACTTGAGAACTTAGGAGGCTGCACAACACGGCATTGCGGAGGCGTGCAATCTGTAAATATACTCCAAGTGATAGCGCCGCTTAGATTAAAATTGGCACAATAATGATCGAACATGCTCATAATGATCGAAGTTAATGAGGGGTGGAGCAAAGGGTAAACGTCTGTAGGGTGGACCGACATTTAGTTGGGGTGGATTAAATTAAATTAAGGTTGACCTTGCGGATTTAGGATTAGGGATTTAGTGGGTGGATGTATGCAGGCTCCGATTGTTGGTGGTACAAACCTTTTGGGGTTCGCCAAGGATTTTATTATTATTATTTCATAGAGCAGAGTTGTGCTATTTGAAATTAATAATTTTTATTTTATTTCATTTTTAATTTTTTGATATATCTTGACTTCTGGATTCATCAGCATTTTATCTTCACACTTATACAAATTAAAAATAATTTATTTTTGGTGAGATAAATTTAAAAAAATGTTTACATTTTTTAATAAATTATCTTTATAGATTTTTTTCACACCAAAATGATGGCAAATTTTGATTCAGCAACCCAAAAAACCTTAGTTTTTCAAAGTTGGTTTGAATCGTTCAAAGGGTTCCTGATTTATGTCGACCAGGGCAATGCCATCATATTATTAGGTGTATAAAAGGAAAGCCCGTTTTTCGTTTGTAAGGCTTAACCGCGTATCAATCATCACCAAATTTTAACTTTATCATCTTCAAGGTTCCTAGATAGTTTTGCAATAATATAATCTGTCGATACCTATATTGCGACTGCACAAAACTCCAAAAAAACACTTCTATATTTAATTTGCGCATAATTCGAAAAATATACATTTTAGTAAAGTATACATACGATTAGACGATTAAAACCCGTAAAAAAAAAAAAAAACAGTGAAATTGGACCATTATCAACAAATATACAGTGCATTAAACATGTAGCTATGTGTTTATTTTCCTACCGCTGCAGGTCGGAGGAACTACAGATCATAAGCGCGCTGCTAGGGTAAGGAAAATATTGTAATCGAGTCAAATTATCGATTGCAGAGGCCCGTAAAAAAAAGTATTTTTGGCCATTGTCTATGTCACGATTATCTTTTGAAAACTTGAACTAATTCTAAACGTACAATATTTTTTAACAAACATTCAATTGTCTTCATTTGATTTCTCTCTCTCTCTCTCTCTCTCTCTCTCTCTATATATATATATATATATATATATATATATATATATATATATATATATATATATATATATGCTCACATATATATAAATATCCTCAAATCCAGCAATAGCGAAGCATTGCCGGGTCAGCTAGTGTTATATATGAATATAAAGTGAACAAGGGCCAGGTTTGTTAATGGGCCAACAATGTGCAGAGGAGACCCAAATGAAGCAGAAGATATCGCCGGCAGTTAGCTGCCCTCTGGCACTTCCCTCCTTAATGATACGAATATATTTCTCCAAGCGATATTTGGTTACGATATTTCAACTGGCTAAGGTCTTGGAACTAAATTGGACTAAATAGATTTATAAAGGAATATATTTTTCTATTCAACTCATCACGCAAGGTCTTCGTGCGGACGGGTCGACAAATTGATAATGATACGGTTGCAGTTATGCTATTCAAAAACTGAGGTAACTTCAGCGGAGTCTCAATTTTTAGCTGTTTCACGCAATTAGATTTATCACTGTGGAGGATATTTAAATTACTTCATTAATAAACGAAAAGTGTTAATTTTTGTATCTTCCACTGTGAATGTAAGAAAAAAAAATTACTTTGATACATTTTTTATGTATATATATATATTTATATATATATATATATATATATATATATATATATATATATATATATATATATATATATTTACCACATTTTTCTCCCCATTCTATAAAAACCATTATCAGTTGATGCTACAATGTTCTAGAGTCATACTCATAAAAATAAAGTAAACGATTTTATCCATACATCGCAACAATGTTTACCTTCTAGTGACCTGAGTTATATATTGAATGTTATGTTATTCTGAATATTTATATATAGGGATGCCATTGGGTAATCATTGACAATGATTGTCCCAAAATCATTTAAACATATTAAAATACCTAATAAGTTTTCCAAATTGGTAACTTCTCGAAGGGCCTGTTTGTGTTTACCATTATTCACTATTTAGTCAATATAAATACCCATACTTACTGGACTGTTGATATATTTATATTAATTGAGTTTATAGTGGCTTTGGATAAAGAGCAACAAATTTCTTTATAAAACTATCTTTTATTTCATTAAAATTTATCTCATATACATACATATGCATTTACTTAATTAGGTATTGATTCAGATAGATGAGGTTAATTTAACTATTAAATGTTTATATCAAAATATCTCTGGCTATTGTTAACATTATTCAAAACTTATATGAGGGAATTGATCGTTGAAGAACATCGGGATGTTCTAGTAGTGATCTCTTGCGGATCAGTCTATCCTCAGGACAAGGGCGCATCCCAGCAGTAACTTTTCAAGCCTGTCTCCGTCTCATAAGGAAGTGTCAGAGTCTCCAGTCTAGAGTCTCTTCGCCTGTAGTCCCGAGTCCCTCCACTTGTCCTAGACTTATATCCTCTTTTTCGGTTGCTCCCACCTCTTCCATGGGTAGAGGATAAATGATTTTAATTGTTGGCTTTAAAAGTGTCTGGGTGGAGTTTCAATCTCCAACGACGTTATTATTGGCCAAAACTCCTACTAAGGAAGGTGATATTCTTGGTAGATTCAGACTAAAGCTCTTCACTTTGTGGCAGCTGCTCTAGAGGCATCCGAGAGTGTTTCCAAAAATCTCTTTAATTTAATTTAACTCTTCTCTAATCTTTTACTTGTTTTTATGAACGCAGGTATTGTACTTCAGGGTGATCGGCTTCTCAAAATTTATTATTTCTCCCCAGAGAAGCTAAACCCAAGTGCTGTTATCTTAATATTAACTGGCTAACTCCCTATTGGTTCTCAAATCGAATTATCCTTCTATTTCTGAATGATTCTTCAAAAGGGACTATAACATTTAATATGATAATTAAATATACCCACATCTGTGTAACTGTTAAATGATTCTTTCTGTCAACTCGTCAATTACGCCTGGATAGTTTCAGACTAGCTGGATTTTTTTTAATATCAGGTAGTCCAGTCGGATCCGCCTTACTTCCACATGCAGACTTATGTCTTTGCGTCTCAGTTATTCAATATTATTTAACTAAATCATATATATGGTTTAGTTGATACATATAAAATAGTAGTCTTACTTTATATTATATGTTATATTATCTTACTAGATAATTTTAAAATCGCTACTCCATTCTAACATCACTTGCTGTACAAAATCACTTACTATGCCTACACATATGATACTCACCTTGGATAATGCGATTAAATTCTCAGAATTCAATCACTATCACACATCACAACATCTATTACTGATACTTAGACAAGACACCTGATAGCCTCTGACCGAAGGATGACGTGGGGCCAACCCGATCAAACAACTAAAATTACAGTACTCTCTTTATTCTAAATAGCAATAGAATGAACATTAGAAATTAAAAGTGCACATGACTATTTAAACCCAAATTTTCAGGAAAAATGACACACATACAAAAACTACAATCTTTTCAATTAAAATTTTTAAGACAAAACGCTCGCTCCTTGGTACGTAAATAGCAAAATTCCTCGTACAGACTTACATCATCGAAATATCGACCAACACACACGTATTCATTATATCATTCATTTCACGGACTTACCAACAGATTAAGGACTGATATGTTCATTAATGTATAATACGAGAAGGGGAATAATGAAGAGCTGGATGAGAGATCGCCTTTCTTGATTGACGGTGCTGAAATCAAGCCCAGAAAGAGGTTCTATTAGCTACTGTCTTTCCCCACTTTACTATTTCAAATTTTTTGAAATTTTTCCTTCAAATTGCGCCTTCAAATTTTCTGATAGTCACCACTATTCTGGGGCAGGTGTGAATAAATAATTTAAGTTAAAAACTTCGATTTCGTGGTGGGTCCATATAAGAAATATCGACATTTTTAGCAAGGCATATCGCATTTTTTCCCCGTGCACAAAGGCTTTGTAGAATAAATAGCGAACTTTACCCTGTAATGGAAAAAGTTGGTAAAAATAGGATGATCCTCTCTTCCTGCTCTAGTCAAGTGCATAATGGTATTAATAACTTATTAACAACAGAAACTTAATCTTTTTAACGCACAAATTGAATTTATAATCTTTAGAGGACAAATTAAGATTATTTCTACACGTCAGAGTTAGTTAGACTGTCCATATAGAACTCGCTAATATAGTACGTTCCGATTTAATAACTTGCCTGGATCTATCTAAGTCTGTATCAATGTTAAAACCAACTATTTTTGAAATAAGGACCTATCGAGCGAATCCCTTCATATTCCTTGTTGAAGAAAAAAATCCAATTAATTTTATTGAAATGCGTATAAAATATAAAACCTAATAATGAAAATATGATCGTTAAAATTCGTTTAAGAGTTGATCATGTAGGCGCGGCTTGAGCTTACCAGATTAAGCCGTATCTTCTCTTCTAAGCTCCTGCCAAATTCCACATCCTTAAAGATATTTAAGCAGGATGGTTTAAATAATCGGACGATCGCCAGTTGGTAAAAGTAATAATAAAATGTCGGGTAAATTTAAATAAAAAAAAATTTAACAATAAATAGGGTTTCTTGACTTCCTCTGTAACTCTATATTAAAAAAAAACTCCTGATTGTTTAATCTTCTGAAATCATCCCGACAACACATTCCACAAATCATACAAATCTTTTGATACAGTCTTTTTCATGCTGTAGTTTTTAAAGAAGATCAGAAGTCGTACTTAAGCCATGTCCACACCGGTCGATTTTCGGTGTGTTTTTGTTTTCGACAACACTACCTAACTTTTCATTAACTTAACTAATTAATTAACTTAATTTTCATACCTTGAAGATTTGAAGGTATTCCAATCATTTGTATTCCGAAACTATCCCAAAATAATATATTGTTTTTTTTTTTTTACTTCAGATGATATTTTAGCCATACAAAGGCCATTTTTAAATATAAAGAATTAAGGCTTGTTTAAAGTGTTATTTTCATTATAGGTTATTTTCATTAACTCTAACGCCAGCAGAGAAAAACCTATAATTTGTATGTTATTAGAAAATTTAAAAAACAAAAAAATACACCGGGACTGAAAAACATAAGCTCACATAAACCAGGCCAGCAATACTACATCTCACATCGGCAGTTATAAATAGACTGACCAACTAGACACAGTTTCCTCCCCCTCCCACAGTAACTATGTGAGAGAGCTTTTTATTGTTTTAACATGCATTATGATAGCGTATGACCTTGTAAGAACTTATTGATATTTATACAATGGTAGTGACATAATTAATATTAAAATATTGACATTTATCATAAAATATTAATTAATTAAAAATAGATATTATACATAAATACTGTAGTATTTACTAATTAATGATAACAAAAGTTGTAACGAGTTAGAAGTCGGTTTTAAAATTAAACATAAAATAAAAATTTTAATAATACAATTAGTAGTTATAATTAATAAATAATTTATAATAATACAATTAATGGTATTTATATATATAAATACCATTAAGTCACTTCCGGTTGGACAATAATCAACCAACTGATCAGCTCTTCCAATAAAGGAAAGGAACTTAAATTCGACAAACCAGAAGTAGTACTTTTTGTTTTTTAGAAAGTGTTTTTGTTTTTTTAACTTCCGCCTTCTGAGAAGAGAGGAATAGGAATCGTGCTAAAAATCGATATTTTCGTGTATAATCACGTTTCAAAGTCAGTACTAACCGTTTTTAACGTTTTTATAATTATACGTATATATGTGTGTGTGTGGATGTCGTATACACTCTAGCTCAAATACTAATTAACTAAATGGTGGGGATTTTTTATTTAAGTTCCTTTCCTTTATGGGAAGAACTGATTAGATTGAACTGATACGTCCAACCGGAAGTGATACTTTATTTGTAGCTCTACATAGATTTTAGTAAAAAAAAAAGATGTTTACATATAATCGTATTATTTTCAAATTCGGTATTATAGACTTTTATGCCATTCCAAATAAAGTATTAAATTTCAGCTGCCAAATACCAATTGGAAGTTGTACTTTACTTTTCGCACCAAATGTGAATATGTGGAAAAATTTGTCTAATTTAATCGAATTCTTTTTTAATTTAGCATTACAAACTTTTATATCATTATGAATAATATTCAGTTACCGAAAGCTTTACTTGAAATTCCAAATTGCTTTTTAATATTGAATTACTGGAAGGTCATGTGCTACCCACATCAGATTTAAAAAAAAAAAAATTAAAATACCAATTATTCCTATTAGTAATGGCTCTCAAATAATGATGGACCAATCTGAGAATATTGTGAGTTACACAATGGTACTAAATAAAGATAAAATTTTAAATTATTTGTAACAGAATATAAGTAACGGAACGCGTGATCTGACCCCTGTAACGAACGAATCACTAAATTTTTTAATAGGACTTAACCGACCTCCAGTGGTTCAGAAACCCTAATTTCGTGGCCAAAAGTCTCAAATTGTTTCACTATCTTGTAAACTTTTAGTGGTGGAAAGTGTTCTACATTAACCGGCTAATACCAAACAGTTGATAAAACCTGAATGGATTAGATCCTGTGATTCGAGTGAGAACGTTTGGAAGTTAATTACATCCAAACTGTGTACGTTAAAAAAAAAAAATTCCCCTAGACGGGCTTGTCATCAGTAGGTAAGTTATTAATTAATACCGATTCCGTAATGAATAACTAATGTTTATTTCTTGTCTACAAATTGTGATTTCTTACTCGCACCACAGGGAATATTTGTATTATAAGAATCTGATTAATAAACTTTTTTTTATTTTATTACAATCAGTTTAAAACTTCAACTAGAATAATAAACGTTTGCTTTTTCATATTTCATGCAATAAGTGTATTAATCGATTTTCATTTAATTAAATTCTTTATGTTCATATTTTAGCAACGTAAAAGCATCGTTCGTCAATAAGAATCATTTTGATGTCAATAGATACATTAAGTGCGTCAATAAAAACAAAATAAATATGTAACTCAGTCAGTAATATTAAATATAAATATAAAAATCAAATATTTGTATAAAACATTTAATTTAAAATTCCATGTCATACTTGTAAAAGTCAAGAAAATATTAGGAAATGAAAAGTATAATTATACTGTTTATTATTTATTTAATTCAGTAACTACATAAAAACATACACGTCTATAAATATTTTCATGTAGTTGTAATCCCGTTGTTTTAATTTACTTATTTCTATCACGTTACACGGTTTTATAAATACCTATCGGTAAAGTGTTTAATTAGTCGAAACAAAAAAAAGAATTCCAGACCCCTCTCCTTGCTCTCTCTTAGCATTGTTCTGAGGAATTAAATTAATTAAATTAATTTAATAATTTAATTAATTTAATAATTTAATTAATTAATTAAATTTAAACAATTAAATAAATCATTATTGGATAAGTTTTAAGAAGGCTATAGGACGTATTATGAGGTTTGGCTAGGAATTTTGGTTTCTGAACTACTGAGTGACGCCTAAAAGTCCGAGAGATAACCGACACTTGTTAGAAGCGAAGTTTGTGTTAGGCCTCGTACGCAATTGTAACAAACTGCCGTTCCGTTTCTCCGTACCGTACCACCGATTCGAACATTGTTTCGAAGAACAAGACTGCGTTCCGAACATCGTTCCGTAAGAACTGGATACGAGAGGGCGATCGGGAGAATCGAGCGTTCTTCTGAAGTTGTGGTCGAGTTCTCGTCCCAGCATCAATCATGGCATCTCAGCAGCAAGTGGCAGCAGCCGCGTACATTTTGATTGATTACCTTTTGAAAAAGAGGAAGAAAGAACAGCGTTGGTGGACAGCGAACTTATATTCAAACCGGGAACAATTTGGTGGGAGCAGCCTGTTGGCTGAGTTGAAGTTCCAGGAGGTCAGCGGTGTGTACAAAAATTTTACCCGGATTCGCCGACGGATTTTGAATTCTTGCTACAGAAAGTAAGTCCGAAAATCGCGAAACAGGACACGACCTTTCGAAGAGCGATTTCCGTGCAGTAAAGGCTCGCGGTGAGCCTACGGTTTTTGGACACGGGTGACTCCTTTACAACCTTACAATACCTGTTCAGGATGTCAAAACAGGCAATCAGCGACATCGTCCCGGATGTATGTCAAGTGATAGTGGAAGAGTTACTTTAAGACTACATGCCGGTATTGATATTTTTATTAGCATTCTAGCGTGATGTTTAACATTAAATCTTTATATTTAGCTTTAAAGTTTTTTTTTTCTTAAGCCTACTGCTCTGAATCCCAAGTTAATTTGTTCGGCCATTTTAATAACAGAGGAATATCAAAATCGTATAAAGTTTGTTGTAAAAGTTATTCGTAACATAAAAATATTAATAGTTGTTTTAAAATGTTTATTAAAGACTGGAATGATGATCATTGTACATTTTTAGATTTTATGGATGTATTGAAAACTTTAATATTTTTCTTCAAATAAAAAAATAGATAAAAATAAATGTTATTAAATTGAATCATTACAGAAGTTACTCAACAAGCCGTTGGGAAATCACTTACCTATTTTACAGGAACCCAAGTTTTTTTATTCATTGATGAGATTAATATTTTTCATATTAATAATCAGTGATCGTATGTTATTATTATTTTTGTTTCCAATAAATTTTATTTATTTGTTTGCTATTTAAGGAATTCGAAGAACGGAGGAACGGAACGGTGCTACCTTCGATCCCGTCCACACTAGTCTCACCCCGTTTCGAACATTTCTTTGGTGCGACGGTGAAAAACCACCAGCGGAGCGATCTGCCCCGATCCGTTCTTCCGAACATTATTTATTTGAAGTTTCGCAAGTGCGTACGAGACGTTAGGTCTGATGTAGATATATATTTTGACTGAGGAGGGAAGATCGAGTAGCATCGGCATCGAACTTCTGGGTTAGCCCTTTTTATTGTTATCGGTAAATATTTTGGTAAATAACTGATATCCAAGGCAACTTCATGTGACATTTTAATATGTCTAATGCTAAGGATAGAATTGTTCTATATTAAGCCATACATTTTTTTAGGAATGATTGAACGACCTTACTGCCCTAAAGAGAGAAATGATTTTTTTTTACATGATGTAAAAGCACTCTGATCTCTTATAGATAACACAAAAAAAAGCCCAGCTGAACTCATGATATAAGACACCTTTCAGAACAATAAATTCTCGAGTATTATAACCCAAGCCGGGCCCTGGAAATCTAATATCAGAAAAGCCATGGCTTATTTCCGAAGAGAAATAGTTTTATTAAACTCTCGATTTTTCTCTTTTTCAAGGAAGTTATTTGTCACCTATGCCTAACAGGGGAGGAAGCTGCGAAAAGTTCCACGTAAAAAGCAAATAATATTTAACTTTAGAGACGTCAGCTGTTGTCGGTTGATTTCTGATCTCAGAAAATTAGTTTTTCCTAGGTGTAAGAATGGCACTTCAGACGAATCGTTTCCAGTGAATGCATTTAAAAACTTTCATGACGAATAAAAATAAAAATTGATGACATCAGCTCCAACAACGTATATTTTAAATCTATTTGAATCGATCATTTCAAAGAACTGAAAAAGAAGAGAATTTTTAATTTAACCGCTGGTAATTTAATATTATAACTATATGGTATTATATCTATATATTATGTGTATATTATGTGTGTATATTATGTGTATATATATATATATATATATATATATATATATATATATATATATATATATATATATATATAAGTTAAAACTTGTTCGGCACGAAACACAAAAAAAAAAGAGAGGTTGGGAGGATGAAACGTACACCACAATGTCTAGAATACAACTGACTTTATTTACTTTTCTTACAGCCTTATATAGGATTTGCTGTGTTTATTTATATATTTTTCTCCGTAATCCTTAACTCTCCACTTAACTCCCCCGCACCAGTTCACGAAGTGAACTCTGAGAAAGAATATATAAATAACCATCAGCAAAAAAAAAAAAAAAAATAATAACTAATATATAAAATAATTAAAACTATATATATACGTATGTACAACAATATACAGAAAATCAAAAGATATATATAACTCTTGTAGCAATAGTAGACTACGCAATACTTAATCAAGCTAACATAAGCACAACTCTAAAAAAAAACTCTGCTAAACAAGCGAAAACAACAAAAAAAAAGGACACACTTATAAACTAGAAAAACTATTTACAATTAGTAACTTACAATAATTCATAAAACAGAAATGAAAACTATCTATAACGAACTTAAAGACTAGGCATGACAAACAAAAATGAAAACTTCGATGAGCCCTGCTCAATGTACTATATATAATTTCAGAGTTCTCTCAATTATTTCCCACATCCAAAGGAACGCGGAGGTGCCTGACGTGGGTATGTCGCACTCTTTGTGCGCCTTGCATCTCTTGGATCGATACGATATTGTGTTCTTTGAGTGCTATCACCCTGAACGGCCCCTCGAACCTGGGTTCACCTTTTGTCCGACGAGAAGGTGGTCGGCGGTAAACGATCGACCCCAGTTTGATCCTATGTGATTGATCTGGCGCGGCCATACCGATCCGTACGGCTCTCGCTTCCTTCCCCTTAGCGATTCTACTGTGGGTCTTCGCTGTAATTTCCCACAACCGTCGCCGCCTATGTGATACCGTGTCACGCAACTGCTTAGTCATCGCCGTTAAGAGATCGCCCCTGTTGCGCAGGGAATGTCCGAACACTACCTCGACTGGTGTACATTATCTCATCTCATATTATTATCATATATCATATTATCAATCTAAGTGTATGTGGTACACTTTCTCCAAATAGTGCATTTAAGTAGAAAGCATCAACAAAGTTAAAATAAAGTAAATTTTAAAGTTTTTGAAATAAAATATAATAGTCTTTGTTCATGCAATGTGAGGTTGCTACATACAAAATTTTTTGTTCACTTAGTTTTGTAAAAATATGCGTGTATATAAAATGATAATAATGTTTTGATTTCAAATTAGTTTAAAAATTGAATTTAATTGTATAAGCCGGAGTTGAGTAAGATGGATGGCCGCAATGGCATAGCGAGCTAATGTATTATATCACGTTCTATCCAGAAGCAAATGTTCGAATCCGGCCTGTGAGGTTTGAATTCAGGAACATTGCTACAACAATTTATTGGAGGGAACTAAAGCTAAAATTTTCATTGATTTCCGAACTATATCAAATATTTTAATTTTCCTAACTATATTATGAAATATTGCAATTTTCCCCAACTTTTAATATTTGAAATTTTCATTTAACCTATTGTGAATGGTGAAACACGATATTTTTTTCTATTAAAACACAACATTGTAGCGATAAAATTCCAATCAATTAACTCGACAGATATTAGTATTGTTTTTAAATTTTAGAATCTCCTTCTGTACAATGTTTGGGTCTTTTTTACTTCGCTACCGCAAATCACTTTTCAATAAAAACATATCATTTTGATTTAAATTGTTTTAAACTGTTACCGATTGAGTTATTTGTTGTGTACCTTCCGGCGTGTTTAACTAAAAAAAAAATGAATCTTTTGCAATTATCTGCTTTATTCCAGAGTGAAGAAAACGTGCTTCAATTACTCCAAGAAGCAGGGATTGTTGTTCACTTTTTATTTTATACAATAAATTAATCAGTTTTATTTGTTATTGGTGAAAAAACCTATTCATTTCTTTGTTTGAAGATGAAGTTATAACTACGTAACGATAGTTCTAAACAAGTATGTAAACAGTGACAAATAAATCAGGTTTTTATTCAAAAGTGATTTGTGGTAGCGAAGTAAAGAAGATTCCAATGTTTTCTTCTCTGCTCGGGTTACAAGACAATGTTATCAGTTGACGTCCGCATAATAGTTTAGAAGGATCAATCTAATTAGGGATTGATAAATTATTCGCCACTTCTATAATTTTGATTTTCCATTACTAGTTCAGTGCGAGAACAAACCAATGCAACCTTTTCTGTTTGATATAATCTACTTAAACCTTGAACTGAAGATAAAAGTATAACATTTGAAAATATTTTTCAATAAAAACAAAATTATAGAAGTAGCAAATAATTTATCAATCCCTAATTAGACAATCTTATTCTCGCCTAGCTAAAAGATTATTAAAAAAATCTGTATTTTGAAATACATAATATTCATTTTTAAGCAGATTAATAAGAACATAAAATTATTTTCATGAAGATTTATCATTAAGTTCTCCAGTTCTATGTTTTATGTTGTGGTGGATACACGCATAATCATCAGTAACTTATATATGCACACACACACACATATATATAAAATATATATATATATATATATATATATAAATGTATATATATATATATATATATATATATATATATATATATATATATATATATATATATTATGTATATATATTTTTTTTTTTTGCCTCGCGCGGATCTCATTACCGCGTAGGGGAGCGTCCCACGGGTGGCGGATGTGGGGATGGTCGGTGGAAATTCCTTGGAAGTTCCTCCCGGCTAAGTCCGATGGACTCGCTGACCAACAATGAGAGCGCCCCTCCAGGCTTGCTGGAGGGTCCCCTCCAGGCTTGCTGGAGGGTGTGACGTAGGTTTGAACGCCCTACTCACATATTTTTAGTTCACAAAATACCACAAAAAGTCATGGATCTCTCTGAGGTAAAACGCTCATTATCCGGAAGTAAACTAGTCCCCCGTTCGGGTCTCCGGGTGGGGACTGCTTCAGAGGATTCATGGCGCAAGTTGAAAATTAGAGATTTAGGTATAGGGACGTGGAACGTAAGAAGTTTGAATACAGCGGGTGGGTTAAAATCGGTGGCAAACGAGGTTAAGAGATACAATGTAGATATCGTGGCACTGCAAGAGGTTCGGTGGCCAGGGGAGGGTTCGTTAACAGAAGGGAACTATTCTATTTGGTACGGTGGGAGCGGTAATTATTGTTTAGGTACTGGATTTCTAATAAGGAATAGATTGCTCTCCGCATTGAGGGACGTAAAATTTTTTAGTGATAGGATATCTGTGGCCATATTTCAGGGGCGGTGGTTTAAAATCGCGCTGATAAACATACATTCCCCTACCGAAGACAGTGATGATGAAGTTAAATGCGAATTTTATGATAAACTAGAGTAGGTATATGATAAACTACCTCGAAACTGCATGAAAATAATATTAGGGGACGCAAACGCCAAGGTGGGAAGGGAAGAAGTATACTATCCGACGATCGGTAAAGAAAGTTTGCACGAACATAGCAATGATAATGGGATCCGTCTAGTAAACTTTGCTATCTCGAAAAACCTAACAATCAAAAGTACTACGTTTAAACATAGGGATATTCATAAGTATACGTGGACATCGCCGGATTCACAAACACGCAATCAAATTGATCATGTTTTGATACAACAAAGATGGCAAAATAGTATAATTAACGTGAGATCTTATCGTGGGGCAGAATGTGGGTCAGATCATGAATTAGTAATCGCGAAACTTCGACAAAAACTTAATATAAAAAAAAGGAAAGAAAGCCGTATTTGTTCCGAAAATTTTGATCTAGATAAATTGAAAAACCCTTCAATTAGAAATCAATTCGCGGTAGAAATCAAGAATAGGTTTGAAGCCTTGGAATCTTTAGATGAGGATCGCGAAGATGTAGACAAGCTATGGATCGGAATTAGGGATAATATTAAAGAGGTAAGTAATCTGTGTCTTGGAAAAAGGGACAATAAAAAGAATAAACCGTGGTTCGATAATGATTGTCTAAACTTGTGCGAAAAAAGAAGAGCCGCGAAACTAAAAGCTTTGAATAATCCAAGCGATAACAATGTTGCTAATTTCCGGGCCTTAGTGAATGAAACGTCCAAATTCCTCAAAAATAAAAAACGAGAATATCTTAAAAACAAAATAATAGAGATAGAAACTAATAGAATTGAAAACAACGTAAGAGACATGTACAAGGGTATAAACAGATCGCGTAAACAGTTTGAACCAGCAATGAATGGAATTAGAGATGAAAATAACAATATCTTGGCCGATCCGGGGGACATTGTGAATACATTTAAAAAACACTTTGAAAGTATTTTGAATACGGGAAATAATAATCAATCTCCTCCTTCTGAATATCAGAGTGCTGAACCGTTAATCGAAGAACCGAGTAAGGAGGAAGTCGAAATAGCCATCGGAAAATTAAAATCTCATAAAGCAGCGGGAATCGACAACATTTCCAGTGAAATAATAAAAGCGTGCGGTGAAGCTGGAGTTTCTAAAATACATTTTTTGGTTAAAAAGATCTGGGAAAATGAAAAAATGCCCGAAAAATGGAAAGAATCTATACTTATTCCGATTCACAAAAAAGGTCCGAGGACGGAGTGTAATAACTATCGCGGAATATCACTTCTCCCGGTATGTTATAAAATATTCTCGTTGATCCTAACTAGTCGAATCACGGAATATGCCGAGGAAATTATCGGAGACTACCAATGTGGTTTTAGACGGAACCGATCAACTATCGATCAAATATTCTCCTTACGGCAAATATTAGAAAAAAAATTAGAATTCAACGGTGTAGTTCATCAGCTTTTTGTGGATTTCAAAAAGGCTTATGATTCCATTGATCGCCGGAGACTGTATAACATTTTGATTGACCAGGGAATACCGATGAAGTTAGTAAATCTAGTAGGGATGTGCATGACCGAAACATTCAATAAAGTTAGAATAGGTAATTATTTTTCGGAGAAATTTGAAGTTCGCTCGGGGTTAAAACAAGGCGATTCCCTTTCACCTGTCCTATTTAATTTAGCATTAGAGTATGTCATTAGAAAGGTAATGCTTACCGAAAGGGGTTTAGATCTGGGTGGTAGAATATCCGTGCTGGGGTTTGCGGATGATTTGGTATTATTAAGTGAGGACGCGGAAACTATAAAACTGAATACAGCAACGTTGATAACAGCTGGGAAGTTTGAGGTTGGCCTCAAAATAAATACGGATAAGACGAAATATATGGTTAGCAATAGAAACAGAGGCGATTTTGAGGATATAGATATAGGAGAAAATAGGTTTGAACACGTTGAGAAATTTAAGTATTTGGGGTCTGTGATTACTAGAAAAAACGAAATTCAAGAGGAAATAAAGGCGCGGTTAAAGGCGGGAAATGCTTGTTATTTTTCGGTGTCAACATTACTTAGGTCGCGCATTTTGTCCAGAAACTTAAAACTTAGAATATACAAAACTATTATCTTGCCTACAGTTCTGTATGGGTGTGAAACGTGGCCGCTAACCTTGAAGGACGAACAACGCCTTAAGGTATTCGAGAATAAGGTACTGCGTAAAATATTTGGTCCGAAAAAGGATGAGTCAACCGGAGAGTTTAGGAGATTACACAACGCGGAATTGCGGAGCATGCACCCTGTTAATATAATCGAAGTGATATCATCGCGACGGTTGAAATGGGCTTGCAAAGTTGTTGGGCTCAGTAACGAACGAATTCCTAAAAAGTTAATAAACGCTGAGCTGACTGGTAAACGTCCGAGGGGTAGACCGAAGCGTAGGTGGGAGGATAGTATTAAGAGTGATCTAATGAATTTGGGTTTGGAAGGTAGTCGGTGGACCGAGATTTGTAGACAGCGATTAGTGGTATCGGCATCGAACCTCCGGGTTCGCTAAGCCTTTTATTATTATTATTATTATTATTATTATTATATTTTTTTATCGTTCACTTAACCTAAAATTCTTTACCGTTAGTAACATTATTATATTCCATATTTTACTTTATGTTTATCATATCATTTTCTATTCGCAAAATTAAGAACATATGCAAATTACATAAACTATGAAATTATACTTGTAAAAGGGATGGTGAGAAGAAGAGTAGTATGACACTCAAGAGAGAAAGCTGACAGGGCTCCATGTCAAATGGTCCTGCTAAATCCATGTTGAGAAATGGTCTCCTTGCCGCAGGGCCTCCAGAATATTTCGTGTTAAAACAGAGTTCTGACCATTTCATTTAATTATTTTACTTTTATCAGATAATTTATTATAATCTTTCCAAAAAAAAAAAAAAAATTAAATCTTATAATAAATTGCTAAGAGAAAAAATGAAGTGACATTGGAAGCAGGTTCATCACGCCAACTTTTTAATAAGTGTGAAATTACTGTGCGAAAACTTTATTTTGTAAATAAAATCGGATGGAAAGGCTGTAGAAAGAAGAAAAAAAATATCAAACCAACGAAGCGAAATATAAACAACATGCACAAAAAACTAAATATCAGAGGATTTACCGAGCTGCTAAATAACTAACGTAAATATGAGACCTCTCTCTTCACCAATGAAGGACGTAAAAGCAATTGTATTACTTCGGGAAATAGGGTTAGCTTATATTGTTATTTTCATTAGAGAATATTTGGTATTACTTTCTGATTTTAGTTAATAGAATTTATTTATTAATGATATAAAAAAAAAATACAAAAAAATAAAAGAAGAAATCTATAATGGCTGTATTATTGGAAAATTTAGAAAAAAAGAAAACCCTTTAGATTCTGAAATAGCAGCAAATAACTAACCAGCCAACATACCGGGACTGAAAAACATAAGATCATATTAATTCTAGCCAGAGATAGCACATCTAACGACGTCATCAGCTATAAAAAGACCGGCCAAATAGACATAGCACTTTACTCTAAAACAAGTTGACACACACTGACGCAAAAGGGGCGAGGTAACATTAATATATTGTTAATGAAATTGTTTACCATTTTTTTACCGAATAAGGATATTGTTTTTTTTTTATCTCATTAATTAATACATTTGATTGATTAAAATTAAAAAGTATTGCCAAATATATTAATTCTCTAATGAAAATAAGTAAACCATTATTATCTATATTTAAAAATGGCTGAAATATCATGGCAAGCAAAAACAAACAAACAAGCAATACATTGTTTAGGGATAATTTCGGAATACAAATGAATTATTTGTTTAAAAAAAAACGTGACAATGTCGAGGTAGCAATGTCGAAAACGAAGTGAATCTAAAATCGACCAGTGTGGACAAAGCTTAAATCGTTCGGTTAAGATATTCAC
The DNA here is from genome assembly GCA_948150685.1 of Rhaphigaster nebulosa. Lineage (NCBI taxonomy): Eukaryota > Metazoa > Arthropoda > Insecta > Hemiptera > Pentatomidae > Rhaphigaster > Rhaphigaster nebulosa. Next base: position 153,715,845 of record OX411308.1, on the reverse strand, counting down.
CAACAGTTGAATGCTAATAATGTACTTTTTTTTATGATAAAGGACCTTTTTCTTATAGTATCTTGCTATCTACTATTATCTGCCTTATGATTAATATTCTGGCACACTACTTAATAGACTATCAACTTGAATGATTTTAACTTTATAGGTTCCACGCCCTTTATAAGAGGCGGGGATAAAGAAGAAGACTTGTGTAAGATAGGACCATTAGAAGCTGGGCATTAATAAACAAATAAACAGGGAACTTGTTAAAAATAAGATGTGGTACTATATTAGTACTATATGGACCTTAAAAGATAAGTAATTACAAGAAATAACATGTTAGATACAATGACATAGTTTATTGTGATAGCAATTAACTTTATGAGATGCGGTCTTGCAATTTGTATCTTCTTACTATCTTTTGTTAAAAGATAAATATCTTAATTATTTATAATTATGTACATAAATATTATTAATAATATGATATATACAGCCACAAGTGTTATCCTGTAACCAAGGCATCTCTACATAGCAAACATCATGTAAGGTTATACCCAGCATGCATTTATTATTTCTAACTCAAGTGAACGGTAGTTAATTTTTTTTTAAATCAATGAACTGTAAAAACCCCTATTAGCTCTTAGGCATAATGTCGGACGGATGAATGAGCTTTTTATCTTTATGACCGAAGTCATCATCGATTCTTGAACGAAATCGATTCATGTCTCGTATGTACTAACTTTTTCTTTTTTATTCATTGGAATTCATTTCGAGGCTCTTAAGAATAGTTGTCCTGTATATAAATAAGCATAATTAGTTTGTTCAATTTTAAAATCTAAATAATAAAAGCAGAACAGCTATTTTCACTGTTAAAAGCTTGCCGCTACACATCGCGATGACATCGGTGAAATACTAACTTCAAGAGGAGAGATGGTATACGGCTCAACTTTTTTTCTCCCTCTCTCATCTCCCAGGGTCGTCAATTATATTTATTGCTACGGAAAAACACATTTTCATCAACAGACTGGATTCCCTCGGGTAAGGCTGTCCTTCACTCCTATACCTCACCGCTTACAAATGCTCAAGTTGTCTCAAATGAGTATGTCGTTATTCGTGTAGATTTTCAGAGACATTTTTGCTGTACTTGGTCTGAATGATCATCATATTAATCGAAATTATGTCAACTAATAAATGGTAAATTATAATTGCGTATAACTGACGTACAATCAACTTCATATATTTGTTTAACGTACAATTACGTTCCTACATCTTGTGTATCAGGACAGAAATAGTTTCAGACTCTTTTGGTGTCATATTTAAAAGCTCATAGCTCCTCTTCTATAAATTCTAGAAAGCAAGAATTGATTTATTTAACAGAAAATAATGCCATTTGAGATTGCCAAAAGACTTTTTTTTACTTAAGGCGGAGATACAGTAAGCGAGTAAAATTGATCAATTTTGAGTTTGAGGTGATAACTTCTCCGCTCAAAGGTTCCTGTTTCATTAATTCTTAATCTGGGCATGACACCAAATAACCATTTATAGATCTTATTTTTACCAGATCTAACATATCGCCAGAATTACTATCCGTTTGTTACTTCTATCATCGACATATTGTGTATAATCTGACTTTTAATGAGTACAATTTATTACTACAGTAATATGAATTTTATTTCATCCAAAAATAGTATTCTAAATAATTATACGCCTTTATTAAAACCCCGCAAGTGTTGGCTCACCTGCCAAGAGTTTATTGATACACATAAGATTGTTTGAATAGAAAAATATAGAAAATAATGTCATGTAAGGCATGGGGAAGGACCAGCAGTGACTCCTCCCTAACTTGATACAGTAATCTCAGTTTGTTAAGTAGATCTCTCATCCAGCACATTTTTCGCCTACTCGTATTGATGGGCATGTCATCTATAATCAGTTTATTGTTATGTCTGTGTAAGTTATTATAAAATCTTTCGTAACGGGCCCTTATGCAGGTTTAACTAGGTAAATGTACTCCAAGTTATCCTAATTTTGAAGGTAAGTACAAGACAGTTTGCAGTGTCGGTCTGAAGAATTTGGTAGTTGTCGATATACAATGTAGGGCATTTTATTTCGAAGGATAAATGTTTGTGTCTCGATTTTTCTTGATCGGATTTCCCATAGTTTCTTTTCCTTTCAATTTCTTACATCTGAAATATAAAATATAAAATAAAGATAAAGGAAAAGAATTGCGAAACTAGAACAATTTTAAATTCGAGTTTTTAAAGAAAATTTACGTTTTAAGGTCTCTCGGGCCTGGCAAAACGGTGTGTGTGTCTGTTTATATGTGACCAGCCTAGCTCAAAAACGAAAAGTTTCACGAAACTGAAATTGTGTATTTAATGTACCTACATATACCTTACACCTGGGATGTTACAGAACCTATTTCACTAAAATCGACTAAACGGTACCGCTTTATATATTCGATTTTTCACATGTTTGCTATTTTCTTAAAAACGGCTCTAAAGATTTTGATCAAACCCGTTATATCAATGATAATTAAATGGTATTTAATACTAGCTAAGTCTGACAGGACATAAATGCCAAATTTTCAAAATGGCTTTGTTTAAAGTACCTACAATTTTGTTCATTTAATATAACTAACCTTCTCTTATTGCTAGTTATAATAAAAAAAATTGATAATTATAAACTATGAAAGAATTTGATAATGAACTATAGGAGAATGAACGGGAAATATTTCCCTGGATGCGAACAAATTTCCGGAACTATAAACAGTAATTTAAATGTACTGAAGATATTTGGAAAGCTAAAGATTTTGGAAAAATCAATACCTTACATATAAAGTCGTAGAAGGTAATCAACAGTGACGAAAAACGCTATTAGTAGTAGTAGTAGTAGTTGATAATACCTACTTTTGTATTGTTAAATGAAAACTTATGGAAACATTTCTCTAGCCCCTCTTCAACAGAACTTAAGTTTTATTCAAAATAGGGTTGCACGCATCGCACCAGATTTATTTAAATATCCCTCTGTTAGTTACGCAGTCCAATAGATTTGTTTTATTTCAGAAACTATAAATAACCTTAATTTAAAATAATTTAAAATAACCTTTCGATTAAACTATATCGTTACTTTAATACATGACATACTCCACTCTTTTATTAAATAATTGTTATTCAAGTATTGGTGTTTTTGATATAACTTTATCCTATCCGTTGTTCGATGCAGGTACTCATGTGAAGGATGTATACCATATAGCGTTCTGATTCAAGTACAAATGAGCTCAGAGTAAGCCGTAACCTTCGACCCCAAACTCTGAACTATATCTCATTCCGACGGACAGCACTCGAAAGGAAGTCAAGTGCAGCAATTAGTAGAACTGCAACCTCGCGTGCACTGCTATCTGTATGCTCTCTGCACCAGTTCTGATCCCTTGCAGATATCTGCCTATTGAGGAATCAATTTGTCTATTTCAGCTTGCACATTACATTGTTATACATTTTGTTAAAATTCATTTTGACACGCTTGAAAAAGGTATCTGCTATCAATTGGATCGAGAAAAAAAATTATGATTTTAACGCATTTTAAATTAATGTTGATCGTTAAACTTTTATCTGTAGCAGAATTTTAGCTGTATCATCAGTATTGATATTACTAAAAAGACACCTCATTAAGATTGACAATCATCTACGCCTAAATAATCTTCGGTAACCCTCCATTTTTCAGCTTTGTTTTATGTTAATGGTGTCATATCACGAGGGTGTACACAACGAAATACGAAATGCGGCGCAAGCTTAGAACTAAAGCAATTTTTTTTTTTTTTTTTCCGCATAGGAGGAAGAAATGAGATTCAGAAAGAGGGAATCGATGGAAGGGGGCATGAGGGAAATGACAGAACAATGAATCAGAGAGAAGGGAGCTAGAGCCACACTTGCCCGAATACTATTTATGTTGTCGCAGAGAAATCGATAAGATCCAAAATTATTCTGAAGCCAGATTATTCTGATGGCCTACACACGGTTCCGTTCCTGTTATAACTTCACGCACGCGACGGTACTGCGTGATTGAACGAATCCCTGGCCGTACTTGTTGGTCTTTTTACAAGTCTTTGCGTTAATGCTCTTTGAATCATTTCTTCCTTCTCGCCTATAATCAGTGCTTGAATGTTTATCGCTGTGTGTAATGCATATTAGGTATTTAAAAAAATACATACTACATTATATTGGCAGGAATGATGTATTTTCTTGAAACGTCTTTTTATGATATAGCAAAGACATAAAATGACTTCAGTATCCTAATATAACAAACTGCAATCTCTGATTAAACTGAAATCTAATATAATTCAACCCAAGAAAAAGGAGCAAACATTGGACGATTTCAGTAATTGCTAAACGTTTGCAAACCGCCGGACACCGGAAGAGCAATCAGGAGGAGCTCTTAAACAAAAAACTATATTATATTTAGAGAGGCCGTGACGAGAACAGTATTCAGCGCTATCCAGCGGGATTTCATTTGTGGGGGCAGGGAAGGACCCGGCCCTTATCTCTCTCCCTCCGTGAATAAATTATTATTTAGAAGGCAGGACAAGTTATCTCCTCCAGGTTTCCGACGTTTCCAAAATTATATATTTCATTCGCCCCTCAAAGGCTGCCTTTCAACGGCCACAATGGAAAGTTATTTTTAGAAAGACCGGTGACTGAAGGAAATTTTACTATTTAGAAATATTAAATGTCTTACGAGTTTCATAATGTAAGACGAGTATGTATCAAACTCCGGGGAAAAACATAATGGGTTAAGAAAAATATGATCAAACACAATAGTATTTGAAGAAAAAACACTTTTCTTAAATACCTAAGGTCCCCAATTATAAAAACCGCTGAAAATCATTGCACAATAGTTAATTATTTAGTTGTTTTATTTTTTTTTTTCTGTGTGACTTTAGGTATACCTAATCATTCCAAAATGCCTTATATTTTTCATTTATAAACGAAAAGAAGGACGGTAATGTCGAGTTCTGAGTATGATCCTGGGATGACCTGTGACATCATCCTGGGGTAATCTGTGACTTTGTGTCAAATCTAAAAAAAATCGCCCCAGTAGGCTCATAGAAAAGCGCGTGCGGCTGACGGAATGATTTTTTTTATTTTATTCGAATTTTGGATTCGATCCTTTGTAATAAACATGTTTTTTCTTGTTCTATTACAAAGGTTCATTATTGCAAATAGTAACCCAATTACAAAAATGTGTACTCGTTATAACACTTTTATTCCGACGTTCCAATATCACTTAAGTACAACAATTAAAAATGTATCAAATTATGAAAAATTAAATACAGTTTAAAACTTTAAACATTCCACTACAACTAGCATCACCTCCTCCTTGCTTCACCCCGATACAAGTTGCGGGGCAAATTAGACAGTTGCCTAAGAAGAAAGCCCCTGGTCATGACCTGATAACTGCTCAAGTGTTCCAGAAAATGCCCAGGAAGACTCTAGTGTAGTACTCAGAACGACTAAATTCCCTCTACAATGGAAATACTCACACATTACCATGATTCATAAACCAAACAAAGACACAGCTACTCCATCATCATACAGACCTACCAGTCTGCTCTCGATTTGTTCAAAAATTTTTGAGAAACTACTCTAGAAAAGACTTCTTGACATACTGACGAACAATAACATAATACCTGATCATCAATTTGGATTCCGATCCCAACATTCAACCATTCAACAATTACACAGGGTGACGGACTACATTGCGACGGCACTAGAGCAAAAATTATATGCAACATGAGTATTTCTGGACGTCGCTCAGGCGTTCGATAGAGTCTGGCATCAGGGGCTTCTCTTCAAACTTAATACGATACTTCCTCCTACCTATTATCTTATTCTTCAATCCTTTCTTTCTGAAAGATTTTTCTCTGTCTGCCAAGGCTCAGAACTATCTGCCATTCGATCGGCCTTAGCAGGAGTACCTCAGGGATCAGTACTAGCTCCGCTGCTCTACATCATATATACACCTGATATTCCAAACAGCACCGAAATTCTGATAGCGACGTCTGCAGACGATACAATTCTAACAAAACATCAAAATCCAGCACACGCCTCACAGACTTTACAACATCACCTAACAAAACTTCATGATAGGTGCAAACTTTGGAAATCTCAACATATCACTTTTACTCTCCGACAAGAAACCTGCCCTCCAATATACCTCGACAATGTATTAATTTCGCAGACAGACAAAATTCGATACCTTGGCCTGACATTTGACAGAAGAATGACATGGGGCCCACACATCAAGAATAAACAAAAAACGCTAAACCAAAGACTTAAACTGTTATACTCACTTCTTTCAAGCCGTTCAAAATTGAAACTTAGACATAAATTGAACACTTACACTTATTTACTCAAGCCCATCTGGACCTACGCTTCACAGATATACGGGACAGCCAAAAAACACACGTACAAAAAATTCCAAATTTTTCATTCAACAATTTTTAGGACTATCACCAAAGCTCCTTGGTACATCAGCAATTTTACGTTACATACAGACCTCAATATGCCTACAGTTAACGAACTCATACGGACCCACGACAAACGATTTCACGATAGCTTACACGGACATCCTAACACACTCATACAAGATATGGCGACAACCAACATGCCTGACAACATTTGCAGAAGGCTGAAGAGGAGCTGGATGAGGGATCTCCTAGCCTAACTATATCCGATTATCATGATAGGAAGAGGTGCCGCTGGGTACTACTCTTTCTCATGCCTTTCATGCCACGTTTACATGTTCTTAGCCAGCACATTCACTGGTTGTCTCAAAGACAGATGTGAATTTAAAAAAATAAAGTTAAAAAAAAAATATAAAGTTTGAATAAAATTACTTTTGATATCTGTGCAATAATTTTCACATATAATTAAAAACAAAAATATTTAAATTATATGTTCAAATAAAATATTTCAACGTGCATATATTTTTCATCCAATAAATTCTTTTGCTCAAATAATTTCATTTCCCAATTTAGTTCGTCATTTATAAATGAATTATATTATCATGATATTTTTCATTTTATTTATACATTTTTATGTATTTATTATTTATCTAGTTTGTGTATTTCTTTAATTTGCGTTTTTATATTTTAATTAAATTCACAAATTATTCAATGCTAATTTGCAGTATGTAGTGTATTATTTCAGACTATTTATTTAATTTTTTATACTATGATAATTCTTGATTCTATTATTATTAATTTGCACAACAGTCCTTAAAGGACATGGGCCTCAGAAACAAACTTTCGCCAGGCTTCCCTATCGGCAGCCATTCTTCTCCATCTTCTTATACTTCTTATACTTGGCTAAGGTCGTCTTCGACATCGTCGATCCACCGCAGCCGGGGCCTTCCCCTTAGGCACGCCCTCTTGCGCGGCTGTAGACTTTGGCATCCTCCCTTCCTCCATCCTTTCTACATGGCCTAACCATTTGAGGCGGTACCTTTTAATAGTGCCAACGATGTCTTCATTGTTGTAGAGATCATATAACATAACTCAACGTTTTTCCTTATTACATTTTTTCTCAGGACCTTCTTTTCCCAGATTGTCAGCAACTTCTCGCTTTCCTTCGTCAAAACTCATGTTTCACTACTATAGGTAACAACTTATCTTATAATAGTTTCGTAAACCGTTGCGTCCCGTGACAGTTCCTTTTATTATGGTGTTTTTGCTAGTGAGAGATTGATCCTTCTATACCATCATGCGGATATCAACTGATTATGCACTAGCAAAAATCAGTTGTTGCCTGCTGTAATTCTGGCTTTTATTTCGGCCTGCATTTTGTTTTGCTCGGTGCCACTACCACTCCAAGGTATTTGAACCCATTGGAAAATGATGCTGAAAAATCTGTACTGATTCACATGTTGCTACATTTTTCCTTGAGGATTTCATTCATATACAGGTTTTTTCCTTCGGTTATCCTCAGGCCTAGTTGCATTGCTGTCCTTTCGAATTCTTCGATCGATCCGATCGAATCTGATCGATCGATTCTGAGACGGTGATGTGTGGGCGCTGATAAAAATATCATCGGCATTCGCAAGACATTGGGTTAGGCGATTATAAATTAAATAAAACTGGCGATATCGGGTCTCCCTGCCTCAAACGATGCCTTACATCAATGCTGTTTGAGAGTGCATTTTGTACCTTGATTTTAATTTTCGCAGCTCTTTGTGTCATTTCTGTCAAGGCAACCAACTTTTCGGGAATTCCAAGAGTTCTCAATGTTTTTCTTAACTCCTTTCTGTCTACATAGCCATATGCCTGCTTAAAATCTATGAAGATGTGGTGCAGATCCACGTTAGGTTCATACGTTTTCTCCAACATTTGTCTGACAGAAAAGATATGATTTACTGTGGATCTATTTTTCCTAAAACCACATTGGTATTCCCAATTCTTCCACAAATTCTTTCTCCCCATGAAGTTAACCTTTTAATAAAAGCAATTGCAATAAACCTTTTAGGACTTTATAGACGGTTGGCAGCAGCGCTAAACCTCTATATTTATTACAATTTAATTTGTCCCCCATTTTTAAAAATAGGGCACAAAACTGCAGTGTTCCATTCTTCTGGAATATTACTGCACCCAGATCTGATAAATGAGGTCATACAGCTGTTTTATTAGCTCTTCTCCTCCATTCTTCAGTAGCTAAGCTGGTATTTCATCCACCTCCGGAGATTTATTATTCTTCAATGCCATTACTATTTCTTCTATAGTTACACTGAAAAAACTATTAATATTTATTGTTATACCCCGTTGATGGTTTATAACTATACTTAAAAACAGTAATAAAAACAAACATAAAATAATAAAATAGATTATAGATGTATTATCGCATTAAGGGCATGGGTACGTGAAAGGATTCTAATAAATGGTCCTTTTATGGGGTTGCTATAAAATAAATTAACACACAAAGCAATTATTAAGAAATGGAAAAAATATGTATTAATCATTTGATCTTATTTTTAAAAATTGAAAAACTTAAGGTTGGACGAAACGTTGGAACAAAAATGTTGCCACAAGCATCACTATTTTGTATGACATTAACTAACAAAGATAAGAGTAAACAAACATATTGGAATTCTGTATGTGGGAATTGACTTTTGAATTTTAAAGAACCACGTTAAAAATCCCGACCTGATATTAGAATGTAAGTATGAATGTGTGTATGTCCAACTGAATCTTATTTATATCGGCAGTAAAATATCAATATTATAAAAACAACATCTTAATTTTACAAGTACTCAAAAATAACGATATTAGAAAAACAATATCTTAATTATATTGTTCCTGAAATATCGATATTATAAAAACAATATCCTAGTTATATCTTCACAGAAATATCGATATTATAAAAACAATATCTCAATTATATCGATACAGAAATAGCGATATTATAAAAACAATATTTTAATTTTAATGGCATAGAAATGTCTATGTCATACAAACAATATCTTAATTATATCGGCAGTAAAATATCGATATTACAAAAATAATATTTCAATTATATCGGCACAGAAATAGCGATATTATAAAAATAATATCTTAATTTTAAAGGCACAGAAATATCTATATTATACAAACAATATCTCAATTATATCGGCACAGAAATATAGATATTATAAAAAATTATCTCAATTACATATTTTTTTATATTATATTCATAGTAAAAACTAGACAGCAACTTCAGCTAGTTCAGTATACGCAATGATAAAGAAACATCCGTTTGTTGGATGTTTCGGCGAATCACGCGAAATGGGTAAGTGGGTTGTTGCAGGATTTGCCGAAGCAAAAAACTGTTTTGGCATGATATATACGAAAAAGTTTCGTGTTTAGTGTAACACGTATGTGTAAGCCCACCCTTCTACATGTGTCAGCGAATGTGTTTTCTTTTATGGATAACATGTGTAATCCCAAATGTAAAAGAAAAAAAAAAATTATCGATCTATCGGCCTTTAATATCAGCCGATACCGATAATCGGCATAACCGATAGGCCGATATCAGTATTGGTCGATCCCTAACTGTAACCGTATCTTATTTGCCTAATAGACCACAAATAGATAACGCAAACTGATCTGAGAGAGTATATTATTATTAATCTAAACAATTAAATTAAATCATAAACATTTTTTATACAAATTAAGGCGTCAATAAATCAGTTCTTGTTTTACAAGATATAGTATAGTTCACTGGAGACAGTTATTCAAACAGTTTAGTAAGACAGTTAATCAATAAATGATCCATCTAAATATATATAATGAATTATTCGTTTATTAATGACGCACTACCCATATTGGGAAATAATATAATTTTAACAAAACAATTTATTCCATGAAAAATGTAGGTAAGTTGAAAGAGTTTATTTTAATAAACATATTTTTTTAAAAGACTTTTTGATTATATATGAAAATTATGGGTATAGAATTTAAAAGTTGTTAATTCAAACTAGATATTAATTTTCAGAATGTGATACATTTTTAATTGTTAAATTTAAGAATGATCTAAATTGATATCGGAACGTTGGGATAAAATTTTTATTACAGGTACACATATTTTTCTGGTTCATTGTTCTCAATAATCAACCTTTGTAATAAACCAAGAAAGAATTTTATTTCTTGATTTATTACAAAGGATCGAATCCAAAAATCAAATTAAAAAAAAAATCTGTTTTTAGATTTGGTTCCAAAGTTACAAGTCACCCCAGGATGTAATTCAATAACAAATTATGTTCGTAATTTACATTTCGTTTATAGAAATCCCATCCCTCTGAAAAAAATATTAATAATAATAATTATTGTAATAAACAATTGCAATCCCAATGATCCATTGTTGTTACCTATTCACTGTAAAAATAGGCTATGTTGTTAGTATGTCTCCTCTGAAAAATATTTATAAAAATATATAGCAGTTAATATTTCATTATTAAAGATTTTTGTATAAATCATTGGCATACAACTAAAACTGACAAGTCAAATTTTACAATTTCTAGACATGGGGTTTATATGGTTATATATTAATATCGAATATAAAGCAAATTTTATTAAGTTCTCAAAGTTTTAATTTAAAATCTGTAAACATTATCACATACATTTTATTTGACACTTTCATCAAACATATCGTCATTTTCAAATATGATTAAAAAAATATATATCACAAATTTCAATTACAGTATCACAAGTGAGGTGAACTGATAAGGCAATACTTGCCTGTTTGTTGTAAATTTAATTTAAGCGAATTTGAATGACATGCTAATTTGAATGAAGTGGCAAAACCTTTATACTTTCAATATATGTTTAAGGCTTCCAGCACTGGTTAAGGTCAGAGTGACAACTGAGAGTCGTCAGTATTTGTTGCTCACGTCATCCATAGTCTATTTCAATTTTTTTTCTCGATATATCGTGAGCGAGAATCGATAGAGGTAGTGTTTGCGCCCAATAATAAATTGAAACCTAAATTTCGACCTAAATTTTTAAATTTTTTGTGGCTCAAGCTTTTTTCAAAAAACGACGTCGATATGTAATAAAACTCTGATTTGCGCCCGACCTTGTCCGTTGTTAAAACCCTCACAACACTTCAGTATTGCGAGTACTGTATATCCAACCCTGTGTCTACTTCTAGGTTGATCAACAGAAAATTTATGAACATCTAATAGTGAATATAGAGCGTAATCGCTAAACAACTTTATTGTGGGAGGTCATAAAAAAAATTAAAAAATAATTAATAAAGGCTAAATAAATAAGTATTATGTTTTATATTTTCCCAATTATAAAAATAAATGTCCTTCAGACGCGATTTCCCCCTCCCTAAATTAATAATACAAAGATGTTAAATCGCTCTTGAGGATGTCTATGTGTTTCGTTTAAGCGTAAAGAAAAATTTAACTATTTTTCTTTTTCTTTTTTAGACTTTAACTATTAAAATACCAGAAGTGAAAATTTTATATTTATAAACATAAATGAAATCTTTTATACATCACAACAAAATATATTAATAAACCATTGCTAATAAAAAAGAAGATAAATTGTTTTGACAAATCTTTTTCTTGCAGTTGACAGTACTCCTACCATTAGCATTACGCAGAAAAATATCTACAGTCATTAATTTTCCTTTTAAAATATCCAATATAGTGTCGTTTTCTGTTCAATCTGAGAGATCTTTACAGAAAATAAAAACAACTCCTAGGTAACCAGCATATGGAGTTATCAAGTACGTAACCATATTTCAAAATTGTTCTATAAATTTAAGGATAATTATAGTCCAGCGTAAAGCCATGGTAACAGTAAATGATAAATCTCGAGAGTTATAGACAAAAAAATATTAATCTTATTGATGCAATAATTTAAATTAAATGAGTACACTCATATTCAAAAAGATATAGATGTATAGTAGTATATAAATCTAAAAAAAAAAAATCATTCGTGCTTCCTTATGTCAAACTAATTTGAATTTCTTTAATTAGGCAATCAGAAATCTGCTTTAATGATTATGTTAATTTTCTTACTGCGATGGGATACAGCTGAAAGTATATGCGTGTTTCCATTAAATATATAATATTAACAACTCAGTCTTACCGTGGCATCTAATGGCTAATCATTATAAACCTCACGCAAGAAATAATCTATAACTCATCAACTTTATAATTACCCTTAAATGCTATAAAAAATCGAGTAGGCACCTTTTTAAATAAAAATACGACATTATATATATATATATATATATATATATATATATATATATATATATATATATATATATACAGGGTGTCCTACCTCGTGATGTCAATACTTTAGGGGATTATTCTAGAAGTCATTTGTAATTAAATGGCGCAGAAATGAAATTTCTATCTTAACCCATCGAAGAGATATCCTATTTTTTGTGTATTTTGAAAAATACACGATTTTTTAGTGAAAACCTGTAATTATTTAATTTCTGGTTGATGTATCGTAAAACACGAGGATATTTTCAAAAACTACGTTAAATTTCCTATAAGGAATACTCCCCTTTAAAATTTTATTTATTCGCACAAGCGGTATACAGTAATTAATAGCAGTTAAAAATTTAAGAATTAGTATTTTCTGATTGTGTTTGCACTTTTCTAGCACAGCCAATTTTAGGCGCAGAGGTTTGCCTCTGGGTCAAAAGTTGCATCAATTCATAAGGTTTAAAATGATACCCCATTCGCCCAGAAAAATAAAGGTTTTGTGTAAAAAACTTTAATTTCCAATTCCAAAGCCGTAGAAAAAAGGCGTAGAACAAAGAGTGAGCACACTGAGAACATAATACAAAGAAGGAGGAGATTTTTTTTGCTTTTCTTTCTCTTTTAACAATAAAATGAGTGGAAAAACTGGGTCAAAAGTTGCATCAATTCATAAGCTTTAAAATGATACCCCATTCACCCAGAAAAATAAAGGTTTTGTGTAAAAAACTTTAATTTCCAATTCCAAAGCCGTAGAACAAAGGCGTAGAGCAAAGAGTGAGCACACTGAGAACATAATACAAAGAAGGAGGAGATTTTTTTTGCTTTTCTTTCTCTTTTAACAATAAAATGAGTGGAAAAACTGGGTCAAAAGTTGCATCAATTCATAAGCTTTAAAATGATACCCCATTCACCCAGAAAAATAAAGGTTTTGTGTAAAAAACTTTAATTTCCAATTCCAAAGCCGTAGAACAAAGGCGTAGAGCAAAGAGTGAGCACACTGAGAACATAATACAAAGAAGGAGATTTTTTTTGCTTTTCTTTCTCTTTTAACAATAAAATGAGTGGAAAAACTGGGTCAAAAGTTGCATCAATTCATAAGCTTTAAAATGATACCCCATTCACCCAGAAAAATAAAGGTTTTGTGTAAAAAACTTTAATTTCCAATTCCAAAGCCGTAGAACAAAGGCGTAGAGCAAAGAGTGAGCACACTGAGAACATAATACAAAGAAGGAGGAGATTTTTTTTGCTTTTCTTTCTCTTTTAACAATAAAATGAGTGGAAAAACTGGGTCAAAAGTTGCATCAATTCATAAGCTTTAAAATGATACCCCATTCACCCAGAAAAATAAAGGTTTTGTGTAAAAAACTTTAATTTCCAATTCCAAAGCCGTAGAACAAAGGCGTAGAGCAAAGAGTGAGCACACTGAGAACATAATACAAAGAAGGAGGAGATTTTTTTTGCTTTTCTTTCTCTTTTAACAATAAAATGAGTGGAAAAACTGGGTCAAAAGTTGCATCAATTCATAAGCTTTAAAATGATACCCCATTCACCCAGAAAAATAAAGGTTTTGTGTAAAAAACTTTAATTTCCAATTCCAAAGCCGTAGAACAAAGGCGTAGAGCAAAGAGTGAGCACACTGAGAACATAATACAAAGAAGGAGGAGATTTTTTTTGCTTTTCTTTCTCTTTTAACAATAAAATGAGTGGAAAACCTATTTAGTCACCCACATATTGAAATTTCCATACTTGCATAGGTAAATTAGAATTATTTTATTTATTTATTTATTTATTTTTTCATTACGATATTAACCTTGAAGAGGCTCACAGCAAGATGAGCAAAATCTAGGTTTACAATAATGTGGCATGGTCCAACCCAAAAGAACTTTTATTGAATAATAATAATAATAATGTTTCTAATACTTTCATGTCTAAAGATAGATCAAAGGTAAGCTCATACCTTTACTCAACCAATCCTGTCCGTGCTTGTCTAGCTCGAGACTCGGTCCCAGTATCAAATGGCCATTCGTTATCACTTTACTAGGGGTGAGGTGCACTTGCTTCCAGCAACATGCCTAATTTTTTCATAACTGAAGAATACGCTGATATTGTGTTTGTATATGGCTTTGCCGATGGAAATGCCTCGGAAGCTGTCCGTGAATACGGTCGTCGTTTCCCAGAAAGACGGTGGTCTAAAGCGGAATTTCACAAAACAGTGCTCTTACACAATGCTTGAGAGTGACCAACGTCAAAAATAGTATTTAACAAGTAGTTTAGATGTTCAGAAATACATTTACTAGAAAAAAGTTTTTATGCTCTAGTGAAAAATTTGGGTCTTCATCCTAAGTTCCCTTTTCTCGTGGCGCGTCACAAATATGGAAATTTCAATATGTGAGTGATTAAATAGGTTCTCCAAACATTATATTGTTATAATAAAATAAAAAAGAAAAGCAAAAAAAAATCCCCTCCTTCTTTGTATTATGTTCTCAGTGTGCTGAGTCTTTGTTCTGCGCCGCCGATAAATTTAGCGTAATTATGGTTTTGGAATTGGAAATTAAAGTTTTTTACACAAAACCTTTATTTTTCTGGGTGAATGGGGTATCATTTTAAAGATTATGAATTGATACAAATTTTGACCCAGAGGCAAACCTCTGCGCCTAAAATTGGCTGTGCTAGAAAAGTGTAAACACAATCAGAAAATACTAATTTTTAAATTTTTAACTGCTATTAATTACTGTATACCGCTTGTGCGAATAAATAAAATTTTAAAGGGGAGTATTCCTTATAGGAAATTTAACGTAGTTTTTGAAAATATCCTCGTGTTTTACGATACATCAACCAGAAATTAAATAATTACAGGTTTTCACTAAAAAATCGTGTATTTTTAAAAATACACAAAAAATAGGATATCTCTTCGATGGGTTAAGATAGAAATTTCATTTCTGCGCCATTTAATTACAAATGACTTCTAGAATAACCCCCTAAAGTATTGACATCACGAGGTGGGACACCCTGTATATGTATATGTATATATACTTTTTAACTATTTTTATTAACAATGATTTTCTATAAAACCAATATTTAATGATTGGAAATTACCGAACTACTTCTATGATACATGATTGAATCAAATCTGACCTGAAACAAAAAAAGAAAAACAAATTAATATATATTGACATTATATGAATAAACTCATATTGTTATGAATAACACTCCGTACACAAGGATAGGAAACTACGCACATTGAAAATATAATAGTGCAACAAATTTATATATTTTTTTAAAAGATGGCGTGAAGGAAAGTTGATAAATATACTTTAAAAGTATAGGATAACCAAAAAGAATAAATAATTTTGATCACTTACCAAATCGTTATAAATAAGATAATATATTAATGAAATATGATATGTTCTCAGAATGCACAATATAAAATATCCGAAACGTCACAAGATAAAATAAAGTTTTTAGAACTTTAAAGGTTTTACTAGTAAACTTCCTGAACAATATAATTGATAAAATATTTTTCAGGCTTCAAGATAAAAAATTATTTTCAAAAATAAAATTAATATGGACATAAAAGACCATATAAAACCATAATATATAAGCACATAAAACCTAATGCAGAGTATCATCGAGTGTAGAATATGTTTATAAATGGGATGTTTTTAGATGGAATAATACAGTCCAAAAGGTCAGAAGATAAAATAAATAGTTTAGAAGTTTTATTATTAACATACTTCCATAAAGAATATATATAATATATGGAACACTCAGTGTATTATAGACTGCGCCAAACGTAACATACATACATACATTATTTTTTTTTCTGTTGGCACTATAGATCATGAAGATATTTGTCCGCAGGATGTGGTCTTCTTAAAGACATTTTATCTCACCTTGCTACAAACTATGATTCTCATGGTACAAAGTTCCCATAACTACCCTCCTTTGATCAATATGGCAGTGCCCTTTCCACCGGCGTACGTTCAGACACTCAAGGACAGTAACAAATCGGTCTAAATCCATGGATTATGGCGGTTCGGCAGGTGCACGAGGACCTATTTTCTTTCCACCAAGCAAACCGTCAATAGACCAAACCTTTGAGTGGCTATTTGACATCCTGGAAGACAATAACGCGATTTGCGATCAAGGTACACAGTGTAGGGTCATCACTTCTATTCCCGATCGTTGTGAGTTGCCCCCTTTTAGCTGATGAGCCTCACATATCCGATGGTGCGAGAGATAATTGCCTGGAGAATCTCGAGCTGCGTGGCTTTCCTCGGTAGGCCATCACCCATCAAAGTACGCGATTAGCACGCTCGACGTTGTTTAACCTTGATTACCTATTGCAAGCGCCTTGTTTTGTTTTTCAATATTTTATCAATCTCAAAAAAATTTTAAATAATTGATTTGTACAATACTAAGCGTCATAGTGATTATTATGATTTATAAGCCATTTATTATAACGCTGTAAAAGATATTTAGTGTTGTATGAGAGTAATGTTTGGAGAATTGATAATTCATAAAACATAATTATACTTCATAGGCGATTAAACAACTAATTTACCTGTTAATAAAGTTTATTTTTTCAGTAGTTATACGTTTTAGGAAAATTATTAATGTATTTATATTAATTATCTTAACGGTATTGGAAGTTTTCGTTTCATCAAGATGTTACATTCTTGGAACACAGCACATTTAATAAATGTGCAGTTGAGCTATCTATTAACGGTCCAACTTAGTAGGACTATGTTGTAGAACTAAAGAAGAATTCATTCGTCCACTCACGGTCCTGCAAGGAATCCGATCAGCTATTATACTTATATTACCTGTACTCAAAGCTTATCTATGTTTTAAAAAATAGGAAAATGTTGGCAATTTGTCTTGCTATGGCGTTATTGGAAAAAAATAAAAATAAATTTTGGGCGAAAACAATGTTTATTAACCTAATAAATTACAGTGATTTGAAAATGTTAAATGAAATAGATAGGAAGGATTATAAAAATTACTTAACAATGGACAATAAAATCATCCCTCTGGTATAAGTATAAGGACAAATGATAAATGATGTACTTAAGGTATATATTTGTATTATCCTTTTTTTTATTTACAAGGTTTATAAATTTTCATATTACTTTAATTCAATATAATTTAAACTGGTTATACCAGTTGAAAGATAGGGTCAAATTAATGATTAAAAGCAAACACAAAATAAGATAAATTAGAGATGAATATTTAATTAACAAAAAAAAGGATTCAAAATTATTATTTCAATATTGTTGATATCCAGCTTTAATTACATTATTTATTTAATATTTTCCCAGGGCTTACCTCGGCTACTGGGCGGGTCCACAGGTGGCGGATAATGGAATAATCTATAGATATACAGGTTAGCTGCGAATAAAGGTTAATCCAAATAAGCAGCCACGGATCAGAGGTTAGGAGAGGATAACTCCAACAGAAAAGCAAAGGGTAGTCTGGACTCTAAGCTATAGTGGAAGCAACCAGGTTCGGGGACGAAAACCCCTAAGCAAAATGATCTGGCCCTCCAGGTTGGGGGTTGAGCACAGAGTTAACAGCCCCGCCTCGGAAACGAAACATTGTTGCGAAACATAAAAACAATAATAAACCGGATGGAAAACCTGGCTATAGAAAGCGGAAATTGGATACGGACCTAAAAATTGCTACATGGAATGTAAGGACGATGATACAGCCAGGAAAAATGGCGGAAGTGGCAGAACAAATTATAAACTTCAAAATAGATGTAGTTGCGCTACAGGAAATAAGATGGAGAAGCCAAGGAAGATTGGATAAACAAGAGTATTCTCTACTGTACAGTGGAGCAGGAGAAAGAACCGGCAGGAATGGGACGGGATTTATAATTTCAAAGCGATTGAGAAATACCCTTTTGCTAATCGAGCCTATTTGTGATAGAATATGCAAGATACGGCTAAAAGGTAAATTTCGAAACATCACAATTATATCTGCCTATGCTCCCACGGAGGATATTAATGATCGTGAAAAGATTGAATTCTATCAAAAACTCGAAAGAGTTTACCAGGTTATCCCAAAATATGATATAAAAATTGTATTGGGAGATTTCAATGCCCAAATTGGAAAAGAGGATTTTATTAAAACTGTCGACGGTACTCACTCGCTGCATAATGTAACAAATAAGAATGGTGAATTCTTATGTCAATATGCAGAATTAAACAATATGATCATAAAGAGCACATGCTTCCCTCATAAGGACATACAAAAGGGGACTTGGAAGGCACCTAATGGTGCAATAACTCAAATAGACCATGTCCTGATTGAACATGAAAAGACACAGCTATTCAATAATGGATGTTAAATCTGCACTCGGTCCTGATTGTGACTCTGATCATTATATGGTTAGAGTCAAACTTGGAAATCATCATAATAGGAAACAATGGAACTTGGAGATACTAAAAGATCCGAGCAAAGTCGCTGAATTGAAGAACGTAATGGATAAAAAAATGGAAGAGAAACTTAAAGAAGATGCAGAGTGAGAAGAGGAAGAAGAAGGAATAGAAAAGAAATGGAATAGGATAAAAAACGTAATGATCAAATCAGCGGAGGAGGTAGTTGGTGTGCAGAATAGGAGTAGAGGAGAAGAGTGGTTTGATGACGAATGTTTAGAGATATTAAAGAAAAGAAACGACCTCCGATTAGCGATGATGCAACGTTCCACTAGACAAAGTGTGGCAGCATATCAGGCAAGCCTTAGGGATGCTAAAAAACTTATCCATACGAAGAAAAGAGAGTTCATGAAAAAGAAAATAGAAAAAATTGAGGAATTACATTTAAATAATGAAACCAGAAAATTCTATGGAGCTATGAGGTATAAAAGTCGCGGATTTCAACCAAAAGTGGACACCTGCAAAGACAGGAATGGTAACATAATTGAAGGGAAAAACCTGGTGATTGACAGATGGGCCGAGCATTTCGGCGAATTACTTAACAAGAATTAAAATGATGAAATTAATGCTGGGGTATTGTTACCGAACATTAATGACATTGAGCCACCTGATAATATAAGTCGTTCTTTTTCAACATCAACCAGTCTAAGGCAGGGAGATGCCTTATCCGCCACTCTGTTCAATCCAGCATTGTATAAGGTGGTAAATAGTATAAATATACAAGGAAATATAATATATTCCAGTAGCCAAATTTGTGAATATGCAGACGATATAGTTCTTGTGGCTAGAAGTGTCTAAACCCTTACTGAAATTTTCAATGACCTCAATACTGAGAGTAAAAATATGGGCCTTGAAATAAATGATTCGAAAACCAAGTATATGTGCATTGCTCCAGATAATTTAAGATTTACTCATAATCTTGTGGTGGAAGGGTATGTTTTTGAAAACGTTAATTCCTTTACCTACCTGGGGTCAGAATTAAATAATGAAAATAAAATGATAAATGAAGTACAAAAAAGAATTATGGCCGCTAACCGTGCTGTTTTTGCAAACTTAAAAATTTTTAAATCATCATTGCTCTCAAGGAAAACAAAAGTAAGGTTGTACATAACTTTAATTAGGCCTACTCTTACATATGCTGCTGAAACGAGGACGTTTACTACCACCATTGCAAATACATTAAGAATCTTCGAGAGGAAAATACTTAGGAGAATATTTGGCCCGTTCTTCGATGTAATAATTATTGTGACGCGCCATGAGAAAAGGGAGCTTAGGGTGAACAAATGAAAATCTATTTCTTCCCACTAATTTTTAGAAGAGACGAATCAAATGAGCCCTTCTTTAGCTCCCAAAGGGCAAAAATCGCAGAATTATAAGGATTTGAAGTTTAATTTTTACAAATTATAATTTTAGAAATAAGCAAGCTCCCATTGAAAAACCGTCCGGTCTAAAGCGGAATTTCACAAAACAGCGCTCTTACACAATGCTTGAGAGTGACCAACGTCAAAAATAGTATTTAACAAGTAGTTTAGATGTTCAGAAATACATTTACTAGAAAAAAGTTTTTATGCTCTAGTGAAAAATTTGGGTCTTCATCCTAAGTTCCCTTTTCTCGTGGCGCGTCACAAATATGGAAATTTCAATATGTGAGTGATTAAATAGGTTCTCCAAACATTAGATTGTTATAATAAAATAAAAAAGAAAAGCAAAAAAAAATCCCCTCCTTCTTTGTATTATGTTCTCAGTGTGCTGACTCTTTGTTCTGCGCCGCCGATAAATTTAGCGTAATTATGGTTTTGGAATTGGAAATTAAAGTTTTTTACACAAAACCTTTATTTTTCTGGGTGAATGGGGTATCATTTTAAAGATTATGAATTGATACAAATTTTGACCCAGAGGCAAACCTCTGCGCCTAAAATTGTTCTGCGCCGCCGATAAATTTAGCGTAATTATGGTTTTGGAATTGGAAATTAAAGTTTTAAACCCAATTAAAACTAAACTAAACAATTAAAGTAATTCAAGAATGGAGAATAAGAACAAATAATGAGCTCTACGAATTATACAACAATACCGATATTGTGAACTTTATAAAATCCCGCCGAATCGAATGGTTAGGGCATGTTCTAAGAATGCCGGCTGATAGAATGCCAAAAAAGATGCTCCAAAGCAGAATTTATGGGACCAGAAGAAGAGGAAGACCTAGGAGAAGATGGATGGATGATGTGCAGGATGACCTCAAACGGTTGGGAGTAACAAACTGGAAGGAAAAGGCTAAGGATAGGAATATCTGGAGAACTATTGTTCAGGAAGCCAAGGCCCACCCCGGGCTGTAGAGCTATGCAGTAAGTAAGTATTTAATATTTTAATTCAGTCCCAACAGTAGAATGTCAGATTGACGTTATAATGAGAGATATTTGGCTATGAGAACATCTTTGTATTGGCTTATGACACTGCGCTTTTGGGAAATACGTATGAAATAAAGTTATAAAACAATTTAGGATGTTTTCAGTTTGTAATTAGAAAAAATGATTAACGCATTTAGTAGTAAATAGATAAAAAAAAACTAGAACTTTCTAACGATAAAAAAAAAAAGAAATAAATCAAGGGAGAAAACCCCCAATCTGGCATCACTGACTAATAGTAAACAAATATTAATAACAATTAATGACTTCATTGATGGCGTAGCGTTGTAGTTTGAAGGACGATCACACCACTCACGATCCAACGCGGTAGGATGTTGGGAGAAGGGAACGGTTGTAGGACGATCGGAGAAGTCTACAAACATCATACACCTTCTATTCCCATTCACAGTCCAACTGTAGTCCGATATCTAGTGTAGTCCTACATGTAGGAATGGCTGGCTTTAGTCCGCTTCGGTCTTTCGGTCTTGAAAGGAGGGATCTGGATTAAATATTTAAAGCGAAGGCTTTCTAATGCTTCAAGATTCTCCGGGACTAACGACCCGTATAACCCTAACGATAGATCTCAAGGGTGCCCAGCCTCCTAAGTAACGCCTAAAGTACTTGAACTAATGTACAAATAATTAGATAGGTGTTGGGAAAAAATATACAGGATCCTTGCTAATAATCATGGTCATATCCGCTAGTAATGGTAGGTGAGGAATCGGGTTATCATTTCTATATCAATTTCTTTTTTAAACATATCAAGTTATATGTAAGGATTCCCACGCAACATGACTTCCCTCTTGGATTGACTTCGATAAACAAGATATCTGTCAAAATTCGACCTAAAACATAAATTATTCCAACTTCCGTATGCTGATAAAAATAGTTAAGATATGACGGCGTTTCATATTTCGTGATAAAAATGATGCAGATGTCCCTTCGGACGAACCTAATACATGAAGCATAGCCTATCGCAATATATTATGTTATATTAACGTTTGTATTATATGAACTGGTGGTATTGTGGCATTTATCTGAGCTTGCAAAAAGAATTGCAAAGGGCGAGCATGGAAAATGGGATTTTCTTTAATAATTACAATTAGTACCATCGTGATATAAGTTCTTGATGGAATCCAGGTGATATACGGTGTGTGTTACACATGTGGGTTACACACACCGTATATCACCTGGATTCCATCACCGTTTTGTGATACCGAGCAGTTTTACACGCTTTTATTTTATTTATTTTTTACTTTTATCAGGTAATTAATAGTTAAGAGATATGATAGAGACGAAGAGGGTTAGACGGAGAGGAGAGATGGAACACCTGCTGCCTTTAACCTGTCCCTTATTAATGATACTAGGGCGCTATCGATGGTGGCGGTGGTGGGGAGGACGCGGAGGTATGACGTCAGCAGCGGCCCGTCCCCCCCGGCAACGTGACGTCACTTCTGCCCCACCCAGTCTCCTCTTTCCATCTCACGTCTGGTCTATATTTATAAACGGCCTGTTTGACGGAAACCTCTCCCCTACCTCCGAATACCAACAGCGATTTACCATCCCCCTCTATTTGTAATTCCCTCTCAGCTTGTGCCTATGGTACTCCATTAAATTTATACTTCTGGATAAAGCATAAATTATTGTAAAGTACGACATTAGGTGAATCCTAATACCCAGTTTAAATATCATACAGTTCTGTATATTTCCGTAGTTTTCTCCTACAATATTTCCATAATGTTCACCAAGGAAACATTACAAAATCCTATGCCTCATTTATTTCACCTATAGACTACTACTTATTCTGAAATAAGGCCATGACAAAAATAAACGAGCTAAATCATTTTAGGAAATATCACATGCGTCGGACATCAACTACTTTTAAAAAAAGTTAGCATATATTTTATTTATGTTTTTAATAAAACATGTACGTTTTATTTATGATGTATTCAGATGATCGAAGAAATCAGCTGTGTTTTTATTATTTTCTCATAGAATATAATAAAAAATTGAATTTAAGTAAAAAAAAAAAAATAAGTCCAGAAATAACAGCAATGATAAGAATCAAATAACAATTTGAAGTAGTTGCCATTTATTACCGAAAGCCAACATAACACTTGTGTTGTGCGGGTGTAGCGTTGCACAGCGCCGGAATCAGACAATTTTCGAATCATTCCGAAAGTTACGTACAACAAACGCTTTCTAAACTCATCTGGAAAATTTAAAGGAAAACATTATTCAGATTCATCAGAGAGGAAACTGAACTCTTTGCTGACCATCTTTCTCTAGCCTATATGCCCATTCTATACTAATCCATAACACGAAAATCGGATAATCAAGACATTAAATCTATTTTTACAATTAATCTTTCAATCATGTCAAAATTTAAACTCGAGAAACTCGAAAATTTTCTATGAGAAAGCCCCCTTCCACAATATGATGCCATATTAATACTGTGTGCACAGAACATTGCAAATCATTTCTGCAAAAAAATAATTGAGTCAAGAAATACAAAATATCATTAATCCATAAATATAAAGTCCACAAGTTTAAAGCTGAAGAATTCTTTGTTAAATAATTGCGCCAGTAATTATTATTATCATTATTTCAACTTACTCTTTCTCCAAAATCTACCCCGTATTCATAAACATAATACAAAGTAAAAAGTTACTAGGAGTATATTAGCCTTAGCACTACAGCCTAATGTGCATGGCTGCACGGTAATGTAATGCATGCATGTATTATGCATTCCTAATACCCTGATATGCATACCAAATATGTTCGATTTTAGTGACTAATTTTCAACAAATCTAATTTATGTGTATAACATTAATTTATTAATATAAAAAGATATTAGATGGTTTCAACGCAAGCATAAGCATTTAAGTCTAACCTGAAAGAATCTTATTCCTGTAAGCAAGATTTTGTTAGTGTTAGTGGAAAATTTTGAACTATTCTGCTAATTATATGATATGTATGTATGCATATATCTCCACTAATTAATTACATTTCTTTCTTCTTCAATACCTTAGGTGGTTCAGGAAGTAAATTAATGTAACGAACAACATATCTTTTTTTGACTAATAAAATGTATATATGTATATATATATATATATGTTCTTTGCCGGACGAAATGAGAAACGAAGTTATTTGCTCAGAAACATAAGCAATAACCAGGGTTTGATATCGATTATTATATTTTCCCAAAAAATCATGAAATAATCCTTATTTCTTACCAATAATTTTAAAAATTATTCCTGATTTGCCAATAAAAATCAATCTTTGAGTTTTATGGATTCCATTAACATAACTATCACTCCCTGAGTTTAAAAATATAATGATTAATTCTTGATCGAAAATGTTTCTTTCAAAAAATTAAAATCAGACTGAATAAAAATTCGCCTCTTTCTTGCTATTTGATATGCTGTTTGTATATATGTAAATTGTAGAATATTAAATAAAATATATATTAAATGAATAATATTAAATAAAAACCTCTGGTTTCAGAAGAGCAAATCACTCAGAAGTGATATGTCTCAGTGATTTGCTCTCCTGAAACCAGAGAGCTTGCAATAGGAAGGTTTTTGAATTGAGTTTTTGAATGAGTTTTTTTAGTCTTTCAGTTCTAACTAATAAGAATGAATAATATTGTGATTTATTACTCAATGGTGTTTTTATCCGAAACATTTTTTCAGATTTAAATATGTCCCTAATAGGGCATTTATTTTTCTTGAGTGAAAAAAGATAGTAAAAAAAAAAGAGGTCTAGACTGGTTGCTCTGATTTTGCATGATGTGGCAAACAAACATATTTTAAATATCGATTTCAAACTCTGGTGATACCTAACCTAGAGAAAGATTACTAGACGATTCCTAGTTCAGTTTTACGATCAGGGCTAAAGAGTTAGGCAGTCAAATTGTTCAAAGAAAAACCTTTCTCCAAATTAACCAATAACGGCTCAAAGACAATGAAGTCGTGGCACAAAGGGTGCTGAAGAGAGTGAGAGATAGAAAGGCATCTTTCAAGAAACTAATCAATTAACTTGGAGGTAAAACGACAGCAATTAAAAGGCTCCTTAACGAGGTCGTCACCAAGGTGAAGCTCTTCTACTGTTAGGTTTAACCAAACTGCTTTTTAATTTTTTTTTCATGTCCAACAATGATAAAGGTATTTCCTCTTTTAAAACTTTATCCATATCCTTTATTGCAATGTTCTTCTTAAGACAAGTTTCCTAGCTTGAATCTGGATATTGGCAAATAAATTTAATAACAATTAGAAATATTTACATTTCCATCGAATAAATAAAAGATATTTTTAGAATGTTTACTTAAGTATCATTATTAATTTAACAATACCTCCTGGCCATCAATTTGGATTCCGAACACAAAATTCATCCATTCAACAATTACACAGGGTGAGTACTTACTCCGCTGCTCCACATCATATGTTCACAGGATATTCCAAACAGCTCCGAAACTCTGACAGCGACGTATGCAAACGATACAACAATGTTAACTATGCATCAAAATCAGACACACGCCTCAGACTTCAAACCCTCAATCAAAACTTCGTGACAGGAACAAATTTTGGAAAATTCGACTGAACCAAGATAAATCCCAACATATTAATTTTACTCTTTGACAAGAAACCTGCCATCCAATATACCGCGATAATGTACTAATTCTGTAGGCAGACATAATTCGATAGTTTGTCCTGACATTTGACATCAGAATGACATGGGGCCCACTTGACATGCTCTTGACACAGATCAAGAACAAACAAAAAATGCTAAACCAAAGAATAAAACTATTATACTCATTTCTTTCGAAAGGTTAAAAATTGAAATTTAGGCAGGCATTGAACACTAACTTACTTCAGCCCATCTGGACCTACGCTACACAGATTATACGGGACAGCCAAAAAGACATACATACAAAAACTTCAATTTTTTCAGTGAAAAACATTTAGGACTATCACCAAAGCCCCATGTTACATCAGCAACATTACCTTACTTACAGGACCTTAATATGCCAACAGTTAGCGAACACATACAGACCCACTACTAACGATTTCACGAAAACTTGCAGGGACATCCTAATTCATTCATTCAATGCATGACCAAAATCCACAAGTCCAAATTTGTACAGAATGATAGATAAGAAAATTAACTTTAGGTAAGGTAAAACAATTAATATATAAGAAGCAAGAATTAAAAATATAAGAACAACAATGAAAATAAATAAAAACAAGAATGTATATTGAGAGAAAAAAAAATATATATATATATATATTTTTTTTTTTGGTTGGCTCTATAGACCTTGTAGATCTTTGACCGCGCGATGTGGTGTTCTTACAGACATTTATTGCTCGCGGGAGCACAGACATCCTGGAGGGGGTCACCCAACCTCACTTTGCTGCGAACCATGGTTTCCATGGTGCAGCGGCAGGCTACCCATTGCTCCATAACCGGTCCTTTTGGGGCCAATTCGGCAGTGTCCTTCCCACCGACTCACTCGGGTTCAAGGACAGTGACAAATCGGTCTAGATCCACGGATTATGGCTGTTCGGAGTCAGCTTCTTTCCCCGAGACAGACCGTACATGGACCAAACCTCCGGGCGGCTATTTTATGTCCTGGAAAACCACAACGCAATTAAGGTACACGGGGTAGGGTCATCACTCCTACGCCCGATCTGTGTGAGTAGCCTCCAGTAGGCTGACGAGTCTCACATACCCGGGGAGGAGGGGGGACAGTGGCAGGCCACGTGGATTTTTGTAGGCGGTCATCCAAATCTGGGCGGCCACCCATCCAAGTACTAAACACGCTCGACGTTGCTTAACTTTGATTACCTATTGCAAGGGCCTTAGCCCGCTCGGCCACCCCGGCCCATATATATATATATATATATATATATATATATATATATATATATATATATATATATATATATATATGTAATAGGTATATTTATTTATTTCTCACGAGATTTACAACATATCTGTACAGCTTTTTTATTTCCCTTATCGAATTGCGTTTCAGACTTATTAAAGAATAAACGATTTCAGACTGATAAATGAACAATTTTAATTTAACCTCAACCAGAAACATAACTGACATAAAATCTTTTATGTACCCTTATAACCCCATATAAACCCTGGTAACTACCAATTCAATCCACAGAGAGATTTGATGATCCACAAAAGAATTATTATTTTCTTACCATAAAGCTGGAACTTGTAATCTTCTTTTTTTAGGCGTTGAGGGATAGGGATGTTGGGAAAACATCGATATATCGAAATATCGATATTTTTAAAGGAATATATCGATATTTTTCACACTATATATTGTAATATCCATATTAAAATTTGAGTATCGAAAACCGATATGTTTTCCGAAAAAAAAAATTGAAAATGTTTACAAGAAAATCCAAAGCAGACTTGGTGAAAGTGGACTAGTGGTGTGTTGTATTTGTGATGCTACTTTTTTTTAATTGAAAATTGTTAATAACTCGATACTTTGTTTTTATGATGAGCAATGTATAAATATTTAATTGTAGCTATTAATGCTATTACAAATCTAAGACTTGTTAATTTATATTAATCTATCCTTCAATTCAATCTAAACCCGCATCCCCTTTTTCTCCTTTCAAAGAATAAAAACAAAATATATCGATAAAAAATATCTATGTTTTTTATTGAAATATCGAACTACTATTTCGATATGTTTGAAAACCAACGATATGATATGTATTTCGACATTTTTGTTGATATCTGCATTCCTATTAATAAGGTGTAGAAAAGCGGTCGCATTAACTGTTCATTATTACATAATTCTATTAAATATTATATAAAAATATTCTAAAGGAAAATAGGAAATTGAAAAAAAGCTACATGAGTGGTCTTGGACTGAGTACTTGCCCACTGCGGAAAAAGGTAGCTTGGTATAACCAAAAAAAATTATTTAAGAAGACTTGGTCCTCAAATCTGAGAAACAACTTCTAATAAATGAACGTAAAAGATACAATTCCAAGTATGAAGAAATAAAACTAGATTCAAATAAGTGAATCAAAAGATCTCGAATCTTCTACAATATCTCGAAACTTCAATATAAATTATTATACTAGAGTAAAAAAAATATTTATCATATTTTTTCAACTCAATCACCGAGCTGTGAGATATTTTATCTAAATGCTTTACATTTGGCATATAAATCAGCATTTTAAGTTTACGTAAATGATTTTTGCACTTATAATAATCTAATGGAATTATTGTGAAGTGTGTCTTGCCAACTTCTACATATTTATTTGTCATGTTAATATTAATTGAGACAATTGCTCTTTTCAAACCTATAAATAATTTCTTAAAATTAATTTCAACACACTGAATATATATATCGATAACAATTCACAAATATATTGCATTCGTTTTATATTTGTATTGTACGTTTTTATTTAAATATATTATTCTACTAAGATGAGAATTTATAAACATAAAGTTCTGCTTGATTCTTTTAAATAGTTTTGTTACTATTTAGCCAGATGTCAAAGATTGGTGTTCGTTAACAACAGTCTTCGTATACAGAATTAATTAACATTTGAACCGGAGTTCTAATAATTAACAATTCTAAGAAGATTGATTTGCAAAGCATTTGTAGTGATAAAATGAACCTATTTATTTATTGATTGATAACGTACATATTATAGTTTACCTTCATTGTTCATATTTCGGACAATTACGAGTGTTGTCAGGAAAAGTTGAAATGGAGCCGGATGAGGGATCTCCTTGCCTAACTGGATATTGTAATCAGCCAGAAAAAGGTGTCGCTGGGCATTACTCTATGTTATACCATGCCTATCATGCCACAATACCAAATTTTTAGCCAGTGAATCTACCAGTTGTCAACATATTTGAAAAAAAAAAATGTCATTAGTCTGCTAATTAAATTGAAGGTATTGAAAACGCATTGATTTTAAAATCCATGAGAACAAAAATTATGGATTTTGTTTAATGTAAAAAAAGATAATATTTGTAGTACTATAAAAAAGATATTTTTTAGTAAAAACTGTTTCTATAGGTAATACACTGCGATACAATGCGATCACTATCTTTTTACTACTGCGCTAACAAAATTTACAATTAGGTTTAATTGGATCTGTATAAGTATTGAGGTTCATCGCAAAGTTAAATTAAAGATCAGTCGAACAGATGTGTTAATCAATGTGTTTTGAAAATTCATGAGATAAAAACTGCCTGATTACTTTTGTCCAAAAGGCAGAAATGATCTCGTTAGTGGGATTGTCGCTGTATATACTGAATGCATAAATCGAGCTAATATTTACCAATGTAGCACTGTCTGATTGGATATTTTGCGAAGGCATAAAGGGACATGATCACACACGGAGTAGACAAGCTAAATAATTTATCTAGGTCAAAAATCATTAATTCGTCTAACCATATTTCAAAAACCAAAAGTATACCTACTGTTGGTTGAAAAAAAAACAACATAATTCACATTATATTTTGTTATGCTAGTGACATAAACATTTCACAATGTGAACTTTCCTTAGTTTACTTTAAATCCTTCCCTGAAGGATATATAAATATTAAATAATAAATAAATATTTTAATAATAAATAAATAAATAATAAATAAATATTTATAAATAAATATTTTCACCGATAATTTAGCAAAATATTTGCTAAAACTGTTTATTGAAAGCTAACGTTTCGACCCATATTATAGGTATTCATCAGAGCTTAATGAAGAAAATACGAAGTAGGTGAAACAATTGTAAGAGTAAAAAATGTTCTATATTTGTTTTTAATCTTATTTTTTTCTCAGAACAGTACTTAATTATTTATTTTTTTAAACTGTTAATTTAATTTTTTATTCATAACATTTCATTAATTATTATCGTACCAAATGGTATAATTTGGTACGATAATATAAGGTAGTATAAGTATAGTAATAAGATACATTTGTGTAATTTCATATATTTCTTAAGTATTTAACTGTATATACGATTGTATTTACCTTTCAGCCTTTCCTTCTGATGTTTTTATATTCTTTTACTTATATATTTATAATACCTTGTTTTTCCACACTTGGAACTGTCAAGGTTAGGAATTTCGTCTATTTGTTTCTTTCCTCTATATAAATTTATTAAGTTATCTGTTATTACCTAATCAGTATAATCTTTTATCAATTCATATTTCATTATTTATCAGTTATTACTATTTTCATTTATCAACTTTCTTATTACGTCTTTTAATTTACGCTGTTCACATTTATCATTTTTATATTTGTCATTTTATACTCCTACAATAGTTTCACCTACTTTCTATCTAGTGTATGTAGCCCTGATAAAGACCTGCAATGTGGGTCGAAAGGTCGGCTTTCAATAAATAGTTTTTACTGTTTTGAGATTCATGAAAGGTCAGGATCCTCACCCTGGGCATTTTATTATCTATACAATCAACAATTAAATATTCAATCAAAATATTTGTTGTATTTTTTAATAGGACCTGATATTATACTGTATAATAATCCTGTAAAATCTGAATGTTCAGCTATTATTGTTTAAATGTATCTCTAAACTTCATTTCAGTTATTAAATCAGAAAAAAAAAATGAACGGATTACCGTCTTAAAATACATACATAGAATACTTTTAAAAAAATGAAGATTATTATGTTGGCATTCTAATTGTTCATAAACTTCGAAAACTAAACAGATATACAAATAACTTTTCTAGCAAGTCTCTTATGAAATGGCGCCTAAACCCTATCTATAGCTAATAGTAGTAGATTTCATTAATCTAGCTAGAAAATAAACTCTAGTCCATCATGACTTTTATTTTTCAATATCAGTTTTCAGCGGCAAGTAATTAATTCTTTTTTATGGGAGGCCCAATTTTTCGATCTATAACCATTCGAGGGACAGGTTTATTGACAGTTTGAAAACATCAATTCTTCTCTTTAAAACTCATTCAACTCTTTGTTGTTTAGTCCTCGCAGCACTTTTTTAAACCTGGATTGGGCTCATTTCATTAATAATTTCAGCCAACTTTAATTAGGTTTGAATTTCGTTCATTTTCGAAAGTAAATAATTGTTCGTTTTTTTTTTATCAATCTTCTGAAATCTATTTACGAGTATGATTCTTTAATTTCTTACAACTGCTAATAGAACTATTATTTATTATGTTATTATGCTGTAAATTGTCTTGTAAATTAGGATTTTGTCAACTGAAAACTGAGATTTTCTATATAGCAGTCTATATAATTGGCCAAATCGTCGATTAAATTCTTGTATTTTAAGTCCAGTATGTGGGTTCCTAGTTAGTCTTTTATCAGGTAGGAAGCCAAGATACCGGGACTGTCTCTGAGAAAGGAAGTGGTATGGAGTTAAAATAAACTGGGGGGACAGGATCTGCGTCGGAGGGTAAACGTGACGTATTTGCATTTAGATTCGTTTACTTTGATACGCCAATTATTACACCAGTGTTCAATTTGGGAAAAGTGCCTGTGTAGGTTTAAGGATGCTGTTTCAGGATCTGAGTTGGATGATAGGATGGCGGTATCATCAGCAAATATTGCCTGGAAAGTATCGAGAGGAATAGGAATATCGGCGGTAAATAAAATGTAGAGGGCGTGTTCCGAACACCGACCTCAACTGGATAGTGGTTGCAGAATTGTGTAGCACAGCGGACTCGGAAAGTATTTGTGCCGTACATTTGATTTAGAGAGGAAGGATCGGAAGGTTAGGTATAAAGACTGAGGAAAATGGATGAATAATATTCGGCTTACCATACCCGGTCAAAAGCCTGTCCAGACAAAACTGTTGAGGTAATACGGGCAACAACTCGGAGTCCTTGTTGAACAGTAGAATGTTGCGAACGAAATCTGAACTGATGGGAAGAAAGATTTTGAGCTTCTTTTATGGGTAGGATTTGTTTGAGAAGGTTTTTTTTTATGATTATTGAAAGGATTGGAAGTAGGCTAATTAGGTCTATAAGATGTCATACTGTTGGAAGGTTTTTCTGGTTTTAGGAAAAGAATAATAAAGGAAAGTTTCTAGATATAAGAGAGGAAAGTGGGTAGAACGTAGGATGACAGCTTTAGTTGGAAGTTGTCGAAGGATCTGAAAAGGAAAAAGGTCTTATCCATGAGAATTAAGAGGAGCAAGATTTTGTAGAAAATACTTGACATAAGAGGGATTTACAACTTTAGGAAGTAAGGACAGTGAGATTGGTGATGTAAGGAATTCTTCTTATGTTGTGGTGTGGGTGGGATGGGGTCTGGATGAGGAGTGAATGTATTGGAAAGGTGTTTGGCTAATTAATCGACTTTTTCTTCATCAGACGCTGCCCAGGAGCCATCACTTCGCCGGAGAGAATGTAAAATATGGTGGAATATATATTATTCCAATATAATATATAGAATATATATTATATTCCATACAATTTTTTTAGTGACATTTCATAAGGAACTGTCACCAAGAGAGAGGGAGGATAGGTGAGACATTAAGGATTGAAAATGAAAGATTGCCAACTTCCGTTTTAATTGTTTGAAATAATATCTACAGGAGCGGCGATCGTTTGGATATCTGGTGTTGCCATAATAATCTGGCAGGGTGTTTGATATGGATTAGGTCTAAGAAGTGCTAAATGGTAAATGGTTCTTGATAGGAGTCCTTGGGGAGTGACTGAGGGAAAAGTCAGTCCAGACAGCTTGTTGTACTGTGGTGGTAAAGAAATACACAGCATCATCAAGGTCTTTTGGGATTTTCAGGCTTACTCAGAGATCGATTTCATTGGTCAGGATTTTACGAAAGAGGTTTCAGTTAGCTGGACCTCTGATGAAAGATGGTGGGGAGGATTTCGTAATGGAAGCTATTGATACTTTTAGAATTAATGGACTATGATCAGAAGAAAGTTCATCTAGGCGAGTTATGAAATAGTTGGACAGATTTTATTTAGATATATCATTATTTTTCAGTTATTTTATTTTAATTATTATTTTTATTACCAATATATTTTTGTATTTTTCTGGATCGTCATCACTATTTCCTATTGTCCAAGATAGTGGAAGATTGATAGCTTTTAACAATTTTTTAGCGGATGATATAAGAACGAGTATGATGAATCTACCAATGGTCTACCAAGACTGAAAGTTGTCTACAAATTATCAGCAACTAATGTGTAACCAAGAGTTTTTTTTTAATTGCGTACATCATTTGATTTTGTTTGTTGTTGCCGTATTTTGATTATAGTATTTTATACCATATTTTTTACCTTCGACAGACGGATACACTACAATACCTTGGCCTTACATTGTGACAGAAAATGACAAGGGACTCACACATCAATAACAAAGGAAAAACGCTAAACCAAAGACAACTATACCTATAAACCAACAACAAGACGTTCCGAATTGAAACTTGGACAAATATTAAACTCTTAAACTTACATACTCAAGCCCATTAGCACAATCAAAAATTCCCACAAACAGAAACTCCATATCTTCCAGTCAAAATCTTTTAGGGTTAAACCATTGCTCTGTGGTATGCTAGCAACATTACTTTGCATATAGACCTTCATATACCAACAGAAACACATACGAAACCACCACAAACGAGGTCACGATAACTTACACGGACATATTAACTCACTCATTCAATGCATGACCACAACTCACGTGTCCGATAATACCCGTAGAAAAGGAGCTAAATGAGGGATCTGCTTGCCTAGCTGCAAACTATTAACAGTAGACAGCCTAGCTTGATAGCAAGAGTTCCCGCAGTGTATTACCCTCTGTCATACGTATCATGACACAATGCCCAATTTTCAACCAGCAAATTCAATGGTTGTCTACTTTTTTGGCGATTTTAAATGGAAAAATCTGATGCGGTGCGCGCATCAGATTTTCCCCTTACCGTCCTATAATAATTATCTTTTTAATATCATTTTAAAGAGTTCACATAAACAATATTTGAAATAAACTCAGCAGCATTCAATTCACATCTTCTTCCACTTAAGTACACACACATTTTCATATGTGCATGTTTATCACACAGTTTTTTAAACAATTTTAGTACAACAATTCTGTACACTACCTATATATTTTAAGTTTGTCAAGTTGAAAATGTGTTTTAAAAGTTTCGGTTCTGTCGCATTCTTCTCCTTTCGGATTCGCTCGGTTATCCGTCTAGGGTCTTGTACTTCTCATGAAATACGCTGTATCTTTGATAATACTGATCCGATTTTGATAATTCATATTTTGTTTTTTTAGATAATTTAATAAACTTTCTATACATAATTTACTATAAAATGCATGATTTTTAAGTTATGCGCAAATAAAATATTCTTTTCATCAAAAATTTTTTTGCAGCATTTTCTCGTTGATATACTACATACATTAAAAGTTAAAGGGCTTTAAGGAGAAGACATTAGGCAAGTTTCATCAAAATCGTTAGAGCCGTTTACGAGCAAATTTTAAAAAATTGTAATATCCATGATATAATTACCATTTCAGGTTAGTCCGATGTGCTGTCTCTTTGCTAATACTGGTCCGATTTTGATGAATCTTTTATTATGTTTTAGACAATTTAATTACCTTTCATACAAATATACATATAATTTACCATAAAATGCGTATTTTTTAAGCTATGCGCAAATAAAATATTCTTTCATAAACTTTTTTCCTGCATTTCCTCGGTGATGTTCTACATAAATGAAAAGTTAAAGGCCTTTATGAAGAATAATTTAGCCAATTTTCATCGAAATCGTTAGAGCCGTTTTCGAGAAAATTATAAAAAAGTATAAAATCGATTATATAAAATGGCATTTCCGGTTGGTCGATTTTGACCAAAAAGGTTTTTTTCAACATCACATGCATGTGCCTACATTAAATACGTAATTTCAGTATCGTACTGCTTTTCGTTTTTGAGCTAGGCTGTTCAAATACACACAGACAGACGGACTATTTTGCGAGACTTAGTTGTTTGGACTCAGGAGACCTTAAAACAAGTATTTCCGTTGAAAACTCGAATTCGAAAATTTTCACGATCACAATACTTTCCCTTAATATATACTTCCTATATAGGTAAGGGAAAGTAAAAATTAAGGTTTAAAATATATATATTTTTGGCCCATTTATTATTTCTAGGGAACATCAGACGTAGAATAAAGTCTTTTTTAAATGTAATTTCAAGAAAATTATCCTGAGGTTAAATCAACATATTTTTAGGAAAAGCCCTAATAGTTCGTTATCGGAATAATCAATTAGCTCTAATTAAAAATAATAATAATCAATTCATGTTAATTTTTCTACTTCCATGATTAATCCACCTTCTAGAGATCCTTCTTAATGAACTATCCGGTCATTAAAAGCAATACGACGAAAATGGAAACGAAATTGTTTTCGCTTTCAATTTCTTTCTTTCTTTTTTTCTCGTGAATGGAAGGTACCTAAATAATACTACTCTTGCTTTCCTGTAGAATGGAATGGAATCGAAATCCAGGTGGACAAAAAGGCTTTATATAGTCGATCTATGGTCCATAACAGATTTGGCATTATCACTGGGTCCAGAAACAGTAGGAATTTAGTTTCTGCTCAAACCATATAGGATTTTTTTCTTTTTTATCGAAGTAAAAAAAAATGCTAAATATATCTTTTTAATATGGGCTATTGTTATTTTTTTCTATTTTATTTATTAATCCACAGCTTTTTTTAAATTGTAATGTTATATTTATCTTATTTAAACATTTGAAAACAAAAATCTAATAAATGGCGTCAGAAATGCTTTTCATTTATTAATGTTCGGGCACCACACTGAAAAATGAAAAATATTGTGTAACCAAAAGCAGTTCGGTAAACAGAATTAAATCATAAAAACTTGTTTTCTTTTATTGGCATTACAGTGAATGGCCGTTTACTCATGCTAAATATATTATCACATTAAATTGAACACTTCGCGAACGAAGTCGCAGGCAACATCCAGTAAGTTATATTTACCTTGATTTTATTATTTTTAGTTTGATTTTTATTTGTTTATTAAATGTATAGTGCTTATAAATGAAAATTGATAACGAAATTGGTAATTTATACTAATGAAGTTAATTAAAATCTATTTTATATTAAATTAAAAGAAAATCTGATTAAAGTATTTTACTCGACTTTAGTTAGACACAGCTTTATTTTTAATATGTCATATTTTTCTTACACAAATATTCGGAAACAAAAATATATTAAAAGAAAATTTTTAACATTTTACTCATGTATTACTAAATTATGAATAAAAAATGTCTCACAAAATAAATCCATTTTCTTTTTGCATCTGAATAGAGGAATAAGACGTCAGAGTAATTTTTTAGTCACTTCAAAGGTATTGCAAAGGATCAGAAAGGAGATCAAAAACATGGTTGATTCTAAGCGTGCTAGAGAAATTAAGGAGTCTCTCGTTTCTTAGGGTACATTTCATTATTAAAATAAAAACATGATTAACTAAAAGGTTTCTAGGCTACACAAAAAAGTACTTCCATTAATATATTAAACAAAAAAAAATCCGAATAAATGTTATTTTTCTTACATAAATAATTACCAAATCGCCACCGTCCTATAGATCTAACATTCGATTCGCACAACTTCTTATTCACTTAACTTTTTTTCATCCGTGTAATTTTTAGACCCATGTGATAATAATACTGTTACTAAAAACAGACCATTCTCATTAATTGATTTTTTAGGCAGAAAATCTTTAAAAAAGAATATATTTTTCAAAATCTTGAAGCATCGTTCTCAGATTGTTGTCTATACTTACGCCTGGTATCCGTAATGATATGTGAGCAACATCTTATTCACGGATTTTTCCTTTTAACTCCAAATAAGGGGAATATTGAATCATATGCGTATATTACATAATATGAAGGGTTACTTCAAAAGTTATCAATTTTGTGAAATAAAATAAAATAAAAAAAATCTGTCTAGGTTAATAAAAATCTCTATTATATAATTAAATCTTCTATTTTTTTCTAAAAAATGTTTGATATATTACAGTAATTTCCTGTTTACCGGGTTTTCTCCCTGCCAATAAAATAGAATAGAGTTTATCCAGAAAAATAAATTACAATTCTATCCGACCAGTTGGCAACATCTATCGGATATTATATGTTTATGACACAATACTTTTTATTTGTTTATGTCATCGGATATAAACATATAACAATTAAAAAATAAAATATATTTCTTTTACAATTTTAATTAGTCACGTGTTATGAAGGCTGTAACCGTTGATTAGATATTCACAATTTAAAACTTATAACCGACGGATTAAACATATGAAAGGAAATAAATACAAGATATAAATTACAACTAACGATAATCATGCATAATTATTACTGAAATATACATAATTTATAGAAAAGAATAATAATTTAAAATGCTATAGAAAAATAATATAATTTTTATCGGTAATGTAATAAATTAAAAAACTTGAGGCTCGTGAGTACAAAGCAAAATCTTTTGTTTGTTTTATAATCAATTTGTTATATAACCAGAACTGCGTTTCGTTAAAAGTAAACCAAAAAGAAAGAAAAAAGGGAGACTAGAAGAAAAAATTTAAAATTAAAAAAATCTATTATGCCAATCAATCTCTGTATATTGAGTTATGAAAATGTAGTTTGAGTTGGTGGTATTCTGGATCGATCTCTGGGGAAAATAATTATTTGTCATGTTTAATAAAACTCAAGAATGCATTTGGTGACAGACTAAAGTCAATTCGAAGATTTTCTTCCTGAATTGTTTAATTGTTTAATAACTCTTATTAATAGAAAATAATCAAAACACATTTTAAAGAATAAATGCGTTACCGGGCGACGTAATTTGTTTACCCCTAAAGCACTATCGATGGTTGGCAAATTTCGATATATTGATTATCGCTATTCCCTTGATTCGATTGTTAGAACTAATCTTTGAAGTTTTGAACGGCAATTCCTAGAACGACGGCCCTAAGCACAATAAACTGTTTGTATAAAGGCCTTAGAAAGTGCGACGAAGTGTGTAATTATGGGGCTTTAAAGCGCCAATCCATTACAGTGTAAGGAAAAAATGCTCGCCTGGCACGCACACGCGTATAGGCATGCACGAATCCCATGTGCGTGATCAACACCCCTGTCCCCCACCAATGGGAAAGATTTACAAGATAAATCTACCCAGATGTTTATTTACACGGAGTTGGAGGATCATATCGATACACACTAACGAAGCTAAGAAAATACACCGGTATTTTCACAAGTATTTACACTGGTTATGTCTTTTTTAATGTCTCGGTAAATCCAACGTTCGTAATTGCATCGTACAAACTTTCTAAACTATTTGCAAACTCCAATTATCATCAATTTTTCTTTTTACTTTCTTACTTAAGCAATGTA
Source organism: Rhaphigaster nebulosa (assembly GCA_948150685.1). NCBI lineage: Eukaryota > Metazoa > Arthropoda > Insecta > Hemiptera > Pentatomidae > Rhaphigaster > Rhaphigaster nebulosa. The sequence goes on along the minus strand of OX411308.1, from coordinate 153,676,841 downwards.
TTTTTTGTTTCAACACATAAAGGAGTTCTGCTGAAAAGGCTTATCAACATATCAATCATTCAATTATTTTAGTAAAAAATAAAATTTCGGATTCTTATTTTAGTTTTTATTTTTACCGGCTTTTTATGTTTTTCATGTATATTGATTTCGAGTTTTATTTTATATTATGAATTTTTATTTAATTTTAATTCAGTAGCAGAGAAAAAAAAACAAAAAAAAACAGCAACGTTTGAGATGGATTTTGGATTACGAGTAACATTAGCACTAATGCAAGGGGCAGTAACTATACTATACCGCATGGTCGATAAACGTTTCATTCATGCATCTCTCCACCCCCAAAAAAGAATATAAGGGTCAAAAATGCAAAAATCACGCACCGCGGTTTCTCTTCTGATTCTTGTGCAGAGGATCCTACTGACCAGGAAACTGCATGTTGTGCCAACCGGGAATGTCGTAAGTTTAGGATGGAGGGAGGTGGGGATACCGTGATGCGGTCCTCCTGATTTGAACGTTTAACTCGACCACCGAGCACTGTAGAGATTCGAACTTGGTCTCAAATTGTTCGTCTTTCAATGCTGAGACATTTTTGTTCAATCGCATTTTTTATATCAAGTAAGCGGTGCGAGCGAATCGAATGGAGAATTCTAAAGGGTGTCTCCCAAAGTGTTTACCCCCGCTTATTTTTCTTATTTTATTAGATAGAACAAAATTATTATGAATAACTAGACTTATTTTTTCATGTAAACTTTTGGTCTGTCAGTGGTTAACACCTATTTGACGCTTTTCCCATTCATATTTCCTTTCAATTTCGGAGCCCAAGACAGATTTGGTTAATTTTCTGAAAAGCCGATTCTTATCAAATCAGGTTATTTAGAGAACATACATATTTGCCTCTGTGTGTGTGTGTGTGTGTGTGTGTGTGGGAGAGAGAGAGAGAGAGAGAGAGAGAGAGAGAGAGAGAGAGAGAGAGAGAGAGAGAGAGAGAGATTTGTGCTCTGAAAATTACTTCGAAATGAAAATGTTTTTTTATTATAATTCAATTTTCCACTTTTTCGAGTTGAAAGACAAATTCAGTTTTATTGAGACAAAAAAATAAAAGAAAAATTAAATCTATTTAAATAGTTTCAAAAATGAAAATAATAATTATTGAAAAAAATTTATATGTTTGTGATTTTTGTATTTTGTTTTTCTTATTTTGACATTGATTATTTTGGAAATGGAATTTTTTTTCGAGAAAAACTAATATCACCACACGATTCAACGACAAAAACTATTTACAAATCATGCGGCACATTTTGTATTTGGAAAATGAAAAATATCGTACATTACGCACTTTGCGGATTTCTACCGCATACTACGCGCAACATTATGATTCAAAGCGAGATATTAATTCCTCAACAAATTTAACGTCGACTCCGAAGATGAAATAAAAACAGAGATCCCAATTGGGAAAAACAAAGTTGATGGTGGCTGCGCATTTTTCCGTACTGCGCATTTGCTCTAAGCTGTCAAATGATATATTTACGTAAAAAAATAAGGTTAGTTATTCGTAACGATTTTGTTCTATCTAATAAAATAAGAAAAATAAGTGGGGGTAAACACTTTGGGAGATACCCTTTAGAACTCTCCATTCGATTCGCTCGCACCGCATACTTGATCCCCTTGACAAGAATCAGAAGAGAAACCGCGGTGTACGATTTTTGCATACTCAACCACACTCACCACCTTGACTAAAAGGGCTAATCCTCGTCTCCTTGCTTTTATGGCTTCGCAGACATTTTTTTATGAATTAAGGTATGATTAGTAGAGTAATAGTTAACAAAAAATGACGCCAATATAAAGATTAGAGACAAAAAATTTAACATTAAATTTTTCATTCCCTCACTCTCTCCTAAATCACGTTTTGAAAATTTAAATAAAATACTAAGGCAAACTGGATCATTATTTTGTTTCAATATTATCAGGGCTAATATGGTTTGGTTAGAAGATTCTAACGTTCATCACTTTAGAGTTATAAAGTTATTGTAAAATGGCAGACATCGTATTAAAAGAGTATCTCAGAGTTTTGTTTCAATACCTTACCAGGTGAAATTCGAGTTCTAGCGGGGACTTAATTATCAAATGAGCACTAAATGACGGTCATAGGCCTCGCTGCTTCCAAGAAAAGGAAGAGGCGTTCGTGTTCAATGCAGACTGGAGGTATAACCTATTTTCTTTTTAAAATATAGTCTTTAGTCTTCATTAGGCTTGCATTATTCACAGAAAAAAGTAAAGTGCATATATACGCTATTGTTTCGCTCCTCGAATGGTTTCTTCCAAAAGGGTAAAATCGTGAGGATTAGTGATGAACGCATGAAGTCCCTCAATCCCAGTTGGGATGTAGGACTGGATTAAACTGCCTCCTGCTCCAGCGAGGTTTCTTGCAAGTCCCCATCCCGCTCCGTTTTGTTCCGTCTCCCCTTTTATATATCTCATAAAATTTTCTTTTCTCCAATGGTTTGTTGTAAAGGGTCGCCAAAGCTATATTTTTTATAGGCTTGCAGGGCCTATGAATAGGGATTCATCTATAATTTCTATCTGAGAAATTATAGATGAATCCCCAGAAAATATGTTTTACCTTAATCCAATATTGATAAGAAAAGCAAGAGAAGCGATTTACCATACTTAAAAAGATTGGTTTCTTCCATAGGCTCAAAAGAAAATTTGGATTTTGTGATCTGCACAAAATCCAAATTTTCTTTTGAGCCTATGGAAGAAACCAATCTTTTTAAGTATGGTAAATCGCTTCTCTTGCTTTTCTTATCAATATTGGATTAAGGTAAAACATATTTTCTCGATAAAGGGTTTCCAATCTTGTTTATCAAATCAAAACAGGGCTTTTTTGGTCGGAACCACGTTGTTATCTTTTGACTCCCTCTTCCTGTGAAGGATTAATGCTGGTGAGGAAAACTATGCGGAAAAAGTTGATGGGTTCGAAAACAGAGTTATCCTTCACCAATTTCAGATTCCACTTGATTATGTTTTAAGGAATTTTCCTTGGCACAATTCCACGATTCCATCAAACTAAGCAGTTTTTTTTTTAGTTTTTCGGTGTTTTATTAGTGTATAATTTTCGAAGAATATTCACGACTATCTCGTATTCTTCTTTATTTGTTTTTTTTTTCATTACATGATTTTATTTTAAAGTAGTTTCTTCGCTTGCTTTAGCTTAATATACTTTCACCTTTAATTTCCTCCTGCCACCAATATCAAGCTTTCTCGTTATTTACCTACTTCTTGTTTTTATTATAATCATAACGCGGGACTGGTTAAGCATGTGCAATCATTGTTTCGTTAAGATTTTTTTCCCAGATCTTCGCAATAACAGCTGCATCATTACCCGATGCTCTTCTATATAGTTAACTAACTATCCAAGTTATTTAATAATCCGTCCAAGGTAAAAAATAAGATTAAGGTATAAGAATAAAATTAAAAAATAATAATAATTAAACTAACATATTGGAAATCACTGGATGAATTTAAAATGAAGCGAATTTTTTTTTTTAATTCTGGTAATTCTTTGCCGTGTCTAAATATGAATCCAATAAATATTTTTTGCTTAAAATTTAGAAGTTAAAAGTTTAGTAAATAATCTCGCCAAAAAAAAATATTAAAAAAAACAGTCAAATTTAATTTTTAATGAACAGGTCCAACAATAAATAAATATATAGCACATCCAGAATGAAAGTATTAATCAAAAAATGCGTTTTCGTTGGGTGAAGACAATTTTTCGCATGAAACAAAAAAAACAAAGCATGAAACGAAGCTGTAAGGACCGAGAGGTAGAGGAGACTTAAGCCTCCATCGATTTTTCCTGAATAATTGAGAAACCACTGAAAATCAGAATAGGTACGCAATACGCGATTCACTTACTAAGACATTGCGTTGCAAGTTTCTTGATTGTGACAGACAATCTTTGGGACTTGAATAATCTCCTGGTTAGGTTGTCCAGGTTCTGAAGTATAATTTTGACTTTTATCATCTTCTATCTTCTATCTTCTTTTCTCACACAATCTATATGATGCTATGATATGACCAAACTCTTCTCATCAATGGAATTGAGGAATGCTTTTATTCTCCTGGAATTCTTCCGGAGTAAACAGTACTTTTTAAATGCGCAGACTGCCTCGAGGTCCTCAATTTTAGTTTTTTCTGAAGTATTAGCAAATAGTGTTGTTATCTCCTTAGTTTTCTTTAATTAAAATAAAAATTGATTTTGTTTTACATATTTATTTCAACAGGCTGTATGTATGCTCGTTGATTCTATTTAAAATATGTTGATAAAATGAGATTTTGGAGTGGTGATAAACACGAATTGTTTTCGGATACCAACTGTCATTGGCACCATAGTAGATTAGGTGGAAGACGACTAGATTGATACGACAAATAGGTGGGGGAAAGCGGGAAATCATATCTGTATAACGATATAGTGCTGAATGTCTGGTGAATTTTATTATTATATTAATATTATTTTATGAAAATTATTTTCAGTAAGAGAATTCTATGGCAGGTCCATATCGCGTTCCCAGTTACTGGCTCGATGAGGATCTATTACGACATAAAGGCCCTTTTAAATAGAAAAATAAAACAGCTATTCGAAGGAAAATCGGAATAGATAGGATTTTTTTTTGGATTTTGTATTGGAGTGTAAGTCTATTTTACATTTTACAGAGGTTTGGGAGAAATTCAGCAGCTTCTTGGTTTTTATAGATATTTGGTTAAAATAAAAAACATGTTCAACAGCATAAATGCCCAATATTTTATGTCTAGTCTACTTTATCGTAAACAAAAAAAAATAGTAAATATTAACGTTTTAAAAATATAAATCATCTGTTTTGAATTTAAAAATGTTAAAGATAAAACTAAGATTCAGCTTCAATTTTTTTTCTGGGTATAGTATTGATAACATCCCTAAACAGTTTCAGGCCAGAGAGTTACATCCTTTGTTTTCAACGGCTCTTCAAATATTTCGATCTCCGAAGGGACACACTTTAAAAATTAAAAATTTCCAAAAAACATTCTTTTGTTGTGTTGTAATAATTAGTTAAAATATTATTGTTGGGATCTTATTAGTATTTTAGTAAAAAAAAATTAAATATACCTACAATTGTAAGGAGCGCTATTAAGTTTAAGTAAAAATAATGCAGAGATTTACTCTATACATGTCTTATAATTTTCAACTTGGAGCTTATCATCACTGCTGTGCACACTTTTCAAAAGCACTTTGTTGAAGAAGTGAAGAAAGTATCAGCAGAAGTAAACAAAATAGATAATTTTACTGACATAAAAATACAGTCAATATAAAAATAATATCTCAGAAGGGACAGACATAAAAATAAAATAATGAAATTTTAATCACTTATAACAACTCAATAAAAAGAATATTTCCTGAAAATTTTATATTTTTTATATGTGTTCTTTTTGAGATATTGTTTTTATATTGACTGTATTTTTATATCACTAAAATTAACAAATAATTAACTAAAAATATTGTTACTTCCTTGTACGAAATAAAGGAAGTATTTTATTCGCGAAAATTTTCGGTTTTCAGATTTCAACGGAAATATCCATTTTGACCATCCCTGAATCCATTATTACTAGTTTCGTCGTGGCGTCTGTACGTAAGTACGTACGAACGTACGTTCATTCGTTCGTATTTCGCATAACTCAAAAACAGTTAGCCGTAGGAAATTGAAATTTTGTATTTAGGATTTTTGAATATCTAGTTATGAACTTCCCTTTTTGGTCACTGCTTGATCACCGGAAATGGTACTTTGCTTGAAGGTCATAATTGATTTTTATGAAAAATTATATTAAAATACTATGCAAAACTTATTATTATATTATTATATTTTTGTTAAAATTAGTGAGCCGAAAAGGGTACTTTACTCGAAGCTCGTAATAAGATTACATCCAAAATTATATTTAAATTAAATATATAAATCATGTGTTTCGGTAATAAAGGTTACAAACGCAATTTGGTTTCCAATCTAATTAAAAATTTTTATTACTTCTTTTAAGTGTTAAAATTGAGTGTAAAATAATGGTTTTCCTCCCCATTTGCGTGTGTGTGTCAATAAATGGGTGTCGCAACCCCGAGTTTCGTTTTGAGATACTCCAATCTTCGAAAACTAGTAACCAAATTCAGGATCACTTTTTGAGCCACCGATTTATAGTTTAATAGGCGTACAAGGAAGTCATGTGTTGTCCACATCAGATATTTTTAGAGATACTTCTAAAGATACTTCTAAAGATACTTTCTTCACTTCTTCAACAAAATACTTTTATAAAAGTGTACATAGTAGTAATTATATTCTCCAAGTTGAAACTTATGAGACTAAATAAATAAGTATAAAGTAAATCTTGTCATTTATATTTTTACTTGAACTTAATAGCGCTCCTTACAATTTTAGCTATATTTATTTTTTTTTTTTTTACTAAAATACTAATAAGGCCTCATATTAACATTTTAATAATAATATTACAACAAACAAAACGAAAGAATGTTTTCTGAAATTTTTTAATTTTTAAAGTGTGTTCCTTCTGAGATTTTTCAGATTGAAAATACCTGATTTTAGAAATATCGAAATATTTGATGAGCCATTGAAAATAAAGGATGTAACTCTCAAGCCTGAAACAAGCCTCAAACCTGAAATTGCTGAAACTGTTTAAGGATGTCGTATTGTATGAACAAAATACCCAGAAAAAAAACAAAATAATGCTGTAAGCTATCGCTGGTAACTTTAGCTTTTTAACTTAAGCTGCTGGTAGCTAGGTATGGAATTTAGTATAACGTTTTTTGATGAATTCGTCTGTTGGTTCGACTTACTGATTCATGATGTTATTGAATATGTTTTACAAACTAAGGAGGATCTGCTGCGATGCTTAGGATCTTGTTTTGAAATGTTTATAATTTTTTTCCCACAGTGGGGCCAATAGTCGGTTTAGGAAGAAAAAATTCAATGACCATAATTTTCGATTGGAATTCGCGTGTTCGTCACAAATAAATAAAAATAAACCTTCGGTGGTTTTTATTTAATTAATGAAAATTATTTCATTCGTGAAAAAATAATAATAATTTAAAAATTATAATTTCAAAGAATTTTATAGAAATAGCATGAAATATAACATTAATGAAAAGAAATACAATATGGACATATTCAAATTAATTTAATGTATTTTCTACTCCACAGGATCGACATCCGTAGAAAAGTTACTCTCTGACTAAAGTCCGTCATAATCGCTTAGGGGCCAGAATCAGAGAGGTGGAAAAAGGGGAAAAATTCCCTGGGCGACAGATTTTAGATGGGGCAAATTTCCGGAGAAATTTTATTTTTAGGCCAAGTGAAAAATATTTGTTTCCACTGTTTGATTGTTTGCTTTGCTTTATTTTTTTATTTTGACCTTATTTCAGTCAATAAAATGAGTGAATGTTATGGAATGATGATATTTATTCCGAAAAATATTTCCTAAAATCCTGCTGATTTTTATTGACTTTTTTTAAAATCTTTTACTGAACTTATAATCAAAAATCGCCGCAAGGCTTCTCCAGGACTATACCGTCTTTTGTTTTTTGATCTAATAGGGTGTATCAAAAATAATGACCGTTTTTCAACAAAAAGTTAATATTTTTATTTTTTTAATATAATACAGAATTAATATTCAAAATACAACCTATTATGATCCTCTGTTGTCAATCATCTTTCAGCCTGTTGCTGGATGCCATGCTGCTATCTCTTCTTGGGACGGCTCTCGAAAAACCCTTGAAGCATTATGTCAACCTCTACAAACTTTTTTTTTTTCGTTTTGAAGAAAGTAGACATGGAAGGAAATAAGTGATAATCTGATGGAACGATGTCTGGACTTTATGGTGGGTGTGCGAGAAGTTCTATCCCCTCACGATTTTTACACTTTTTCTGCGTCCGACTGAGATTGTGGGTGTGAGCGTTATCCTGCAATTACTTCGAACACTGTTCACAGTGAAGTTCGGAGTTCGTAGAACGTCCGTCAGAACCTCATAGTATCTCATCAATATCCACTAATGATCACCTGGACCTCATCTTCCGTTCCAAGGACGTATCTCCCCGCAGATTTTTTCAAACTAACGCCGCATTCCACGATGGTCAAGGATACCTTTACCTTCAGTTTGGATAATTTAATGTATTGCTTCAGTGGCTGTAGTTTTTCTACGATTTTTTTTTAATTTTACGAGTGTTTCGTAAGAAACCAACTTTCTTGTTCAACTGCAGCGGATGAAATAAGGCTTTATTGCACGGCCCAAATGTTTAAAAACAAGCTTACTTAATCCTTTATATGAGAGCATTAGTTATTAATAAACATTAAATAACATTAAAGTGCATATTTACATCCATTGATAAACATTTGATAAAACGGTCATTATTTTTGACACACCCCATTATGATCATTTAAAATTTTCATGATGTTAGTCGATGTTGATAATGACTGTGGGTTTAACTATTTTCGCACCACATTGATCGAAGTTATGAAATACAACCTGTGCTGCATCAGCTATTCCTTCGGAAGTTGACTACAGTACATTCGCTTCTTAGTTTTTTTGAAGCATCCAAACTATTTTTTTTCGGTCTTCCTAGTCCCGCGAAACCTCGATCAGACCGGTGCACCGCGGTGGTCCAGAAAATTTGCTTCAAGAAGACATCTATCTCATAAAAGCCGATTTTTTTCTCTGAGTATTTTTCAAGCGCTCATTAATTTTGTATGTTAATCCAGTCTACATCGTCTTCCAAATCTGTATAAGTCTTATAATCTAATACGTCAATTTTATAAGTATTAATGATTTCCTTTAAAATTTCAGAGGACATGAGAAGAAAATCTTTCCCACAGTTAAAAAAACGAGAGTCTAGAAATTGTGTTCAGTTAAAAAAACAGTTCATAGCGCAAAATTCAAAAAATGAAAAAAAAATTATCTGGGGATATCTGGAAGGCTATTTTACAGATTATAGAAGTATTGTTTATCTATTTCAAAGCATTGATCATAGCCGTTTTCGAAACAATTGTAATCAATATTACACTAATGGTGTTCATCTGGATCGTCACCTTACCTGTAATCACCAATATTGAATAGAAACTAGACTTACGCCTATCAGTACTTTATCCCATCATTAGTCTAAAACAAGATGAAACTATTCTTATTTACAAAACAATTTTAAGACCATTTCTGAGGTACGCACAGTGGGGTCTATAGCCGATCTAGGACAAAAACAACTTCCAAATGTAATAAAGCATCCTTACTATAAATAGATGGTGAGCGAAAAAGTTCTCTATTACAATCTCAATGATTGATTACGCTCTCGCTGTAGAGAAAGGATTTTCCAAGTATGAACAAGAATGCCCACTGTCATTTATAATTGAAACTAGCATCAGTGAGTTATCGCTCAAGAAAGCTTCTGCTAAATCAAGTAATTATGTTTCTTAACATAGCTTCTACCAAAAAAGTATTTAAGAACAATAATTGTACTACTAATTCAGATAAGTACATTTACAGAATTACTGGCTTATAACAGACATTAAGATATTTAAGAAGAAGCAATAGCCGTTCTAGTGAATCCAAAAGCACAGACCCGGAGATCTATACAGAGGGGGGATAACATTAACTTGGGAGGGAAAGGGCATGCATAATGAGAAAGAGATGTCGGAGAGGCATAGAGTTCTCCGATCCTATCGCCACTCGATTAGCATACATCCTCTGCTATTATTGGCACCTTTCAAATGTATATTCGGTCCTCCATACCCCAGCGGTGGCCCTATTTCTGCGCAATATCTATCTTAAGACCTACCAAGGAAATTTCATCTTAGGTGATAAGTTCAAATCTGTCTATTTTCACATCCTAAAGTGGTAAAAAATTGTTGTTCCTGAACATCCTTATCTTAAAACGTTTGGGATTGATAAATTATTTGACACTTCTATCATTTTGTTTTGAAAATTGAAAACTAGTTTCGAATGTTATACATTCATCTTCAGTTCTAAAAACACACAAAAATTCAAAAATAAGCAATTCAAAATATTATTTGGTATTATTATACATATTAAATTATATTACATATTAAATTTATATTACATTTAATTTAATATGTATAATAATATCAAACTGTATTTTGAATTGCTTATTTTTGAATTTTTTTGCGTTTTTAGAACTGAAGATGAATGTGTACATTCGAAACTAGTTTTCAATAAAAACAAAATTATAGAAGTGGAAAATAATTTATCAATACCTAATTATAAAAATTAGATCATCAGATATAATCATCAGAAGCGTATATTCGTGCAGCGTTTCCAGACTATGGTGTAATTCTAAAAATAATTACTTATAGAGAAATAATATTTTTTTAGTATAACAATGTATAAAAAAAAAATTCTGGGTCTGATTTTCGATTACAAACGCGGATTTCATCTTCCACAGAAAGAAAACGATTTCTATCTCTACTCTAAATGCTCATTAAGTTATACTTAAAAGTTATTTGCTCGATGTTGAAAACTGTGAAATATATTAATTGCTTTCTTATGAATTTTTGACTACTCTGTTTCAACTATAATCTAGAATTTGTCCAAAACCATGTCTTTAAATTTCATTTTCACTGAACCATTCGATTATAAATCGCGAAGTTCTTCTTCTTCTTGTAAAGTTAGAAAGAAGAGAATAAATTCCTCAGCCAGTCCTATAGTTCTGTTGACAAGAATGGATAATAATAATCAATTTTCTTCGACAGCTCTTCTAGTTGTGATACAATATTACTTGAAATTTGTTGGTATACATCTTCACTTATTTAGTTCCACCAGTAATTCAAACATGCCAAAATTCCCTTTTACATGGCCTTTCCATAAGTTTAATTGTCACATCCAAATGAAATCCAAGAAACTTGTCACTTGAAGTTATTTTCGAGTCTAAACGAGCATAGGCGAACAGCCAAAGGCAGCTTTTCAATTGTCATCGACAAGACGACTCCTGTCATAGTCAGACGCGCTTCCTTTTAATCCTTTGTTAGTCATTTTCACGTCACATCATCCATACACGTTGAGATTATATAACTGACACAGAAATTTATATAATAAAAAATAATTAAATTTACTTTAAAATTAATATGTAATTACGTCAGGTAAAACACACAACCTCAGTAAAACTAAATATATTTTCTAGCAAATGGCACGTGTCCAAAGACAAAAATATATTTCATTCTTAACTAGAAGCCCATGCATAAACGAAGATGAGCAGATTTTCGACGGTGACAAGGCTTTCGATACGGGAAAGTCTGCGGTCACTTGATATTCCCACTTTAATAGAAGTAACAGTCGAGCGTCCCCAAAATATATCAGTTTTGGTAGTCGGCTTTTTTTTATGATTGATAGCCATCAACTTTTTCAACTCGGCCTTGTGCAAAGTTTACCCTCAAAGAATTAATTACTTAATGGAGTTCCAAACTCGGGGTCAATAAATAAGAATTGCATTAATATTTTTAAAAGAGAGAGTTTTAATAAATTTCAATTATAAAAAGTAATTCAATCCACTTCTCAAAAGTTCAGTGCAATGCAGACGAAGGTATAATTTTTTTTTCTCCAAATATTAAGTTCAAAGTTATATACTTATCAACAAACGGACTTACACATTTTAATGTTAAACAGTTATTATTTGTTGTTATTAATTTCATAATTATTCACTTTATAATAATTGTTGAATTTAAAATGCGATTCTAAATACTTCTCAAATTCTTTAATTATCCTAATTATATCAAAATTAAAATTATCCTTAATGAGATAAAAATTCGTGAGAAAACATATAAAAATTAGTTTAATCAAAATCAAAAAGTCTGTGGAAAAAATAATGCAAGCTAAAATATTTTTAACGCAATTTCTCGAGCTTTGGAATTATACTAATGGAACATTTATGTTTATCAATTATGAGTTTTTGTAATCGACCAAGAAAAAAAAATTAACCATTTTCTCAATATTTGAGGTTTTACGTTTCAAGATACTCAATATAATCCAAAAATCTTATTAACAAAAAATCGTCCGCCCACCCTAACTTGTCATAAGTGGATCAAAACCTCGAAAAAGGGCTTAAAAATCAAATTTTTAAATTATTTATTTGTACTAATCAACATTTCAGATGATCGTAACTCAAGTTTCAGACGCTAAAATAGCCAATAAATTATACAGCAATGCTCATAACTTGGTTCGCTAACTTCGTTCGAAACTGCAAGGAAGAGTTGAAAATAATAAACCAAAATGATTCCACAATACAAATGTACTTGTTTTGTAAATTTGAGTTCTGGGATGTAATTTTCATTTTTGTGCCTGCAGAACTAGTATTATAAGTAAAAAAAACTGTCCAAATAGAAGAAATCAAATTAAAATTTTATTCGCACCGCATTTTTAAAAGTAATTACAGTTGAAACCTTCTTTTAGGCTGTACCTTCTTTTTGCCTCTTATTCTCTCTTTGAAATTCATCGTAGTATTCACCAAGGGCCTGGACCTGGAGAGAGGGTCATTACAGAAATTAGCTGTCAACCTTGAACCCAGGACCAGAGATTTCGGTCGAGCACAACACAAAATGTTCTGAAATTTCATCAAACGAAGACATAATCCACAGCCTACTTGTATCTTCTGATCCTTTTATTTCTTCCTTGCGATCCCAATAGCGATCAACCTCAATTGGCCTGGAAGACGAAGCTAAACTTCTCCTTTGTCTTCAGGATACTACAAGAGATCAAGACGAAGAAGTTATGAAACATGTACCTTAAGCTCAGAATTTTGACGGATATGAACCAGATGAGGAATGTTTGATGATCATATTTCATCAAATGACGAGATGGACGTGGATCAGAGGTACAATTATTTATTCGTTATTTTACTATTATAATTATTATATACACCTACTTTATGGAACCTGGTACTGTAGAACTTGTACCTACTATTAGAAATTTATTCTTTGCGGAGTGATGATTCATCAAATAATTTATTTATTTAGCCAATAAAATTAAAAATTAAAACATAAAAGAAATATATATATATATATATATATATATATATATATATATATATATATATATATGATAAGTAGTGTATGTAAATAATTAGTGTAAATAAACAATGTAAGACTATATAAACCCTTGCAAAAGATAAATAAAGTCAGTATTATCCAAGCATCCGTGTTGTTCACTTCGTGCCTTATCCTTTCTTTTTTTTACGTTTTATTTTCTCGAGTATTTTAACTGGTGCCGAAACCCGGGAAAAAGTAAGTGCACGTTATTAACGGTCGCGAAAAAAAAAAAAAGAGAAAAGAATTTTTAAAACCTCATGGTTTTGCGACCAAGTCAGTTAGACAACGTAGTCAGTCAACTTCACGGTACGCCCGCAAACAGTCAAGGTCAAACAATGGATCCTTCAGGTCAACCTATGGACCAGAATAGTGGCTCAAGCGCCAATCCGGGGATCGTGCAGGTAGTTAACAATGATCCTCAATTAATGCAATTAGAATGGGCGAGAGTGAAAACGGCTACTGCCACATATCTAAAAAACACCGTCTCAGAACGGGAGAGATTCGGCGGAGAATTAGGTCACCTTAATCCACTTCCTGAAGAGAGGAAACCAGATCCACAACCTGATCGAGGCAAGGATCACGGCTGGGTGGGTAGATCTTTTGGACGCTACCGAACTGAGAGCATCTTTGGTAGGAAGAGTCAGAAGGAATGTACTCAACGCTATACAAGCGGAGGAGTTGACTTCATGGGAAGAGGTTATCAGAAGACTAAAAAAGGCGTACGGAGGAGGGCGTTGGACACCAGAAGAAGACGTTTATCGTCTCTTCACTGAAAGCAGACGATCCGGGCAGTCGGATTATAGCTTCGCAGAAATTATGCTGAATCAGTTCACGGCAATCTCAGAAACATTGATTGAAACCGTAGGACAAGCCGAGGCGGCCCAACAGCTGTCAATCTATGAGAAAGTACTAAAAGTACAACTAGGAAGAAACCTAAAGGCCAGAGAAAAATTAGCTTCTGAAAAGTCTTTCGTCGAGTGTGTCCGTGATGTAATGGATAAGGGTGCCAGAGAGGAAGAAGAAGCGGACGAACTACAGTGGCGACAAGTGCCGTTCAGGAACAGGAGGAGCAGTAATAGAGACCGAAATAGAGAACGGTTTGACCCCAGGCCTCATCCGTGATACCCGTCAAGAGTTGAACACCGAAGGAGTCCTAGAGATGGTAAAGATGTGCAGAGAGGCTCTAAACCTCGAGGGCCTCGAAGAGAAGAAGGCCGTAGATGCTACGACTGCAACCGCTCAGGGCACATCGCAGCTAATTGTCCCGCAGTTAAATGCTTCGAATGCGGCGACAAAGGTCATGTTGCTAGAGCGTGTCCCTGGATGTTCAGGCGGAACTCAGCCCCAGAACCGATGGAGGTGAACACACACAGAACGAGACGACATAGGGACACGTCAATGTCAAGTTCTGAAGACTACTCTGAAAAGAGTTCTTCAGATGAAGAAGACGAACAGAGGCCCAGCTGGGCGAAGATAGCTGGAAGATCAAGCTTGCAGTCAAATCGGAAAAACAAACCCAAAAAGTCAGGCGCAGAAAAGGAAACTGCTATCTGAGGAGGCGAGGGCAACCCAGGCAGAGTAGAGTAAGTAAATAGTGTTTGTGGAGTGTGGGAGAGGTTGCCCATAGTGCAGGGGTGCAGCGACGGATTTAGGGCGCTAATTGATACTGGGAGCACCAGTACCTTGGTCAGTAGAGGGGTGTTGAAGGAGCTGGACAAAGGCTTCGCACTTAAGGTATGTAAATGTTCTGTTATCACTCTGAGCGGTCCTTGTAAAGTGTTGGGAGAGTATATATGGGATCTGGAAAATCTCACTGGGGTGAAAATGAGCGCGGTCGTATACGTATTAGAAAAGTTGACTAATCAATACGACATTTTAATTGGGTGCGATGTTTTGGATAAGGTCGGGTTCCAGATGCAGGGCAGTCAAGGAAGTTGGTTAATGACCTTAGGGTCGAAATCATATCACCGGGAATTTAAAATGACGGGAAAGGAACTTCGTGTAGAGATGGTGCGTACAGAGTTACCAAGGGCGGAAGCATTATTATCCGAATACACAGATATATTTTATAAGGAGGGCTGCCCATTACCTGCCACCGGGATGACTAGACACGAAATAACACTTAAAGAAAATAAAATTTCCTATACGAAAGGCCGGAGATATCCCCAGTCAATGACGTCAATTATTAATGATCAAATTGGTGACCTCCTTCGTCAAGGGATCATACGACATAGCACGTCACCATTTAGCAGTCCTTTGTGGGTCGTGGAAAAAAAGAGGTTGAACCCACAAGCAGACCCCTCTTACCGACTGGTAATTGATTACAGAAAACTAAATGAGAACACCGTAGAGGAGAGGTATCCTCTCCCTAGACTCGAGTATGTGTTAGATCGTCTAGCGGGAGCTCGTGTTTTTTCTACACTCGACCTAAAATCCGGGTACCATCAAGTGCGGATGCGAGAGGAGGATATCGAAAAAACGGCATTCACCTTCGGCAGAGGACATTACGAATTCACCCGAATGCCGTTTGGGCTTAGAAACGCGCCTCTTACGTTCCAGCGCCTGATGGATGAGTTCCTCCGTGGGCTAGGGGAAGTGTATGGTCAGATATACATGGACGATCTTATCGTCTTTAGCTCATCCCCATCGCGCCATGTAGCTCACCTCAAGGATGTCTTTGAGCGCATCCGCGAATTCGGGCTTAAACTATCGGAAGAGAAGTCCCAGTTCTTTCGTACAGAGATAAAATTTTTTGGTCATCTCATCTCGGAACGGGGAGTCAAACCAGACCAGCCAGAGTCGAAGCCATCTCCCGCGTATTACCACCTGCTAATCAAAAAGAACTTAAGAGTTTCCTCGGAATGGTGAATTATTATCGCAAATTCCTACCGAACGCAGCTGATATAATTGCACCACTTACGCAACTTTTGAAGAAGGGTCGGTCATTCCTTTTTACCGATGAGCATATGATGAGCTTCCATAGGTGCAAGGAAGCCGTTACTGCGGAACCATTGCTTGCATTCCCAAATTTCCAAACGGAATTCGTAGTGACGACCGATGCTAGCGAAAGGGCGCTCGGGGCGGTATTATCGCAGGAATCCGATATCGGGGATAGGGGCCGGTAGCTTTTGCGAGCAGACAACTATCCGACGCAGAGTCAAGATATAGTGCGCTCGAACGGGAACTTTTAGCTATCGTCTGGGCAATTGACCACTTTCGGCCTTATGTATATGGGAGGCGGTTTATGCTCCGTACAGAGCGAGCACGATTCTATAGCTAGCAGCCCTGGCAGAAGGACCTATCCTGAAGACCTCTCATGCAAGCTGAAGACCTACTGTGCTCAAGACTTCTCTCAACCCTTGCTTAGCTTAGCGCCCGTTATTTACTGAGGTCCATGCTTATCCCTTGGGCCTAACCTCAGTAAATCACCCTATTGGGTAAAGCGTTGCGCTGGCAAGCAGCCCTTAGTGACTACTGGTGCTCTCGACGCGGCCTGTGATAGGTGCTCCAGTGGTGCCTCCATTACGGTCCGTTCTGGTGCTCCCGGAGTCACGTGAGTACTCTTTCCTTTTATAAGTGAAGTGCTAGTTTTTAGTTTAGTTAGACTTTTATTTTTAAAATGACTCAGCCCCAGCCTACACCTATGATTCAAGATGAAGTTGAAGCAACTTCATCAGCATGAAGTTCCTTGAACCATGTCCCCCTAGAAACTGAAACGGAAGTATATTCCATTCACTGATAACGAAGGTTTTAAAAACCTGAAAAGAAAATTAACATTTGTCCCCAGGCCGACCAATGAGGAGCCAGCCACAACCACCTCCAACAGATTTGGCGTATTTAACGGCCCATCCGCCTCTCAGCCAGACACGAGCGACAGTCGAGCGAGCAACACTCGAGCACATTCTACAGCTAGCAGCCTTGGCAGAAGGACCTACCCTGAAGACCTCTTTTGCAAGCTGAAGACCTACTCTTCTCAAGACTCTCAATCCTTGCTTAGCTTAGCGCCCGATATTTACTGAGGTCCATGCTTATCCCTTGGACCTAACCTCAGTAAATCACCCTATTGGGTAAAGGGCAGCGTTGCGCTGGCAAGCAGCCCTTAGTGACTACTGGTGCTCTCGACGCGGCCTGTGATTGGTGCTCCAGTGGTGCCTCCATTACGGTCCGTTCTGGTGCTCCTGGAGTCACGTGAGTACTCTTTTCTTATAAGTGAAGTGTTAATTTTTAGTTTAGTTAGACCTTTATTTTTAAAATTACTCAGCCCCAGTCCACACCTATGGTCCAAGATGAAGTTGCTTCAACTTCATCAGCACCAACCATGCCCCCCAAGAAACTAAAACGGAAGTATATTCCATTCACTGACAACGAAGGCTTTAAAAACCTTAAAAGAAAATTAACATTCGTCCCAAGGCCGACCAATGAGGAACCAGCCACTACCACCTATAACAGATATGGTGCATTTAACGGCCCATCAGCCTCTCAGTCAGAGACACCCAGCCCAGCTAACCCCACCCCAGCTACCCCACCAACCAATCAAAAGCCGTACAAACCGGCCCCGATTGTGATTAGTCCACCGATGTCATCGGTGGAACTAAGAGAGACCCTCTTAGAGGCTAATATCACCTCATTCATTATTCGTTCTAATAAGAACGAAAATAAAATTTTCACCACAACTAAGGCGGATTATGACGCCACCTGGGCCCTTCTCCACCAGTCGGTTGATATCGACTTCCACTCCTATGCACCCCGAGGCACCAAACCCTTAAAGAAATACATCTTAAAAGGGTTTGATATCAACCATTCAGTGGCCTCTATTGAGGTTGCACTAAAGGCCCGCTTACCCGGGTTCAAAAGCATCTGGCGGATGCAAAAAACAGACGAGAGTGGGAATAAGAGGAACCTCCCACTCATCATCGTCACCACCGATGAAAAAACGTCCATCCAAGATATGGAAAAAGTTGGTCCAATCGACCACATGGGCTACTCAGTTGAAAAACTGAAAAATATAAGCGGCCCTAGGCAGTGTCACAACTGTCAGGAATTCGGCCACACAAAAAACTTCTGTGGGCGCATCATAAAATGCGTCAGATGTGGCGAAAACCATGAGACGCATGAATGTCCACGTAACACCCCACCCAAATGTGCAAACTGCGGTGGCCCTCATGTGGCCTCATACCGCGACTGCCCCAACAGACAAATCCTTCTTAAAAAGAAGGAAACAAAGGTCACTCACTATAAGACCTACTACCAACACCCAGGAGACTGCATCTCCTGCTCCCACCACCACCTCTGCCCCGAACTCTTACGCCGGAGTCCTATTCCACGGACCACCCACCCCCACACCAACCCCCGCACCCGCACCCACAACCCCATCCCCAACCCCCCAGCCGTCCACGGATACACCCGCATGGGTTAGGGCTTACTCACTATGATTAGTAACATGAAGGCCATGTTCCATACCGTCATGAGCACGCTTAATATCGTGCTCCAACAAGCTTTCGCAGCTAAAGTTAATGGATAGACATTCTATCCTTAACTATAACATAACAGGGCTCGTAAAGCGTAAGCTCGAGCTGGAATCCCTCCTGGGCTCTCATAGGCCATCAGTTGTCGCACTCACAGACACAAAACTTAACAAGCAAACGCGAATACACTTTCACGGTTATCACACTTACAGACTAGACTCACAAACCCCCGCACAAGGAGGCGTCGCACTTCTGGTGCGTTCTGACGTCACGTCTAAACTTATAAACAACAACACACTCAATGACGAAAAACACACAGCCGTCACTGTACAAGTAAAACTTAAACACACATACAAAATCACATGTATGTACAGAAGACCGGGAGCACAACTCGACACTTTCAAAACACTCTTACGGGAAACCGAAACAGACAGACAACACATCATCGTAGGGGACCTAAACGCTAAACACCACACTTGGAACTGCACAAAGCCAAATGCACTAGGTACTCACCTCACTAAAACAAAATACAAAGTCATACACCCCCAACGCCTACACATACAGACATCACTCAAATCCAGCGTACACATCTACACTAGATCTGTTACTCACACAACAATCACACAGATTCACAGATTGCACAACAATAGAATTCAGTGACAACGACCACATCCCCGTTATCTATCACCTCGGCCGTGACACAACAAGAATCCCACCAACAGAACACAAAGACAACTTTACACAGGCAGACTGGAAACTATACAAGAACACAGTCTACAGTAACACGCCCAACATCACACCTCTCACAAACACTCAAGACATAAACAATGCCATAAACACCCTCCAAAACATCATACGCGATGCCGCATACACCTCGATACCCACGTTTAACCCCACTCCCATTCACCTACGCCAGCCACCTAAACACATACTCGCACTAATTAAACAGAGAAACAACATAAAAAACTGCTGGTATAGGACTAAAGACCCAACATACAGACCTATCATAAACAGTCTCACCAGACAAATCACCTCTCTAATGTCGCAGTGGAAAACGTCCCTTTGGCACGATCAATTACGCCGGACCCATTACGACCCCAAAAACTTCTGGAAACTAGTCAGAAGCCATAACACCAAATCAAAATCGGTGATAATACAACGAGGCGATGAGCTTCTCACTCCCGCAGATCAGGCTACCATACTTGCTGACTACTACGTCGATAGAGACTCAGCACGTACCACTACCATATACAACCACAGTCCACTGACTGATACAACCCAAACTATTTTTTCCTCCAATAAAGAACTGACTGCAACTCTGAGAAACACGAGGGGAACAAATCAACAGGAGAGGACTGTATACCCTATGTCCTACTCAAACAACTCCCCAGGAAAGCCCATATGTTTCTCCTCAATATTTTCAATTCATGCTCACGCTTGAGATACTACTCTACTCAGTGGAAACATGCTATAGTAGTTCCACTTCTCAAACCCAAAAAACGAGGAGCGGCACCGGAAGAATACCGGCCCATCAGTCTCCTCAACCACATCTCAAAAATATATGAGAAACTTATTCTTATCCACATCCGAAAACACTGCGACACACATGACATCATCCCCCCGGAACAAACCGGGTTCTCTCGCGGCGTTAGCTGCTATCATCACGTAGCAAAACTACAGTATGATACAGCTAAAAACCTCAATAAAAATCTTGCTACAGCAATGATCTCATTAGATTGCACACAGGCGTTTGATTCTGTATCCCACTCCACCTTAATTGATCAACTCCGGCTTCACCGATTCCCGGACCAACTGGTCGACATTATTGGCTCCTACCTCAGTGGCCGGACATTTTCTGTCCGTGTCAAAACTGAAATCTCCACCCCGCGCCCAGTTACCTGTGGTGTTCCCCAGGGCTCGGTCCTTGCGCCAGTCCTTTTCAACATATACACAGCTCATATAGTAGGACAAAAGATTGATGATGTACAAATCGCTGCATATGCTGATGACATTGCTATATATACAGCAAGCATGAATGCAGATCACGCCATGCGCAAGGCCGAAACAGTAGCCCAAAAAATCACAGACCAACTTAAAAACATTAATATCCACATAAACACACAAAAAACTGATGCAATCACATTTTCATACAAGAAAACACTCAAACAACAGCCAAAACTGAATGGACAAACCATACAGAATAAAAGACAGCTAACATACCTCGGTATGAAATTGGAATCACACCTATCATTTACAGCTCACACAAAACACAGGATACAGATAGCCAAAGCCACTACACACCAACTAAATCACTTACTCTATTCACCAGGGCTGTCACTCAGACTCAAGATCCTGATTTACAAAGCCATCCTTCTCCATCACAAAGCCATCTCTAGGCCTACATTGCTTCACGGTGCCCCCATCCTACACTACCTATACCCCTCAGCCCTGAAGTCTCTCCAAACATACGAAAACAGCGTCCTACAAAAAATCACAAAACGAACATCTCTCGAAAGACGGAACATGGCACACATTCACAATGAATTACAACTCGACACTGTTCAACAGCACATCACAAGGAGACACATAAAGTTCTTTGACAACATCCCTGCTCATTGAACCCACTCTTCCGGGCCATCACCCCATCCTCCCTTCCTGCCAGATGGCAGGGCCGAAAGGGACCACTCAACCCGGTCAACACTATACTTTAATCCGCTTCTAAAGCACCCCCACTCCCAGTATCCTATCCCATCGCCCCGTCCTGCCTACTTCCTAGTCCCACCCCAGCACCACTCTCTTATATCCATCCTTTGTAAATATAACCATGTAAATATTGTAAATATTATCATTATTAATCTTGTATATAGTTCTTAGTAGTAGGTATTTTTATTAACAAACAACTAGAAGAGGACCCTCACCTCTAAATAATGAGAAAATTCCCTGATTGGGAAATATCTTTCCAATTGTAAATAGTCATCAGACCTTCAAATACCAACAGGTAGTAAAAGGTAAAGTACATCAAGTTTATAATTTATCTAATTATTTGTTTTATTAATGTCTTTTTTGTTTGAGGGATTGGAAAAAAAAAAAAAAAAAAAAAAACGTACAGATCACAAACCGTTATTATGGACGGACGGATTAAAGGAATCGTCAGCCAGAATCGGACGGTGGAAAGAAAAACTACGCGCGTACAGCTTCGATATCGTACATCAAAAGGATCACAAAATGTCGTCGCGGACTGGTTGTCTCGGGTCCTGTATACAAATCCGCTTCAGCAAGCAGGTCCCTCCGGAGACACTGCCGAGGAAGAGACGTTGCGTGATGAGGAGGATACGGTAGATGCAGATGAGATTCTCGAGGAAATTCGACACCCCCTCAACGAGATGGATACCATAGTGAACCGACACACGCGCCAGGTCATCTGGAAAACTCGTACAGAAGGAATGTCGCGAACGGAATACACGAAGTATGGTCGCCACAGTATTGTAACTGTTTGGACAGTTCCCTCAGTGCCACCGGCGGATGTCGCCCGCATTCTTAACATGAGTACTAAACCGGGCAAGAAATATTACCTTTATGTAGGAAATAAAACGGTTCTAGACCGAATCAAGCATCTATTAGAAACAGAGCGCGTAGGAGCCGATAGGAACTTAATATTATGCTCAAAAATGGTAGAAACTGTTAAGGAACCAGACCGGCAAGCTAGCCATGGCTTACTCGGTATCGAACAAAACAGCTGACGCTGTTTGGGAGGGTATGCTCAGTTGGATATCATGCTACGGAGTACCGCACAACATTACGTCGGACGGTGGGAGGGAATTCAAGAACGCTCGTACAACTACGGAATGTTCAGACTTGAATATAAAGTGGCATTTTAACTCCCCCGGTAACCCACAAGGACGAGGTGCTATCGAACGTCTCCATAATACATTAGGGGAACACCTTCGGTTATTTCAATTACATAAGGGATTAGGAGCCACCGCAGCAATGCCTAGGGCAGTAGTGGCTTATAATAACACAATACATTCCGCTACAGGTTTTACACCGGTGGAAGTGGTATTCGGTCATCCGTTACGGAATAGGGGAGATATCCTTACTACCGCGTACACACATCTGCGAGATGCAGTAACCCACAAAAGGAGACAGTTAGCTGATATCTCACAAAGGGTGTATACTAGGCTCACAAAAGAAAAAATTTCGAGGGCAAATCGGGAGTGCGTAGCGGTACCGGATGAATCTCACAGAATCTCATTAGGTATGACGGTATATTGCCGACCACCGTCCAGCCGTCGAAAAGGGGATCAGCGCTTTGAAGGACCTTTCAGGGTGGTAGCGCTACGAGAACATAACATAGTTTCTATTCAGGAGATGACAGGTGCACAGAGGATAAGACACCCACATCCGGCACCTTCGCATCCCTCTTAATCCAGGCAATTTGGAAGTGTAAAATAAAAAAATTATCTTTCCTTGATGCTGTTGTTCTTTTAGTATAAGTAGTTCTATCACTAAGTAGAGAATTACATTAATTGTCAAACCATTGTGAAAATTCTGGTGTATTTGTATATGATGTACATACAAGGTTTTATTGTTTAGTTGTAAAGTTTAGAGAATAGTTTAGTTGTTTAGTATGTGTTAGTTTTGTTTGTCAAAAAGTTATTTTATTTTGTCTTTAGTTTTACCCAGAGTTCACTTTGTGAACTGGGGCGGAGGTGATAAGTAGTGTATATAAATAATTAGTGTAAATAAACAATGTAAGACTATATAAACCCTTGCAAAAGATAAATAAAGTCAGTATTATCCAAGCATCCGTGTTGTTCACTTCGTGCCTTATCCTTTCTTTTTTTTACGTTTTATTTTCTCGAGTATTTTAACTTTTATATATATATATATATATATATATATATATATATATATATATATATATATATATATATATAAGTTAAGATAGCGGGTAGCACAATATCACACGTAATCCTATATCACAAATGTAAATAGACCTTAAGACTATATATAGGAGATTATGAGAAAGAATAAATCAGTCTTTGTACAATACTCGAGAGGGTCGTTTGTTCCCTTATTTCCTTTTTTTTTTATTGTAAAGTTTAGACCGGGCGTAAGTGGTGCCGAAACCCGGGACGTTTTAATAAGTAATAACACAGAGCAGAAAAAGTTTTTTTTTCCTCGTCTCTTCTGTTCAGCTGTGACCAGCTCTCTCATTTGGTACGGTCGTGGTTCTAGCGTATTATTATTTGTTTTTCTTCTCTGTCTTTTCTTTCTTTCGAAAGAATAAATAAATCAAAATGCCAGAGGAGATATTACGACCGCCCACGTTAGTACTGCAGGGCGAAATTCCACAGCTGCCGACGGAGACCTTGGCGGCGGCGCACGCAAATTTGGCGGCGGCCCAGGCCAATAATTTGGAGTGGCTGAAGGTAAGAACAGCTACGTCGCAAGATCTAAGGAGAGCAGTCTCGGACCTGGAAAGGTTCGATGGAGAAACAGGAGAACTGAATCATTTCCTCAAAGGAGGGGATCGGATCATGGCGAGGATCCAATTCAAAGAAACAAACGACCTGATAGACCCCAGTGACCCAGGAGCATTGAGAGCGGCATTGGTATGCCGAATTAAGAGGAAAATATTAAATCTCATCCAAGCTGACGAAGATACTCCGTGGATCATCGTGAAAGATCGATTGAAGAAAGCATTCGGAGGTGGTCGATGGGCTCCGGAAGAAGACATATTCAGGATGTTTAGGGAAACGAAACAGCTGCACCAGTCCAGCGGGCAGTATGCAGGCTCACTGTTGGCCCGTTTTAATAACATAACGGAAAAGATGCGAGAAACATTAGGAGCAGCGGAAGTAGAGGGGAGAATGGCGTTTCTGGCGACGATACTAAAGGTACAGCTCGCGAAGGAAACGGGCAAGAAAGAAGGATTACCAAGAGACAAATCTTTTATGGAATGTGCTCAGGAAATGATAGATTCTAGCGCCAGAGAGGAAGAGGCCCGACAGGGAGAAGAGATAGACGCGGGCTGGAGTAGGGTAGTTTACAGGAGGAATGAGGCGAACAGAAGCAGAGTCAGACCAGAGGCATGGAGAGAGAGGGAGACAGACAGAAGAGGAAAGGAGAGAACGAGGATGAATGAGAGAAGACCAGGGAAGGAAAGAAAAGGGTGGAAGAAGGAAGATAGGAGATGCCATGGATGTGGAAGAGTGGGACACTTGATTGCCCAGTGCCCTCAAACGAAATGTTTTGAATGCGGAACGGAAGGACACATAGCAAGACAGTGTCCGTACATAAGCAGACGCCGAGAATAGAACCGGGGAGAACCCATGGAGGTAAATACTCACAGAATATGGAGAAGAAGCAGACCACGCTCAGAATCCTCGAGATCATCAGAGGAATCAGAGACGGAAGAGGAGGAGAGCGAGTCGGGAAAGAGAGGAGGCGAAGCCAGAAGGAACGGAGGACGGCAGGTGGAGGCAGAGCGGAGAACACGGGACGAGGAATGAGGAGAGTGCTGGCGGAGAGGCAACCAGGCAGTAATAAACAACATAGAGGGTGAGTGCAGTGGTTTGCCTATTATCCGAGTCGCGAGTGGAGTGCGATGTTTAGTAGATACGGGAAGTTCTAGTACCATAATGTGTAGAGAAGCAATAAAGCGGTTATGTAAAGGAAAGAGGATACCTCAGGTACAGATATGCGGGTGTAAGTTAATTACGTTGGGAGGCCCATACGGGGTAGAAGGGGAAGTGGGAATAGATATGCGTAGATGGGCTAGCAGGGGAGAGGAGCTAAGGGTGCATGTTGTGGAAAAGATGCCGCGGGAATACGAAGGAATCATAGGGTGTGATCTGTTAGAAAAAATAGGGGCACGGATACGGAATAGGGACGGACGGTGGGACATCAAGATAGGACGGAGGAGGTACAAATGCAAAGGGGTACAGAAAGAGGGCAAAGTTAGTGTAGGGGCGATCAGCCAGATAGAAGATTGGAGACAAAGTTTAAGGAACGAATACCCGGAAGTTTTCTTTAGGGAAGGGGAGCCAATGGGTGCGACAGGAAGAACGGTGCACGAAATTCCGCTAAAACAAGACCGGGTTACTTATGTTAAGGAGAGGCGGTACCCTCAGGCATTGCGCCAACACATTCGAGAAGAACTGAGACACCTTCACGAACAAGGAATTATAATTGATAGTACCTCACCATACAATAGTCCTCTGTGGGCGGTGAAAAAGAAGACAGCGGAAGGGGAAAGCGGGGAGAAGTATAGGATTGTGGTGGACTTCAGAAAACTTAATGAGAACACCCTGGACGAGAAGTACCCCATACCCCGGTTTGAGGATATATTGGATAGGCTGAGTGGCGCAACAATTTTTAGCACATTAGACCTGAAAGCCGGATATCATCAGATAAAGATGCACCCCCGAGACCAACACAAAACGGCATTCTCATTTGAAAGGGGACATTTCGAGTTCACGAGGATGCCGTTCGGGTTAAAAAACGCGCCCATCACATTTCAGAAGCTGATGGACGAATTCTTGAGAGGGTTGGACGAGTCATTTTGTCAGATTTACATGGATGACCTCTTAATATTCAGCAAAAATCAATCACAGCACAAAAAACATTTACGGAGCGTCTTTGATAGGCTGAAACAATTCGGGCTTAAACTATCAGACGAGAAATCGACCCTGGGCAGGGACGAAATCAACTTCTTAGGACATACAATATCAAGGGAAGGAGTGAAGCCGGACGCCCGAAAGGTGGAAGCCATAACCAAGATGGCGATGCCGAACGACGTCAAAAGCATCAGAAGGTTATTAGGAACCCTTAACTACTATCGGCGGTTCGTACCAGAGATGGCAAGATATTTGGTGCCGCTCAACAATTTATTAAAGAAAGGTCAGAGAGTAATAATAACCCCCGAAATAGAGGACAATATCAGGCAATGCATGGGGTACTTACAGAAGGAACCGATATTAGCATTTCCGGACTTCAACAAAATATTTACAATTACGACTGATGCAAGCGAGTACGCCATAGGAGCAGTCCTGTCACAGGAAGGAAGCAAAGGGGAACGTCCGATAGCATATGCAAGCAGGAGGCTCACCGAGACAGAATCACGATACAGTGCGTTGGAGCGCGAACTTCTGGGCATCATATGGGCAGTAGACCACTTCAGACCCTATGTGTTTGGGCGGAAATTTAAAATTCAGACGGACCATCGCCCGTTAATGTGGGTGGGCAAGCTAAAGGAGTCTTCGGCTAGGATAACCCGGTGGAAAGAGCTTCTAAGCCAATATAACTTTGAGATAAGTTACAAGCCAGGAAGAGAAAATGTCGTGGCAGATTGGCTGTCGCGAGCATTGCAAGTGAATGTAATGAATGCGATAGAGGAAGAACGGGGTGAACATTCAAAAGATCTGAGACAATTCATTAGTGAGTGGACACCAGAGGGGGAAGGAGAACAGGGAGTACCGGGCGAGGAAGAAGATCAGGGAGTACCGGGCGAGGAAGAAGATACCGAATCACGAGAGAGCGACAGTTCGGAAGAGGAAAGGTCTAGGGAAATGGAGGAAAGGGAGGACATCATTAACGACAAATACAGGCAGATCATATGGAAGACTAGAACTTCGGGCCTCATGAAGATTGAGTACGGGAAATACGCTAAAGGCCGAATCCATACAATCTGGTCTCAACCGGGAGTGCAAGAGGAGCAAATTTGTAAAGCACTCAAAGACGCGTCCAGGCCGGGAAAAACACACTATATTTACGTGGGGAATGCGGTAATATGGGAGAAAATAAAGTATCTGTGGCGCTCGGAAAAGATCGGGGCCGATCGAACGTTTATAAGGTGCAAATTGATGGTGGAAACGGTGCGTGACCCGGAGCAACAGCATGATGTAACTGTTTCGTACCACCAAGGTAAGACCAATCACAGGGGAGTGGGGGAAACGTTGCAAGCCCTGAAGAGAAAATACTTCTGGTGGGGGATGAAGAGGACTATAGAAGATGTAGTCGGGAGTTGTGATATCTGCCAGGTCACTAAATACGACCGCCACCCACCAAAAGCAAAACAGGAGGAGACCCCGACACCAATCACTCCTTTAACGGACTTACAAATCGACACGTTTACGTGGAAAGGACGCAAATGGGTTACGATAATCGACATCTTTAGTAAGGCCGCGATGGCGTACGCGGTTCAGGACCGGACTTCCGTAGCGGCAATAGAGGCGTTGAAAGCATGGTTTCAGTATTATGGGATGCCTTACAGGATATCATCGGATGGCGGACGAGAATTCGATAACAACAGCATCAGAAAGGAAATGAAGACGCTAAACATAAGGTGGCACGTCAATACTCCGGGACACCCGAAAAGTAGAGGCTGTATTGAGCGTCTACACAGCACACTGGGGGACCACCTGCGTGTGTATCATGTAGAAAAGGGATGGAAACCGGAGGAGGCAATGCCGAGAGCCGTAGCAGCCTACAATCATTCCATTCATATGGGGACAGGCTTTGCTCCATTCGAAATGCTCTTCGGGATGCGTGAACACAGAAGAGATTGCAGGGACACCGCAGTGGACGAAGACATAACGGAAGCCGTCATAAACAACCGAATCGCATTGTCGAACATATGGAAAAAAGCACGCTCAAGGATGGAAAAAGAGAAAAGCAGGAGAGTGGCAAGGGCGAACACCGGACTAAAAGATAGAATGGAGGACATAAGAATAGGAACGGTGGTTTACCGAAAACTAGGGTCAAACAGGAACAAGGAGGTGACGCGATATGAAGGGCCGTTTAAAGTCATTGGGATTCGGGAACATAACGTCGTAGTGATACAAAGCATCAGGGAGCCTCGGAAACGTAGAACGGTACACGTGGAACAGCTGAAATTTCCGGTGGGGAACCATACGTTCACTGAATAAAATATAGGTGTCCTCTTCTCCTCAATACTAAGATTTTTATCCCAGAGAATAGATTTAAGTTCAAGTATAATAGCAAGTACAGATATATGTTATGTTTGTTTTAATATATAAGAACATTTGACTGAGGACAGGAGTGTAATAGGAGAAAGTTTGTTTACTTTTTGTATGATAGTGTATTTCTGTATAGTATATTTCTTTTTATAATGTATTTCTTTTTGTTGTTCTTTTAATTTTGTTTGCTCAGTTTTAAGTTTATGAGGAGTAGTCATAAACTGGCAGGGGGGAGTTAAGATAGCGGGTAGCACAATATCACACGTAATCCTATATCACAAATGTAAATAGACCTTAAGACTATATATAGGAGATTATGAGAAAGAATAAATCAGTCTTTGTACAATACTCGAGAGTGTCGTTTGTTCCCTTATTTCCTTTTTTTTTTATTGTAAAGTTTAGACCGGGCGTAAGTTATATATATATATATATATATATATATATATATATATATATATATATATAATAAAAATAAAAAATTAACGATTAGTTTGCTGAAAAAAATTATCTCTATAATAATAATATTTTAATTTTTTGTTTTGAATATACATTGGAAATAATAAATCATGGTATAATTATCTGTAGCGTTTTTTATTCTTTTAGAAATTTAAGTGCATTTATTATCCAATATTATTACCTCATTTGTATACTGTCGACATACGGCTGACAGGTGCAAATTGATAATTTAAGAGAGAAAAAAAAACTGTTGAACATTAAAATGTGCCTGAAAAATATAATTTATGAATCCAGTTGTTGAAAAACAATTAACTCAACTGATGCTAAGTTTAATCCTAATAATATGTAATTTGCACCTGTCAGCCGTATGTCGACAATCAGCAAATGAGCTAATAATATTGGACCAAAAAACATGTGAGGCATGAGGAAAGTGAGTACCAGCCGTACCTTTTCCTTGGTTTGATTCTCTCATCTTTCATATTTAGGAAAGGAGATCTCTCATCCAGCACCTTCTTAGTCTCCTCCTCGTAGTCATTTGCATGTCGGCGCTGCGAAGAATGCGACACTGATGCAGTTACCAGCTCAGGAACGGAGACCACCAGCTCAGCAGCAGGGAACATTAGCTCAGCAGCAGGGACCACCAACTCACCAGAGAATACACCATTCAAGCCACCACTTTCCCCACTTCCGCCATCACTTGGTGTTGAGGTGGGGTCCATTTCTATGATGGGTTTCACCTTTGACTTACAATTATCACCGAATACACCTAAATCCTTCAATTTGCAAGCAGGCAACAAACAGCATTGAATCAACTAAACTCAGTTAAACTTTTTTTAGATAGATTAGTATGAGATTATCTTTTAAAATTGTAATTTACTGTTGTTATTTTATATTTTATCATCATTTATTGTTTTTATTATAATTGTTATTTTAGTTGTTATTATAATTATTCATTATTTATAGTTGTTCCTCATTATTCACTTCTCCAAGGGCCTTCAAAGAAAGAACTGTCTGTTTGAAATACTGAGAAAGTCATAAACAAATGAAAAGGCCAGCAATAATCTGAGGACCAGGTAATAAATATAATTGCACTTTAAAATAAGATATGAATTCGTAAAGGAAACCACAGACATGCCGATATGTTTTAAAATAAAATTAATAATACTCTGATTGGTAAAGAAATCACATGCATTAAGAAACAAATACAAACAATCAATAGTAGATAACTTAATCGGAGTTGTAAAGAATCTGTCCGCGTAAGATAGGTAAAAGTGCACCAGAGCGATAAATGCCTGCAGATTTGCACAAATGTACATCCTCAAAAGAAATTGCTATTAACAAACTTTCAGATCTCTAGCTCCCTCTTGTACCCCATAATCAGCCGAAGTATCATGAAACGTAATTTTTTTAACATTTTTTTCTTAATTTTGCTTTATAAGTGCTATTCGTCAAAAACATTTCTGCATTTTGCCATAAGCCATGGACCTCATAAACTATCAACAGCAATTTTAGGTCGCGTTCCAACATTTAGACCATTGCATCCTATTTTTTTTTCTCGGAAAAAATTAAAAACAAAGACGCTTACAATAAAAAAAATAGAAAAAGAAAGTCAGATTCTTTTTTAGTCACCTTTCAAACATTTATACAAGAATTTTCACAGCAAACGAAAAAAAAAATTTATCAAAATTTTCGCCTTACCACAAAAAATGCGATAAATTCATCACGATATAAACTACACGAAATGGCACAAACCCGAACTTCGTGAAAAAATAAAAAGCAGAGGTATAAAATAAAATGTTTGAGGAGTTTTCATTAATCTAAAGTACTTGTATGAGCTAGTGATCAAATATTCAGCTTTCCAGCTGGTGTAGTAACGTTAAATTTAGTTAAAATCCTTAGTAGTTATGAATACTCAAGTGAAAGACATCAGCAGGAAAAAAAATCCTCAAAAAAAATCAAGTCCAAAATTTCTAATTTTCGTTTGCTATGAAAATTCGTATATAAGGTTTCGAAGGACGTTTCCTGTTGATAGTTCATGAGGTCCATGGATTATGCTAGAATTGAGAAATGCTTATGACGAATAGCGCTTATATAGCAAAATAAAGAAAAAATGTTTAAAAAATTACAGCGTTTCGAGATATATGGCTGATTATAGGATACAGAAGGGCACTAGAGATCTGAAACTTAGTTAATAACAATTTCTTTTGAGCTTTACATTTGTGTAAGCCTGCAGGCATTTATCGCTCTTTTATCTACCTTACCCGGACAGAGCCTCTCAAGTTCTTCGATAAGATTTCGAAGATGGGACTCAGAAGGTGGTTTTGAGTCATCTCGGGCGATAATATAGTAGCTGCAATAATTCTGTCTTAGAAATGCAAAAAGTGACGAATTACTCAACAGAGTCCTCTCCCCTAACGAAAAATAGTCCGATCTAAAAAGAAAAAAATAAGTATATTGCAGGAAACGTACGAGAAGAAAGCGTTATACACCAACGGATATCAGAAAGGTAAGAGTCCTGGAAGGACAGGGGGAGAGGATGAGGAAGTGGCTAATGACGTTATCAAAATGAAGACAGTTCATTCTCGATTTTTGATTATTTAACATAAACTTTAAAATTAACGCCTTTAGAGTTAACAACGTCATATTAATCAGGTTGCACATCTATTTGTTGTTGCAAGTATTTTTGTAACAGAGTTGTAACACCAATCGGTAGTTTCTTGATAAGTCATTGTATTAATCAGACTTAACTTTTACTTATTGTATATTTATAGTACGCTTGTAAAATTCTCCTGTGCTTACAAAATTCCTTATTCTTTTATTCTTTTATATTCTTTTCCAGAGGCTGAGACCCTATGCAGAACGAGAGCTTGGTCCTTATCAGTGCGGCTTTCGGGAAGGAAAATCCACCTCCGATCATATATTCTCCCCAAGGCGAATTCTTGAGAAAGACAGAGTATATCAAGTAAAGACATACCATCTGTTCGTGGACTTTAAAGCAGCCTATGATAGTTTAAAATAGATTCGCGTTAAATAAGGCTATGGAAGAACTCAACATCCCAAGAAAGCTGATCCGTCTCACTCAAATGACGATGGCAGGTGTTGAGTGCAAGTATTCAGGGGGGATTCTCGGAGACGTTTGTTCCCAGAAGAGGAGTGAGGCAGGGAGATGCCTTGGCATGCCTTCTCTTTAATCTTGCTCTGGAAAAGGTGGTAGGAGAATCCGATATACAGACGACTGGCTCTATTTTCAACCGGACTGTCGTGATCCTGATCTATCCCGAAGACATCGATATTTTTGGAAGATCCTTTTAGATGGTTAAGGATGCGTTTTTGGCCCTAGAGGCCTCAGCAAGGAGACTGGACCTAGAAGTTAACGAAAGAAAGATCAAATTCATGGTATCAGGTCAGGAACTCAACCAGGTAGAAAGGATCACCATAGGAACCTACAGCAATGAATAGGTGAATAAATTCGTATATCACGGCTTACAGGTCAACGTGAACGTGACAGCAGAGATAAGAAGAAGAAGAATGTTGGGGAACAGAAGCTTCTTCGGGCTGGGACACTTCTTAATCTCTCTGAGACAACAAAGCTTAGGTTATATAAAACCCTGATCCGACCTGTCTTGGTGTATGAGTCTGAGATGTGAACAATCTCAAGGTTGGACGAACAAAGACTCCTTGTGTTCGAGATGAAGATTTTACGCCGAATCTATGGCCCGTTAAAAGTAGACGAAAACTGGAGGCAGTGGAGTAACCTAGAGCTCTACGCGTTGATTAAGGAGCCGGACATTGTAAGAGTCATCCGCATAGGCAGGCTTAGAAGGGACATGTTGTCAGGATGACCCAACAGGACGTTCCCAAAAAGATAATGTTCAACTTTATGGATCAAGAAGCATCGGTAGACCAAAACTGCGGTGGTGAGACGGTGTCGCAAGTGATACTGCGAGTGAGACTGCTTGCTGTGCGGAATTGGATTGCATCCGCACAAGAGAGGGAAGGATGGCAAAAACTGCTGAAGTGGGTTGTCGCGCCGCTGATGATGGGTTGTAAATTACACACAAAGAAAGATTTAAAAAAAAATCAGTTTAAAATGAATCATTAATTGAGTTGAAACGTTTTTACAAAGCTTGTTGTTGCATAAGTTCAGCTTTTATTTTATCAGCGATATAAAAAAACATATGGACGTAATTTCGGAAAAATTCTTCAAATAAATTGTCTTCAAAAATAAGACGAATATGCTGGTGTTTCAACCTCAGGAAATCATTTTTAGTCATATTTTGTAATAGACTTTTGCACTGTATCGAAGGTAATCGAAGGAGGGGAATTAATTTTAATTTCGTTTCATTACCCTGTAGAACACAATTTTGAGGGTTTCGGGGATATGTTACATATATTTTTGCTATATTTGGGCGCTTCCAGCGGCTGAAATTTGGTTTGTTTGGTTTTATTTCAAGCCAGACAATACCATGCCTAAACGTTTTTAGCAGTTTTTCGAACCTCTACAGCTCCTCCTCCCTCTCCCCCCTCCCCACATCCAATCCAGATAAAGTGTTGAAAATTTGTATGTGAATTGAGTTGGTATTAGAGAAGTGCCTTGGGAGAAAAAAAGTTGAGACCCTCATAAGGCACTCCCGCGATTTTTATGGTTCTTTTTCCCTATTGTGGTTATTAAAGTTGCGCACCTCTATGGCCGTTCCAAATTAATCTAGAGGGTTGAATGTTTGAATGTGAATTGAGTTGGGGTTAGAGAAGTGCCTTTTGGAGTCTTAACTTTTTTCTCTCACCCCTGCTATTTCGATATTTTTATTTTGTATTTTAGTTACTATTAAAGATACAATAATTTAAATAGGATCTTAGTGACGGAGCTCTGCTGCTTACGGTTTTTCTTCTTTATTATTTTTAAAATCTAAAATCTTTTAGTACATTTAGAAGAAACAGGTGATCCAGAGAAATTCTCGGAGTGGTTTGAGTCAATTTCATTTAGACAATCAATCCGCAGAAGTGTGACCTCTGGATACCACGATATCTCCGGCTGCTCTTCGATTCAGCAAAAATCTATTGATGACATGGCGGGCACACAAGGAATTTCATAACCCCGACTATCCACCCACAACCGCTATCTTCATCCCCTGGAATATATTCAGAAATTAATTTTGGGTAACATTTTCACAGAATCTCTACATCAAGATAATTGTCCTCTTCGATCCAGCCAAGCTGGCATTAAAGCCTTCAGGTGACCCATTAAAATCCCCAATGAGCGCTAAGAGGGTTAAGGGAATGGAGGGGAGTTTTTCTCTCCAAATCACCCTTATTTTTTAATTAATAGCCCTGGAAATGGAGGATCGATCTTAGTTGATGTGATTGGAAACTTGTTAGAACCCCATAAAAGTGGCCTCCGGACTAGAACGAAAAACATTTCCTAGTCATTAAGCTGATTATAGCTCATGAATATTCTAGGTAAAAATTTTATATACATTATCTTAATACTTTCAATGCCAACATGCTGCAATGATTTTCAGTAGTTAAACATTCCTTAAAATTCTACACAATTCTAAAATATTTCTACAAATATCCCCAAAAGATGAATTTTATAAATTTAGGAGGAACTTTATTAAATTTAATAATAATTACAGATTCCCCCAAACGAACTAGAACATTGTATTAAATTGCATTGTATTAAATTAGAAGAGTATCAGATTTAAGGGATTCACAATTAAATATAATATAAACAAAATTCGATTTAATATGACTCAGATGCGTCCTACATTTCCCATCGTTTAGCCCCGCTAATCCTTCATAACCGTTCAGTGTTGCGGTTAGAGTATAGGCTACCCCGTGTTTATTTCTATATTATATTAATATAAAAATTATGAGCATCTGATAGTGAATATAGAGAATAACTGTAGACAACTTTATTGTAAGGGACCATCAATAAATTAAGGTAATTAATAACAAATTAATTAATTAAATTCAGGCTAAATAAATAATTATTATGTTTTGTATTTTTCTTAGTGATAACAACCGTTTTTGGAACAGGACCACCGCTATTATTTAATAAAGAGTTGATGGAATAAAAGCAAAAGTTTAAATTGGGAATAGTATAGAGCAGGGTATTTAATTATAACATTTTCGGATTACAAACAGTCCAAAATGAACAGGTCGTTTAAAAGAAAAAAATAAACACTTCTAAATTATCCTGACATAATGTACGATGAAATGAATTTTCAAATCATAAAGTTTACCATAATGATATTCACTCCATTTTAATTTATTCATGAACAGTTACAAATAAGCTTTTTCGTTCCCCTACAAACATGCCAAACTATATAGTAAATTATAAGATTTACTCGAAAACTAACAGAGACTGATCATATTTAGCATGTGCAGGGTAGGATTTAAATATGAAATGTTTATGGTTGGATTACGACTCCTTCATAACCAACAAGTTCCTGTCTTATTTCAAAAATATTAATAATAATAACATTCCATATGACTTCATCCGGAGAAGAGACTAATGTGGAATCCACTTACTCCAATAAAAACTCTGCACATAAAAACATCTTTCCAAACAGCAATGGATGAATCCATGGAAAACGTCAACGAATTCCTTTATTCCTTTAAGTCTGCCTTCCTAATTGAAGTACCCAAAGCGGCATCGCACACTTATGTCTAATTTTAAAGATATTCAAGAGATATAACATAGTTTCAGGGAGAGAGAAATATCCCACTCTGTAATCCAAATTCTTCATATATCCTCCGACAAACAACTTTCAGACTTGTTTGATAGATCAGTAACCACAAAGGAATCTATTGTACATTAATTGCTAATTCTTTTCTCAGCACGTTTCTTCAATCTTGCAAAAAGGGACGAGTCCAAGCGCGATTGTTAATTTTTTAAAATAAATTTCCAATGGACTTTCTCAACAAGATATTAGTTTAAACAAATTGTATATGGTTTAGATAAAGTCGGTGTGTTGCAACCTGGTAAAAAAAAATTGTAAACGTGTTGAAAGTGTGAACATTTTTTGTTTGAGAAAAATAAAAACTAGGACATAATAGCGTTTAAAAGGACGAAAAAATGAGTTTTAAGCAATTGAAGCTGGTCGACAACTTGTCGCAAAAAACATTAAAAACCGCTAAATATGGCAATTTTTGGACATTTAATTAGAAGCCTCGTAATAGTTGCAGGAACATGTTCCTGGAATTACATTGTGGCTTTTAGTGATTGCCTACACGCAATAAATATTTCATGCAAAAAAATAATAATTTTTCGCAGAAAACGCGAATATGTAAAAACAGGTTTTCTCGAGAAACAACTTGAACAAGGTACAAAATGATTCCAGAGCGATTTTTCAAAGCGCAATTTGTCCGCTCTAAAACCCCATTTTCATGAAGGTTTTATTTAATAGCTCAAAAACGCGTTTGAAAATCTTGTTTTACTCGCGAACGGAGGGAGAGTGTTACGTACCACGAAAAGTTATTATTTTTTTTACAAGCAATTTTTACTGTAGATAGACACCATAAAAATACAATTTAAACCCCACAACATGTTCCTACGACAATTGCAAGCCAGTTAATGAAATGTCCAAACATGGCCATATTTCACCGTTTTTAATCAGTTTGGGTAGAAAAACTTGTCAAAGAATGCATTGTAAAGTGCATGGAATATGCGAGAATTTTCGACTTTAGGATTTTGGATTAATTAGTAGGTAAACATACTAAAATTCCCCGCTCTGGGATGTGAGCCAATTCTCGGAAACGGTGTACTGTGGAAAAAATGTTTCAAATAAAAATGGAAGCTAATTAAATCTCCTATAAAAATGTATGTTGAGAGTTTGTTGCGTTTTAACTGCTGCATTTACTATCATGAGGAATAAAAATACTTTAACAATGAAAATAAGGCAATTGCTATTGAAACAACACTTTTTTATAATTATAGATTATATTATTTTATTACGAATCATATAACAAAAGTATTTATATTGGACTTGGTTTTTCGAAGGTTTGAGGTTCATCCATCTTCGTCAGCAGTGGAGACGTCGTCCAAAGAGGTAGGTAGAGTATCGAGATCGTCGTCGTCACCTTCTTCCTGAATTAATATTGCGACTCCGCAGTTGTAATTACTCTGCGATTCGGGCATATGACAGAGCAGTTAAATTGTGCTATTCTACAACCTCACCTACCACTGTCACATCCTTTCGTTCACCCGCAAAAAATCATCTTCAAGATTTCGTCAGGGGCAGCTTCCAACTCTGAGAGTTTCGGAACTAGTTGATCATTCCTCCTCTCCCAAACCCAATTCGGCGCTCCACTATTAGGTTCCTCCCCTAGCCACAGGTTTATTTGGTGGTACATCTGCAATGCAAGCTGCTCAACAGCTTCTTGAGTTGGAAGAAGAGTTGAAAGACCAGGATTAATTTTTGCAGCTATTAACAATGATTTGTAGCGGGACTCGTTGAGGGATTTTTCAGTGACTGGATCGCCTTACGATGAGATAGTACTCATGATCCCAGTTTTATGAATGGAGTCAGGGGAAGAAGAACCGCTGGCAAATACCTCAGCGTTGTATAATTTTG
Organism: Rhaphigaster nebulosa; assembly: GCA_948150685.1. Lineage (NCBI taxonomy): Eukaryota > Metazoa > Arthropoda > Insecta > Hemiptera > Pentatomidae > Rhaphigaster > Rhaphigaster nebulosa. The sequence continues at coordinate 153,639,248 of OX411308.1, read as the reverse complement.
GACGTCTGGTACATTTTGACAAAACCCACTTTACTCTTGTGATACGCTGCAGATGTTTTGTCACAACATCATTCACAGCCTATGAATGCATATAAGAATAACAAACAGGCATTCTCCTTCATTTTAAACTATTGCTGCAGCTGTTGTGAGGAATATACACTCGTCTTTATCTTTCCTTTTCCAGGTTTTTACAGCAGAATGTCGCGATCAACTGAGGTTTTGGCTGCCAACAGTCGACATCCTCTCCATAACAGCAACCGTGGGATTTAGCAAGTTCTTGATAGCTATTTTCACAATATCAACGCCAGCATCATCTGAAGCTTGGAGCGTATTTACCCATTATTTACAGCTGCATCATCAGCAGGTTTAATAGCTGACTCTTATTATGAAAGTCGAAAAGGAAAACCTCTTGTTTGACTTTAATTTCATTTTCTGACATTGATGTCCACACATCTCCTGAATCGAAATTGTCGACTCTGTTCAGCTGCTTTTTTGCTCTCTGATACGTCAATGTATCCAATAAAGACCACTTTAAAAACCTCTCCCATAATAACAGGTCTTCAGAAACTTAACGTAAGCATCACAAATGGTTGAAATAGTTGTCTCTTTTTACTTAACAACTTAGAGGACTAGGAATACCCCACCAACAACAAATTCAAAGGTAGTTAAATCAAAGTCCTTATCAATTTGCTTAAATTTTTTCCATCGTTAAAGTGTTTTTATTCCTCATGATAGCAAGTTACAGCAGTTAAAACGCAACAGGGTCTCAACATACTTATTTCTTGAGGAACATCGAAATTGAGCGTACATCGTTGAAATTCTATAACTTTATACAATTTAAATTGAAGATATAGAATTGAAATTCTATAGATGAAGTAGCAAAAGTGTTTATCAAATTGAAGAAAATTTAATTATCTACAATTTCTTTTCTGGTAATTTTTCTGAGAAACGATCGTGGGAGGCACTAGAAACGAATGTTTGAAAAGCACATTGAGGTAAAAATGATTTTTTCGAAAATTATCGATATTCAATAGCATTTTTCTCAAAAACTGTTAGAACTTTGAATAATATGTATAGAAACAATTTTATATGAGATTTAATTAGCTTTCATTTTTAATTGAATTTTTTTTTCTGCAGTACACCGTTCCAAGATATAACCAAAAAACCAAAAAATGCCACCTTTCCAACTCCTTCCACCTTTAGCTCACCTCCTAGGGGCGAAGACTTTTAGTCTAATAACTACTCCGAACAAAATTCTGAAGTAAAAAATTCCATGCATTCTACACTCCTCTTTTGAGCACTTATTGACTGGACAATTTTGGATGGTCCTTCCTACAATTGTTTTGGGAATACCCAACAAACTACGGCGTAACGCTCGCTACTACCATCTTCGACTACAGCCAAAATTCTTGACATTATTTCCGAAATAACGACCATGATTTCATGTTAGACCTTATGAAAACAGAAGAAACGGAGATATGAGTTCTTATGAATTATCAAATTTTAACTAACTTGAAGTCTGTCCCTTATCGCTAATGCTTTAGAGGACTGTTCTTAGTAATTGAAAGTAAAATATTCTGTTCATGTAATAACAACAAATTAGGGCATTAATTATCCCCATTATTTAATTTTAAAACTGAAAAATGTAGGTGGCCCGGTTTTTTTTTTTTTTTTTTTTTTTTTTTTTTTTTTTTTTTTTTTTTTTTTTTTTTTTTTTTTTTTTTTTTTTTTTTTTTTTTTTTTTTTTTTTTTTTTTTTTTTTTTTTTTTTTTTGGCCAATATATATCATGTTAAATTTAATATTTTTCATAGAAGAACGGCGTATACCAACACATTTTTTAATTATTTATTCATAAATTTATTATAGAATAAAGATAGAAGATTGTTCTATTTCTTATTGGAAAAAATATTATGTTATATAAGTTGAAGTTTAAATTTAAGTTAAGATTTAAGAGCCCCAATGGGTGTTAATATGTCAGAGGTCTCACTGTCCCAGTTAAACCGAGCTCTGGATAGAGTAGGGTTCGAATATTGATGCAAACGGTTTTTTCCTTCGTCTCTCTTCTTCCTTTATCGTATGGCATTCACTATAATATGAATATAGATGCCCATGTAAATATTGAGGATTCCTTGCTATTTCCAGCATCTTAGTTTCCCAATAACCCTTGGCTTCTTCACGAAGTGGATTTTGTTCAACGACTTTGCTCTTGTTCCATATTCTTGTCCTTCATTATCACATGACAGATAGATGGAAACCATTTTGGAGAGGTGGGATATTTGGTATTCTTCACGCGGTGAGAATAAAATTACTAATAGTCCATTCAATGAATCCTCAAAAGGAGGATGTAGACGGAAATGAAGAGACGACCTGAATCGACTTCAAGGATTTGGTTAGCCTAATAAAGAGGTAAAAATATTAAAAGTTTGATCAAATTTGTTACTTTGAAGTGCGTATATTTTTTAAAGAAAACATATTAAAATAATTAAAAAGAACATTCTTCTAGGAAATTGAATGCTCTTCAATTTTTCAAATCGATCAACCGTTTTTGTGATATAAACGAAAAACATGACGGTCTCTCTCCTCAACTCTTTGCCTCTGTTCCAAAAAAACAAATCCGGGGAATTGTATTTTTATCTCTAAACTAGTAAAAACAAATCCCTGAAGTCAATTTAAGTCGTCCCGTCATTCTCGTCTAGAACCCTCTCATTGACTAGCCTATAAAGATGGAAGAGGTATACTAATTTAAACTAGTTTTTCTTATCATTAATTAATGCTTATTACTGTTTTTTTGGTTATAATAGTAGTAAACTGCTGGTGGGCGGTTATTATTGCCTACATTAATACATAAAAAGATTCAATTTATTAACTTTCTAAAACAATTATTGAATAAAAAAAAAAAAAAGTCAATGGAATAAAGGAATTGAAAAATTAAATTTCTCTACTGTACCGAGAACACTCCTCGGAGATGTATTCACTGTCAGTGTAACTTTACAGAATATAATCTACTTAACTAAGGAATACCACTCTTTACTAAACACCTTAATTCACATCTCTAGGCTATTGTGAAAAATCAGTGAAAACTTGTTTACCATTTTATTGTCATAAGGATTTTGAAAGAAAACTTGTGTTCGATACCGTTTAGTCTCCATATCAGAACTGCGATTGTTTTTTAAGTTTTTCCACGTTCTTTGATATTTTTTCTAAACACCACACGGAATGAATTCACCTTTGAAATCGTTTTATATAATATCGGTACCTGCAACTTGTTAAAACTAACTACGTGGTCACTTTTCACGCTTCACAATCATACACAATGATGGATGCAATTATCCACATTTCCTGATGTAAGTACAATAGTGCGGTTATAATAATCTCTAAAGTCTTAATAACCTGTTTGGCTCGTATTGTGTTCTTATGTTTTTCAATTAATCCTAATGATGCCTGAATTGAAGAAACGCTGACTGGGAGTTATTTACAGCTAAAATATATTTAAGGCTTTGCTTCGGAATCTTTCTAATATAGCTTAGTAACAGTTTTTATGCCTATTTTTGAGTGTTTACTCTCATTAATTTATCAATTTTAATTTAATCGGGGAAGGGAAGAAGGAGGGGTGGGGGTTTTCAACCCTCATAGATTCCATCTAATGTCTCCTTTTACTTTTATAGAGAATACTGTACAAATTATCAATGGTTTTTTGCAGAGAACGTTCATAAAGACACGGTTAAGGTATGCATTATTAATTTTTAACAATCGTTAAGTATTTGATGTGAACTTTTCTTTGATCCTATTAAAGCCGTCAGCCTAGACAGTATGAGACTGGAGATAAAAGAGACGAGGTAGTCAGCTGAGAAGGTTATTGTATTCTTTGATAGATGTACAGCCGTAAGTTAAACATGTTCGTTAGGAGTTACTGACGTCATTCACTGGTAATTAAATCTCAGGCCCGCCTCGAGGATATTCATCAGCTTCTCCTCTTTCATGGATTCTTCGGAGTTTTCCTCCCAACAAAAAAACCTCCCAAAAAATCATCCTGGAAGAGGTTAATACCGAAATCGGATCGAACATTACCAGACATTTCCTACGGAAACTAGAATAGGTTTATGATAAATGAAGACAATGGAAATATAATCTTAAGGTGGATTGGTACACAGTAAGATTAGTTCAAAGTGGTGTCAGGAGTACCATTAAAACAATCAAATATGCATTCTGAATGAACAGCTGATCAAACTTGTACCTTCTGTTTATTTCTATAATTAATATGAGCTGTACCCGCACGACGTTGCTCATGAAAAGAATTGTAGGTTAAATATCCTCCCAAATTTAATTTAATTTTTTTTTTTTTTCATGTTTAAGTTTTAAAAGATAATGTGAGTTATCATGCCTAATAATTATTTATCATCATAATGTAGTTTGTGCAAAACTTTTACGACCAGCTTTAAAAAATAAAATAAAAGATTTAAGTTTAACTTTGATTTTTATTTTATTTTTTATTTTCAAATTTTATCATACTTATTGCTCTATGAAATGAATAGGAAAGTAAATAAAAGTATTATATCGAACATAGATTAATCGAGGAAATACATGATTCAATTCAATACTCTTGCTTTTCATACTCTTGCTTTTCAGAGGTTATGTGGATTGAAAGGAAATGAAGAAAAAAAATCAATTTTTTATTGTAAAGATAGTACTATTATAAATGTGATTTTATTACTTATACAGCCATAGGTCACCAGAAAAAAATGTGTTTTTTTTTTTAATTGAGTCATATTTCTTTAATATTTTTCAAATTGAAACGTGAATTCTGAAAATTATTTTTAAAGGCACTTAAGACCATTTTTCTTTTCAATCATTAGAAATCTTAGGGGGGAAAAGGATGAGAGGAGGGGAATACCAGAACTTTCAACGAAACAACCGGTAACCACCAAAAATTTTGGCCGATGTATTTCAAGGCCACAGTGGTGAAAATTTTTCTCGGTATTCGACTGCTTTGTTTATAATTCTTCATATTTGATTTAGACGTTTTCTTGGAACATAATCAAAATGAAAATACATTTGTCAAAATGGCAATAAAGCTTCACGCCTTTACACTTTTTTCCTCATGATTTTATTAACAAATGACGCTTTCATAAAATAATTTCACTCTTGTTAAAATGTTTTTCTAGTGAACTTACTTCCACGCATATGAAGTTGCCATGACAACGATTAAAAATCACCTATTTTTTAATAGTTTTCCTCATATCCCCTCCTCCTAAAGGGAGCATTTCGAAAAATTTAATGCATATAAACCTTCTCGAAGACATTTTCTAAAAGATAGTGAACACCGCATCAAAATCGACTGACTGCTTTTCGAATTTTGCGGTCACAAACATACGCAGGCTGAACTTTTTTATATTTAGATAGTACCATTTACTAATGGTCTTGATACAAGTTCCTATTTACCAAGCTTTTTCTCACAAATTATTTCTCATATGAAAAGTTTAAATAATGTAATATATATTATGTAATACAATATATAATTTTATTTATTTATAAAATATACAATATTCTTCGAATGAATGCTGCTAAAGAAAAACACAAATCAATATCAAGGCCTGGCTACGTAAAGAACTGTAAAACTTTGGAAGCCACATGACTGCAATGTGAGAAAATGTTAGTATCGTTAAATTAATAAACATTTTGAATTCATACAATCGATCTCAGTGGAAAAAAACAGTTCGGAAATTACCTTTTTGCATTATTAAGAAAAATACTATATCTACAGACTTGGCAATATTTCAAATAGAAATATGTTGAAAATATGCATAAAAATGATGCATCATATTTCCTAAATTCCAGTTTATAAGGTGTCTGAAAAATAATAATGACGTTCTAAATACAAGTTCTAAAATGGTGTAAATCCCGCAATATTGAAGATATCGAAATGTAATTTTCTGGATATTTCATAACTTTTTAATAACTTTTAATGGGTGAATTAAAAAATCGATGTTATATGCGAACCCGAAGATTTCGCCGTGTGTCAACCGTATGTATCACGTCAACATTAAAAAGCAATATATTGGTTGGTGAATCTTTAAAAATAGACCTAGGACTTTTTCCTCTTGCATTTTTTTATTAGATCATCCGTTTGTCTGTGAGAAGTATTTGAGCTAATTTATATTGGACACTCGGTATAAATATATATACACAATGTAATTTTTTAATGATTTCTATGCATCTGATTTATTAATGGTATGATACCAGGAACTTATATTTAATTTAATTAAACAACAAATTTAAATGGCACCATATTTTGTATCGAAGCATGTATTATTCCACATTATAATTATGCTATAGTTACGGTCAGGAAACAGAATCGAAAAACCTATAACGTTATTTATTATTTCCAAATATATATTCTTTTGTCTTATAACATTTATCTTATAAAATATAACTTTTATACCGTCACCCTAATTATAGAACCTCGTAATTCCATATGAATGAACATTTTTCGAAGGTTTATATTTTTGTTTATACAATTTTAATTTTTCTCACTTTCTTTATTCTTGTCATGTATATTGTTTCACGTATCTATTATTCCTTTTTTTCCTTAATCCAGATGAAGGCCTACAACTTAGACCGAAACGTCGGCACACATTAAACATTATATTTCATAACTGATTGTGATTTTTTCATTTCTGACCGTCACCACCCCAACTACCGTCTCCCTGATTTCATAAACTGTCAATCATATCTCCATTATGAAAACAAAAATAATACGACTCAGATTCAATTATTGTAAACCTTTAAAAAACTTTAATTGGGTTTTAATAATGCAATAGATACAAGGAAGCCAATAATGAAATCTGAACTAGTTTGAAGGGTTGGCCTTCCTTTGCTCTAGAATAAATCAGGGACGAATTTATATACAATACAAACAACACTAATGGGAATAAGTGAATGAACGCACACAATTCTGTCATGATTTAGCTTGTTAGGGGTGAGGAAGAATAAGAGCACCCTTTTCCCCTCCTGGTATGTAATTAAAATATTTTACTATTCAAGGAGATCCCCCATCCTGCACCTCTTTAGCCTTCTAAAAGTAACATTAAAAATCAAAGTTATAAACAAAAAAAAACACTGACGATCTTTCAAGACCTTGAGCAATAAGTAACAATCAATTTCAGTCTTTCAGAAATTGGGGGTCAGTTTTCATCAAACATTTATTCATAAATCAATAACGAACATGCAATATATCGATACTTTAAATCAATTCTAGACATACTCCAGGTAATGACTCTGACCTTACACGTAACCGAAGTCGATTTGACCATGAAATTCTTTCAATCACAACATTAAGCCCCCGTGGGTCGATTTTAGAATAGAAATTCGCATGCCATTAAAAAAAAAAAAAATAAATTATGAGTCTGTACGTCTGAACCTCAGGATACTAAATATAATTGTTAATAAGTTAAAGCAATGTTATAATTCTGATAATTAGCCATCTTATTTTGAATTAATATTTTTTTATTTCTTATTTAATTATCTATTTTTTTATTTATTATATATTTATTTAGTTCCTATTGCTTTTCCTTCATATTTTTCTTTCGTTTCTTTTTTTGGGGGGGAGGATACATTAAACTATGTGCATTTATATTAATTTAGCCACCATTTATATATTAACATAAGTATTACGTTATGTTGTTTGCTGGTTATAGAAAAATATCATTTATTTATAATTACTATAAAATATTGCATTTAGTAATTTTACGGTGTCTTTTTTTATAATTAAATGGCCACGGTGCAGAGATACTGTATTATGAAAAAATGTTAAATTTTAAAAAATATATGTGTGCCTAAATTGTCAATAAATGCTTAATCAATATATTTTCATTTTAAATGGTTACAATAAAAGTAGGTGGGGAGGAGGGAGGGAAAAAATAAATATTTATAAACCCCTTCATTATATGAACATCAATCAAGAACCGGGAAGACAGTAATGTATGGAGGGTTAGTATCTCTGAATAAAGTATTGCGGGTTTAGTGTGTAGACGCAACTCAAGGTTCAACTAAGTGATTCCCACCGAGTATATATATATATATATATATATATATATATATATATATATATATATATATATATATATATATATATATATATATATATATATGTACATATATATATATATATATATATATATATATATATATATATATATATATGTACATTATTCAAAAGGAATAACAACCCTTAATAAATCAAACTAAATATTTTAATAGAATCCTCATTCCATTTTTCGCATTAAAAGAAATAAGGAGATTATCTTTTTGACGATGTTTGGATTAATATCTTGAGTTAAAAAATTATACTTATCTATGTATGAAAAAATAACTTAAAAGATAAATAAATCTTGTTAAATAAATAAATAATGAAAATATGAATAATAAATAAATGAACCACATGGTTCATGTACTAATATAATTCTATAGAAAGAAAAGAATAATTAAAAATAGTAATGAAATGAAACGTTAATATAACTTATGGATAGTTGCTAAATAAGCTGAATAAATAATATGCTATTTCTCTATCTTGCAAACAAAAACAGTTTCTAAATGAATCCCCATAGAGTACGCTAAAATAATCTTATGTCTCATTTTCGACTGAATTAATATGGATTATGGTGATATATGCTTCAGAAAGTAATTTTTTTTCAATAGTAATTAAGACACAAAGAACAAGGTAAATTAAAATTAGTTTTACAAAATTTGATTAATATGAATAAATAAATTTTGCACAAATATTAATTTAAAATTAAATGGTTTATATATAATAATAAAAGTTTTAATTATGTGTTGTAAAATATTAATTTATTATTTTATAATATAATAGAATTAATTTTTTTTCCTGAATAATTTATGTTTTTTAGAAATGGTTAGTCTCCAAAATGAAAGACTTGACATAAATGCATCAAAAAGAAAATAACGATATTTAAGAAAATCAAAATATTAAATATTTTAACAAATACTACCTGTAGTAGAATGTTAAAAGAAATAATTTATGTATTGAATATGGTGATAGCAAAATACATAAATGTGTGATTGAGTTGTTCTTTGATATTTTAATCTATATTGATTAAAATAATAAAATTTTATATTTATACAAATTTTCATATTAAATCAGCCAGATCAAGTCACTAATCCGCAACATTTTTATTCTAAAAATATATTTTTATTCTATATTTTAAACTGAGAAAGAAACTACATACCATTAAACCTTTCAATGCTTGCCAATAATTAATTCTCTCGTGTGTGCCTTAGTTCATCAATTGCAGTCGAACAATAAAGATGACAGTTTCTTTCGAAATACTCGTACTATTAAAAAAAAAATCGTGAAAAAAATTATAGCCGCTGAAGCAACACGTGAAATAGTTGAAACTGGAGATTATTGTGTTCTTGATCATTGTACAGTGCGGCGTTGGTTTAAATAAATAAGCAGAGAAGTACGTCCTTCCGGAAGAAGAACTCAGAGCGACCTCAGTCGATATTGATGAGATTCTATAAGGTTCCGACGGACGTTCTATGAACTCTGAACTTTATTGCGAATAGTTAGACAGGATACATGCGAAATTATCATCGTGTTACCCAGCTTTGGTTAACATAGACTATCACTTATTTCGTTCCAGGGACTTTCTTCGAGAGAAAAAAATTAATAATTTTGCAAAGGTAGAAATTGCTGTGAAAGAGTTTCTTGACAGCCGTCCCAAACAGTGATATCAGCGTGGTATCGAACAGCTGGCTGAAAGATGGTTGACGACAGTGGATCACAATGGACTATATTTTGTATTGCATTAAAAAAATAAAACTATAAACTTTTTGTTAAATGCGGTAATTTTCTTTATAGACTCTATTACATACACAGCTACTCGTAGCTACTTACACCCACACGGATAAACTCCTCAGAGATATATTGTATGGCCAAAATTACAAAAACTGCAAATTTTCCGATCAAAAATATTATGACTAATGACAAAAGTGCTTAAGTGACAATCAAATATATATCTATAAATTTTTTAATCACTTCCAAGAGTCGATCAGCACATAAAGACCCTTTACCTATGATTTCGAAATAACCTACATGAAACTCCTAAAAAACTAGTTCAGAAAATGATAAAGGTTAACATTCCCAACAACACGATGAGGAGACTAAAAAAGGAGCTGGATGAGAGATCTTCCGTGGACAAAGATGCCTGGACAAGGCAAGTGGTGAGGCCTACTGCCCTTCCCAATTCCTGACATATCGTTATTTTCCAGGTGGATAGACAATTTGTTGATTATCAACAATGTTATTGAGGTAACTTAAGAGTTAAGGTTTTGTTTTGATTTTTTTTTCCAAATATTAATTGTCACCTGTAAACAGTTTGCTGACAATTACCAATTAGTCTGACTACATCAACATAGAAAATAATGGCATATAAGTAATTAACAATTAATATTTTTCAAATTTTGCTGGAAGTTTTATAAGTTAATTGAAAATTATGGCAATCTGACTTCCAAAATTAGTGTCTTTATCATCCAATACTAATAGATTGTTTACGTTTTGGGGAATTAATCTCCATCTTCAGCACTAAAATCAACATTTTTTATAACAGTAATCATTGAATTGCAATTTTGATAAAATACTACTACATTTTAACTAATATATCCTATAGAATACTAACAATATTTTATTATGACCAGCTATAATTTCCAATATAATTCATTAACTTTAACTTTTAAACTATAATTATTAAATCCATAACATTTGCTTATTGTCACTCTTCTATTAGGCAGGTACGAATAAATAGTTGAAAGATAAAAAAAAAAAACTGTAACTTTAAGAATATAAAACCATATTATTAATATAAATTATAAATATCTTTATCACAAATAGTTTTTTATAAATATTATATTATATTGTGCTCCTTAAATATATCAAAGCAAATGAGGACGGTATGATTTTAATTAAATACATAAAAGGGGAGAAGAACCATGTAGGGGGAGGAAACCTCAAATTGTTCCAATATGCTAACTCAGCTTGATTAAAGTTGACTGAGTAACCAAAATTACAATTCATTGTAATATGACTCCGCAGCTTCCCTTTACACTACGTACATAGTGATGCAGCGATGCTTACAGCCCTTAATTACGCCTTAATTGCAGTTGCAACATAGCGTGTGCACTCCGGTGCAATGTTTATTAAAGCACTTTGATCACCGCGTTGAGGCCAAGTTATTTGAACAGGGAACCCCTGAATGAAACTCATTAGGATCTTGAAACATTTAGTACATGACGTAATATACTTTTATTATCATTTTTTTTAATTAACAGTGAATTTCATATGAGAAATAAAGCGATTGAGCAGCAAACATGAGATTATCCTTTGATATCTCTTTCTAGTTGTATTATGTTATAATTAATCGATACCTCACTAAATCAATTTATCCTAATCAGAGATATCGCAATGGGATATTGAAGTGTCAATATTCGCAATTGGTAAAATTCAAATCCAAAAAAGTTGGGAAAAACTACAATATTTCATAAGTTTAAGTTGTGTGATGAGCGTACTGTACCAGATTTTTTATGAATATTTTACATTATTTTGTGGTGATTTGAACGGTTCTTCTGATATTTCAATATAATATTTGTCATGCTTCTATCAATCAATCCTAAAGTCATATGATGTGCTATTTTAAACATTTAAATAGAAGAAAAAAAACAAGATATTTCTTCACTAAAAATATTTTTCATTCATTCTATAAGTCCAATCAATAAAAACCTTAAAATGTTATGAAATTACAACAAAAAAAATTATATATACACACATATATATATATATATATATATATATATATATATATATATATATATATATATATATATATATATATATATATATATATATATTATAAAACGGATATTATAAATATTATAATACGGATATTATAAAACGGTTTCCATAATAACCGGAAATCAATCCTAACCAATATCTTATCAAATTAAAAAAAAATATTTTACATCTCATAATTAATTTTGCAGCACGAAATCAAATATCCGACATTATCAAAGTGTTTCTGTCCACTAATGCAGCTCAGTTGCGAGTATAATACCATCGACTCAAGGAACAGCCGATAATTTTAAATAGCTTTCCCATTTATCTATATCTCCGAGTAACCAGAGCTTTCCCTCTGAGGATATTTTCAAGAGATGGGGAAAAGGATATCTTATCTCGTCCGTGGAAAACTGGGAAATTGAGAGGGGTTTTCCGTCCCCTTCTCGTTATATCTTTCAAGGAAGGAGTCAACAAACGAATTAATAAACCAATTTGATAAGGACCCCTGCTTAAGTAATCTTTATTTCATCCTTAATAATTGCATAAATCAAATACGTATAGGATTTTACTCAAAGATTCTTGTCAAACAGATTTTCACTAATTTCCATTCCAATTTCACAGATAAGTAACTTAATTAAATAAAGATATCAAAACAGATATATATATATAGAAGTTAAGATAGCGGATATGACAATATTACATGTAATCCTATATCAGGAATGTAAATAGAGCCTAATGCTATATACAGAGGATTATAAGACAGAATAAAGCAGTCTTTCTTCAGCACTCGTGTGTGTTATTTCGCCTCCCTATTTCCTTTTTTCTTATTAGTTTTCGTCCGTGAGAACATAAGTGGTGCTGAAACCCGGGAGGAAAGAAGATAAGAATTTTTTTTTTCTTTGTCTCTTTTCTTTTCTTTTTCTTTTTTTTTTTTAGTTCATAGAGATAACGATACGGACACAAAATGAAGGATGGAGTACTGAGAGCGCCTGACACTACCATCAGAAATTCCGCCACTGCCGACGGAGACCCTGGCATCGGCGCACGCCAACGCGCTGGAATGGCTGAAGGTGAGGACGGCGACATCCCAAGACCTAAGAAAGGCCGTATCGGACCTGGAACAATTCGACGGCGGCGTTGGGGAGCTGAATCATTTCCTCAAAGGAGGCGACCGCGTGATGGTGCGAATAGAGGCTAAGGCGGCCGAAAACTTAATTGACCCGATGGACGCGAGCGCTCCGAAAGCTGCCCTGGTATGTCGGGTCAAGAGGAATGTTTTGAACCTAATACAAGCGGACGAGGATACGCCATGGACCGTCGTAAAAGATAGACTGAAGAAGGCATATGGAGGAGGCCGGTGGGCACCAGAGGAAGATATACTCCAGATATTCCGGGAGACAAGAAAACCTCTTGAAAACTGGGAAACGGACAATGTGCAGGATCGCTGTTATCACGGTTTAACCGGACAACGGAAAAGATGAGGGAGACGGTTAATGCAGCCGAGGTAGAGGGCAGGATGGGGTTCCTGGAAACGATACTGAAGGTGCAATTGGCACATAATCAAATACGATTATGTGTCGCGAAGCTCTAGAACAAATTTGTAAAGGAGAAGGAATGCCCCAATTACAGGTATGTAAGTGTAAATTGATCACTTTGGGTGGGCTCTGTAGAGTAGAATTGGAGCTTAATCGATGGGTAGCCGGGGAACGGAGCCTGCGGATACACATAGTGGAGAGCAAGCCGAGGGAATACGGAGGGATAATAGGGTGCGATTTGTTAGGCAAATTAGGAACAAGGATTCGTAATCGGGGTCAGCGATGGGACATCCGAATAGGCGGGAAAAGGTATAGGGCGAGAAAGGGCCGGTCATGGGGGCAAGATCAGAGTAGGGGCGATCAAACATACGGAGCATTGGAGGCAGACGATAAAGCGAGAATATGCGGATATTTTTTTTACGGAAGGCGAAATATTGGGGGCTAAGGGGAGAACAGTCCATGAAATTCCACTGATACAGGAGAGAGTGACATATGTCAAAGAAAGGAGGTACCCACAAGCTATGCGACAGCATATACGGGAGGAGCTCGAGAATCTCAAGACCCAAGGCATCATAGTAGATAGCACGTCTCCGTACAACAGTCCCCTATGGGCAGTAAAGAAGAAATCCACAGATGAGACCGAGAAGTACAGAGTAGTCGTCGACTTCAGGAAATTAAATGACAATACCTTAGACGAGAAGTATCCAATTCCCCGATTCGAGGATATCCTAGACAGACTGAGCGGGGCCACAGTCTTTAGCACCCTGGATTCGAAGGCGGGATATCATCAAATAAGGATGCACCCCAACGACAGACACAAAACAGCATTCTCCTTCGACCGGGGACATTACGAGTTCACGCGGATGCCGTTCGGCCTTAAAAACGCACCAATAACCTTCCAGAGATTCATGGATGAGTTCCTAAGAGGTCTAGGAGAGGCATTTTGCCAGATATATATGGATGACCTACTAGTCTTTAGCAAAGACGAGGGGCAACATGTCGAGCACTTGAGAAAGGTATTCGACAGGCTACGAGAATTCGGGCAGAAGCTTTCTGAAGAAAAATCTACCCTAGACAATTAATTTTTTAGGGCATTCCATTTCGAAGGAAGGGATTCGGCCAGACGAAAAGAAGGTGGAAGCGATTCGGAACATGGCAATACCAAGAGATGTAAAGGGCATTAGAAGGTTGCTAGGCAAGCTAAATTATTATCGCCGATTCGTTCCGGAGATGGCGGAGTATTTGGCACCCCTCAATAACCTGCTGCGAAAAGGCAAGCATATCGTAATAACCCCGGAAATCGAAGATAATATTAGGAGATGCATGGGACGGTTACAGGAAAGACCGGTACTGGCGTTCCCAGACTTTACCAAAACTTTTACGATTACCACAGGTGCAAGTGACTACGCTTTGGGGGCAGTCTTGTCACAAGAAGGAAAGGCAGGAGAACAACCGGTGGCTTACGCAAGCAGGCGAATTACGGACACGGAGGCTCGGTACAGTACCTTAGAACGGGAACTTCTCGGTATAGTGTGGGCAGTGGAACACTTTCGGCCGTACGTTTTTGGTCAGAAATTTAAGGTGAACACAGATCACCGACCATTGCGTTGGGTAGGGAAGCTGAAGGAGTCACACGTTGGAAAGAGCTCCTTAGCCAATGTAACATGGAAGTCACGTATAAGCCAGGACGAGTAAATGTGGTGGCAGACTGGTTGTCATGGGCCATTCAAATAAACGCTATAGACGAAGATAGAGGGGACAACCCGGGGGACATCCGACAATTCGTGATGGACGCCGGAGAGGAAAGGAGAACGAGGATCGCAGAACTCAGAAGCCGAACGGGAGTCAACAGGGGGAGAAAGTTCAGAGGGTGGAAGGCCGACAGATATGGAAGAAAGGGAAGAAATCGTCAACCCGAAAAAGCTCCAGATAATCTGGAAAACAAGGACCTCGGGCCTGACAAAGATCGATTACGCCCAGGACAACAGATGCAAAATCAGGAACATCTGGTCACAGCCTGGCATTCCGGTTGGAGCAAATATCCAGAGTGTTGAAGGACGCCTCCCAACCGGAGAAAACATACTACCTATACGTAGGGAACGAATAGCTCTGGCAGAAGATTCAACGATTATGGAAGACGGAAAAAATAGGTGTTGACCGGACGTTTGTCCGCTGCAAGCTGATGGTTGAATCTATCCGAGACCCAGAACAGCAACAAGAGGTCACACGGGCGTACCACCAGGGGAAGACAAATCATCGTGGGGTGAACGAGACGTTACAGGCGCTGAAAAGGAGGTGTTTCTGGTGGGGTATGAGGAAGACGATTGAGGACATTGTCGGAACATGCGAAGTGTGTCAGACTACGCTCGCCATCCACTAAAAGGGATACAGGAAGAGACGCCAACACCGAACACACCACTCAGCGACTTGCAGGTAGATACGTTCACCAGGAAAGGTTTCAAGTGGGTAACAGTCATAGACGTATTTAGTAAAGTCGCTATGGCCCATCCCGTGAAAGAGAGGTCCGCAGATGCAGTAATCGGAGCTTTTGTTTCAGTTCTACGGAATACCGGACAGAATATCGTCGGATGGAGGAAGAGAATTTGATAATGCAGAAGATAAAGAAGCAGATGCAGAACCTGAACATTACCTGGCACATCAATACCCCGGGACATCCTAAGAGCAGGGGAGGAATAGAGCGACTACACGGCACGTTGGGGGACCACCTTCGGGCGTACCACGTGGATAAGGGTTTGGACCCAGATGTGGTCATGCCACGGGCCGTGGCAGCCTATAATCACTATATACACTCCGTGACGGGATTTTCCCCTTTCGAGGCACTCTTTGGGCTGCACCACAGGAGGAGGAATATTGGGGAAACCGCAGTAGACGAGGAATTTTCGGAGAGGCTGGCGACTAATAAGGTAGAAATCGTGAGGGTGTAGGAAAAAACGCGACGCCGGATTGAGTCCGAAAAACATAGGAGGGTAACTCGTGAAAATGTGGGGATAAAGGACATAACGGAGAAAATCAAAATAGGGATGATCGTATATCGTAAATTGGCTTCGAACCGAGGCAAAGAAGTCATCAAATACGAGTGTCCATTCAAAGTGATCGTAATTTGTGAACACAATATTGTCACGATCCAGAGCATTCGGGACCCACGAAAACGGCGAAACGTCCATGTGGAGCAATTGAAAATTCCCGTGAGGGGGGCAAGCCAAACACCTTAATGTGGGAGTATCCTTTCTCCTAAGTGTTGTAAATAAAGACGTAGGCAATCTGTAAATTATAAACCAAAGGCAATATTTTATTTCAGTTGTGTGACTGGACGAACCAGGATGCGAAAGTTTGTTTATTTTTGTATTATAGTGTATTTCTTTTTATAGTGGTTTTTCGTTGTATATAGTGTATTTCTTTTTATAATGTATTTCTTTTTACAATGTATTTCTTTTTATAATGTATTTCTTTTTGTTGTTTTTGTTTTGTTTCATTGTATAAGTTTATGAGGAGTGTTCATAAACTGGCAGGGGGGAGTTAAGATAGCGGATATGACAATATTACATGTAATCCTATATCAGGAATGTAAATAGAGCCTAATGCTATATATAGAGGATTATAAGACAGAATAAAGCAGTCTTTCTCCAGCACTCGTGTGTGTTATTTCGCCTCCCTATTTCCTTTTTTTTTATTAGTTTTCGTCCGTGAGAACATAATATATATATATATATATATATATATACATATATATATATATATATATATATATATATATATATATATATATATATATTGCAGTTCATATTTTCCTCCGTAGTGAGATTATGAAATCTTTTATTAATATCATTCTATTGAAGCTTTTTAATAGTCTATATTTGCTTAGTTATTATATATAACTAATGTTGTATTAGTGGAATAATTTCTTCCTTAATATTTCTATATTACTTTATTAATTTTATCCGCATCGTTCTACATAAATTTCGGGGTACTCCCCCATTCTAAAGGTGTTCTTTTTTTAAAAAACTCTACACTCCTATTGTCTAGATCCATTACTATTGATTTTGTCTGTTAATAAATACTTTAAATTAAATACTTTTACTTTTTTTTATCTTTACAAATATTGATGCGAAGCAAAGTAGCTCAGTGGTAAGGCACTGTGTTACTATGCTTCCGGTCTCGGGTTCGAGACCAGCTGTGGCAGATAATTATTTATTCTGTTACCAGCGGTGGATCGACCCTGTGGGATCGGGAGATCATCCTGGGGATCACCCAGCCTTTGGTAAAGTAGGTACCCTTTATTGGGGGAAAAGCCTGGTGGTTAAGCGTGATCTCGGCCGAATCACCTCCTTGCGCAACCTATTAGCCCAGAAACAATACGGTCCTTACCTAGTACTAAATCCCAGACCTTTCATGGGTTGTAATAGTACAGGTTTCTTTTTAAATATTGATAGGAGTGTATTAGCAGCACAAAAACTATTTTATAATTAGATTTGTACATGTGTTAAAAAAAAGTTTTTTATTCTGGTTTTTAATTAATTTAAAGTAATACCTACAACAATTTTAGGTGCACGTGCACAATATAGGTAAATATCTCTTTCAAGCGATTCCTTTCTTTTGTTAATTTATTCAATACTCTCCTGAAAAAGGGATCCCTAAACCAGAAATAATATATATGATAATAGAAATATACATTCAAATAAAGTTTTTTTCATAACATAATTTATGCAGCTTAAAAATTACACGCGATAAGTAATGTGATTCTCATATATTGACATTATAGATTTGTTTATTAAAAATATTTTATTCATACGTTTTTTTATTTGTTACAATTTTGTATGTTACTTATATGATCATAGCGGTTTGAAATAGGTTTCAATGAGTCTTTAGACATCTTGATATTGTTTTAAATAAAATATTTATTTTATATATATACATATATATATATATATATATATATATATATATATATATATATATATATTCCTATCATGAAACAATCTTTTCTCCATCCTATGTTAAACATTTAGTAATAATGAATGGCCTATGATTATTACGAAACAGAACAGTTAGTTGCCGACACGGCCAACAATCTTACTTGGCACAAATCCCTTCACTGAGCCTCGTTTAAACCTGAATCTATAAAATCAAAAAACTGTATACAATTCAGGATTAAATCTTGCATGCTGATTTTAATTTTTAAATTAAGTACAGAACTCATAGGAGGTACAATTGAATTAACAGGAATAAAAATTAATTTTCAGAATATTATTATATCAAATAGTGACAGCGAATCACTAAATTGACCGAATGATAAACATTTAAAATGTGGAACTGGGATTGCGTTAATGAAGCAAACAAATCCAATTTCTTGTACAAATATTGGGTTAATTTTGATTGTGCTTTGGATCATTACCGTACTGAAATTAAATGTCATAGATATATATAGCAAAGAGATGTTTTCATTAAAACCATGAGTGCTTTTAGATTTGTTCATCAAGTAATATAGTTGTATATTTAGATTCCAGCACCCAAGATTTGAAATAACAATATTTTAAGAAATTACAAATTTCTTTATATTTGACTACTAGTAAATCTGTTGATAGAATGTGAAAAGAAAGAAATCTGAAAAAAAAATAATCATAATTATGACTTTTTTTGTGTTTTCTTTAATCTTACCTTACCAAAACTATGAAAGGATAATTAATTTTTAAATTTACATTTTCCCTACACATAGGCATTATATGTATACACTCATATTGCAATATTTTTTTCATGTGTAAACAAATCATGTTTAGGTAGCTAAACGATTTTGTTTGCCTGAATGATAGTAAGAAGTAAATAGCCAGGTTTAATAGAATTAGCATTTTAATATAATCCCAATCAAAAAAATAAAAATAAAGATTACTGCTTATATGACCTAATTGGGCCTGAATTAGGAATTAATGCAAGATCATTGTCAGACAGTTTTTAATTATTCGTTGCTACGGGTGAGCTTCGTGTATTTTTTACCATTAGCGGGGTTTTATCCGAGGCTTAATGCCATGATTGATTTATGCGGGAAATTTAACGCAGAAGGAGATTGTAAAGCTGTATTCGTTGTTAATTTCACTCCGGTTTTCCTCTTCGCTAAGGCTCGCTGGAAGTTTATCAGCTTCGCCCTTATGTACATATCTAATACTTTTAATCTCATTAGAGAAACTATTAGTTAGAAACTAGAAAAAATAGTTTATTTTTCTAAATCATTCATTTTTTATCAGATTCCATACATCATTCAGAAAACGATGTATCGAAATCTAATAGTACAGGCTACAGGGCTCTTTTTTTCAAATTATTTATACTCGTCTTAAACTTCGTGAGTAGCTTCTTTTTTACCTGCCCCACAACTTTTTTATCTTCAGAAATTCTCGAAATGGGGCCGTTTCCGATCTAGAAATCGGAAAACACGTCAATTTAATGATGTAATTAAAAGGTAAGAACAAATCTTTGTTCTTCACTTGAATAGTAAGACATTTTTATATGGAAATCGAAAAATCGAGCTGGTTTTCACGCATTTGTTTAAAAAATATCAGTAGTAATACCGAAAGGTCATGCTGGCCTACAATTTTCATGGACAACTTTTTTCAGACCAACGCCCTAAACATGTCAATTTTACGATAAACATTTTACTGATTAATACTTTTCGGCCTCGAAGCACACATGATTGGGATCATTTTGTGATTAATTAATGCAGTGGTAGGGCATATCGCTTAACCTACAAAAATGAGACGATAGATGGTCACTTTACTTGGTTAATCGCTTATACTTCGGAAACTATACGGCGATAAAACTATTCTAAACAAACCTAAATCTGATAGAATTTGCTGCATGATTGATTTCATTCATTTTTTCTCTATCTCGCAAAGTTTCAGAGATATCAGCGATCATATTTCCCTAATTTTGAAAAAAATATATATAAAAATTGAAAAACAACTGAAGAGATTCCTAGTCTAATAAGGCAAAAAAGTGCAGTCAATTAAAAAAAAAAAAAAAAAACAATATATGAGCACGCATATCTAGGAAACTACGCGATATAGAGAACAAATGAATAAAATCAATCTTGAAGCAAATTTTGTCAGCTTTAAATTTGCATAGAATAGTCTTATCGCTAAGACGTATAGTTTCCGAGATGTAAGTGAATAACCAAAAAAAGGGATCTTCTACCGTCTCATTTTTTTTATATTAAGCGAAACGTCCCAATATGTTTGTAGGCCACTGCATTAATTAATTACTAAATCATGTAAGCTTCGAGGCCGACAAGTTTAATGGTTCAAGTAAAATGGTTATCGCTGAAAAAATTCCCATAAAATTGTAGGCCAGTACTGCAGTTTGATACTAGTGGTATTTATTAAACAATTGCGTGAAAATGAGCTCGTTGTAGATAAATTTTCATATCCTCGTTTTTTTGGCATATTGGGGGTGGAGGCACGCCGTGTGAACCGATATTTTTTTCGATTTCCTCATCAAATTATCTTACGATTCAATTGAAAAGCAAAGGATTGTTCACACCTTATTAGTATACCATAAATTTTACGCGTTTTCCGATTTTTAGATAGAAAACGGCCTCATTTCTTGAATTTCCTTAGATAAAAAAGGCGTAGGTTAGGTTGAATTGAAGTCACTCATGAAGTTTTAGACGAGTGATAATAATTAGAAAAAATATATGATGTGAACAACACATGACTTCCTTGTACGCCTATTAAACTATAAATCGGTGATTCAAAAAGTGATCCTGAATTTGGTTACTAGTTTTCGAAAATTGCAGTATCTCAAAAACGACACTCGGCGTCGCGACATTCATCTATTGACACACACACACAAATAAGGAGGAAAACCAGCATTTTACACTCAATTTTAACACTTAAAACAAGTAATAAAAATATTTAATTGGATTGGAAACCAAAATGCGTTTGTAACCTTTATTACCGAAACATATGATTTATGTATTTAATTTAAATATAATTTTTGATGTAAGCTTATTATGACCTTCAAATAATGTACCACCTCCAGTGATTAAGCAATGACCAAAAAGGGAAGTTCGCAACTAGATTTTACAGCAATCCTAAATACAAAATTTCAACTTTCTACGGCTAACCGTTTTTGAGTTATGCGAGATACGAACGTACGTACGCACGTAAAGACGCCACGATGAAACTAGTCAAAATGGATTCAGGGATGGTCAAAATGGATATTTCCGTTGAAATCTGAAAACCGAAAATTTTCGCGATTACAATACTTCCTTTACTTCGTACAAGGAAGTAAAAAGGGACCACCTTAATTTTTAATAATATTATATTTAACATAGGTATATTATATATCTTACTATATAACAGTATAATATTTAATACACATTGTGCAATAATATATCGAATTACATATTTTGAATTAATAAGTGGTTAAAACATGTTAATTTTTTTTGTATGAATAGGTATGTATCTATAGGTAAAATAACAAAAATTACAAATGTGGCCTATGTAATAATAATTATCATTAGATGTTTCAAAAAAAAAGTCTCAAGTCTCTCAAATACCAGTACCGTTAACCAGGATGAGAATGGTCGACGGGATGAGAATAGGAAAAATGTTAATTTGGCCCTCAATACCATCTCAGTCAATTATTTGTTCTGATTTACTGGTCGTTTATGTGAGCTTAAATCATTGTATACAAGTTTATATATTGTATTGTATTTTGAATGAGGTTATTCTTTTATGCAGAAAAAAAAGTAATTATATGTTGCTATGTAGATTAAATTATGTTATGTAGGCAAAACTTCGTGCTGTAGCTATGTCCTTTAATCGATCATCTTATCGTTTGTGATAGTTTCGGAACAACTCCTTCTGCAAATAAAGGTAAGGTTTTTCAAATATTTCTTAAGCTAAATGATAATATTAGCAAATTTTCTAGCGTTATCCAAAGTTCTATTCATTTTGGGTTGACTATGGCCTAAAGGATTCAGAGCCGTTCTCATTATGCTTTAAACATGTGATTATTTAGTAATGTACAGTGGATTATCGCTAAACCAAACCTCACTAATCCGAACCATTATGCAATCCACACTATCCCTAAAAAAAAAAAAAAAATTGTGAAGATTTAATTAAAAGCGTATTTACTCATACAATAATTGCTATGGCTAATTCCCCCCGAAAAAAGAGAGAATAGGGTGGCTGTAAATTCACTGCGGACGAATTTAATTTTCTTGTCAAAGATATTATTTGTATTTTTTAATTTTTTTAAAGAAATTTGGAAAAAGAATTACATATAATCCTATATATATATATATATATATATATATATATATATATATATATATATATATATATGATTTAAGTGCAATTTATTTACTAGAATAACTCTGAATAAAATTAAAATTTGTTTAGGTTTATAAATGTATTATTAAATTAGATTTTAACATTCTTTAAATGTCCCAGTATTTATTTTTCTTAGCCACTGAGCATTACTATGAAAAAAACATCATGTAAAGAAAAATTTTGTTCAATACTTTTGGAAATTTAAATGATTATCTTTCTGGCTACTCTCCAGCCGTTAAAAATGTGAGTTTGTTTGAGGAAAAAACGCCATTCTCATCCCGATTGACGGTAATTAGACGTTACGCCAATTCAAAAATCATCAGGTCAAAAAAAGACATCACTTATAAGCCGACAAAAGACAGCAAATCTCACTGTGGGTTTGCCTCTTGATTTTCGAGAGCAATTCACTTAAAACTATGAAAACCCCTGAGACCGAATCTCAAGAGGTTCAGCGAGGTGTAATGAACGCGCAACTTCCCAAATCACCCTGGAAAAAAAATCATTCGGAAAATGAAGGTTGGGAAGGCCGAGCCTGGATGCGGACGGGGAATGACTAATTGACTGTCCAAACATTTTTTTTCTATTGAATCAATTGATTAATAGGAAAAACGAAGAAAGTGGTTCTAGATAAAGTCAGACACAATAGAGGCCCTGGTGGCCAAGAGTAAAGGCGTCATCTTAGCAATCTCGAGTCTGAAAACCTCAGTCGGCGCCACACACTGGATCAAACAGGGACTTTGGCGCGAAATAATTTTGAATATTTAATATTTAAATTGAAATTGTTTCAATCCAAACTAGATTAGTTAGTGATATTGGACCCGAGAGATTAGTGTCGATTTGCAAAAACAAACTATTATTTTTTGTAAAGGGAGTCCCGGTCAACTGGAATACTCGGGCCTATACTATCGAATACGGCCTAGGCAGGTTGAAATTTTTTTGAGGCGGACCTACGTAATGAATCTCGACCTTCTCACTGTGGCTATATAAAATAAGTTGGTGACTCATACAAAATATTGAAAGCCAGAATAACATGGTCAGTATTTTAATTTATTTTTATAAGTGTTCCTCTAATTTACTTTAAATGTGATCTTTTGAACATTCATTCAATTTAATTCCATAGAGCATGATATTGTTATTCAGCTAGAATAATCTCAAAATGTCAAACATTGTTAGCCATTTATAAAATATGCAAACCCAATTAGTCAGGAGTGGTGTTGGTCATCTGTGTTACCTTGAATGAGGGAAAGCCCAACGAAGTTCCTTACGAAGCAGTAGGGTGTTAAAATTAAGATATTTTGATTAAATATAAAGCCTGGAGGCATTGGCAAATGCAATTTACTTTTTAAAAAATATTAGAAACGAAATAAATATGAGTTTATTTTTTGTTTCTCCAAAATAAATTTCGTTTCTACAATGGTCTCACAATCTCGATTTTACTTAAATTGATATATTTTTTTGGATTATTTTCATTTCCGAAACGCGCATCTATATATCAATCTTTTCAATAAGTCTCAAAAAAATTTTAAGATACAAAAATTTTTGATTTTATTTTGTTTTCATTTTTGAATCTAGTCGTGAAAAATCACTTCAATCCGAAGAATTAAATTAGAATGTAATAATTCAATGCTACCACAATCCGTTACCTATGATTTAAGACAAGTATGGAAAAAATTATTTATGAACTGTGTAAAATTGCATTTATTTTGAAAATTACTACAGATTTCGGTTTTAAAACTTATAGTCAATAATCATGTCAAAATATTCAGTCATGTAAACTTGATGAAATTCTCAAACATACTTGGCATTTATAGTAAGTTGAAATAAATCTGACAGTTTATGTCGACGATTCCGAAGAATTGATTAAATATTTAAGCTATCGATCTTCAAGCTGGCCGTCTTCACTTCACAACTTCCATCACCTGATAATATAAATCTTTATCTTTTTTTCGCTATCAAAATACCAATAAAATAATAGTGAATTGGTCAAAGGTTTTATGGTCTAAAAAACACATCAATATTGGTTATTTTTATTAAACGAATAAAATGGTTTTATCTTGTTTAATATTCCGGAGGAAGATTTCTTATATGGGCCATAGCGTTGTAAAAGGTCCATTATTCACGAATATAAATTTATCCTCATATAATATAAATTGCGAATAAATATGTATTCTCAGATTAAAATATATTTTAGCATAACAAACAATTGTTTAAGAATAAAAATAAGTCAATTTCACCAATGAGTTTCTATTAATAAATTTATTATTCCTTATTTTTTATTTGAAATAAGATTTATCCAAGTGTAAACAGGATATTAAACAATGGTTTCTTTACAGTTTTTTTCAATCTATATATAACATGTATATTCCTTCCTCCTTTGCGTAGAAATTTCATGCCAGTTTCATAAATATCTCTGATATTTTCTGAATAAATCATAATTATATTTTCTTCTATTATTTATTATTTTTCTGTTTAATTGCATGATTTTTTAATCCATTATCGATTTTTATACCTTTTAAAAGATATTGATACTTTATTTTTAAAATGTCAACTTATAGTCCATGATCTCCTAGATAAATGAGTATATCATTAGATAATCTATGGTAATATATAATGGTAAACACGGCTTTACGATTTTAGTTTTCTATTCTATATAAAAAATAAAATAAAATGCCTCTGAAATACAATATTAGTAGAAATTAAAATAAAATTAAAAATTATCTGATTTTCTAATTAATTTTGATAAAATAATTGTAAAACAATATAATATTAATTAATAATTTATTTATCAAAATACGGATATTATAAAGATTTACAGATTTTAGGTTTCTTATAAGGATAAAGAATAGTTACTTTGTATAGTACTGATAACAATGATTCATAATTTACTAATTGTAATAATAAATGACGACTATTGCTTGTTTAGAAAGACGTGCGTAAAGCCTACTATTTCTAGATCTTGACAAATCAACCCAAATATGTTGCACTTGGTCTAGATCTGATTTATATGATCAGATCATACTCAAATCATATTGAACTCTTCCCAAAAAATCTGAAAAAAATAATGATTTTTTTCTCATGAGTGATCTAGAGATACTAATCAATGAGTTTTAGTAGAGTTTTGAGCTGAATTCTAATTTTTAGGCCAGAAATACAAAATTTCAAATTTTTAAAGTGGCGGTAATGATAATAAATTTATTGTTAGTGATGTGCTAATGCGATTTGTGGACAGTAATGAAGAGCATACCTACCACCCACTTAATTAAGAATGATTACAAACCTGAAAAATCCTGCATTTTGGTAACCTTTATAAAATTTTAATTGTTTGGAACTGATTAAAATTAAATTCACCACATTAACAGAATTATGGATCACAAATAAGGAACTAGAGATGTAATTTCAATTGAATGCATCTTTGATAAAATCGATAAAGTAATTGATTTTCAATCAGATTTTCATTACATCATTACCTCATTACTATCTCAAAATCAAATTGTAGCAGTAATGAGAAGATGGAGTGGTAATGATAATTTGAAGAGCCTATCAAAGTAAAATAAAAAGAGCTATATCAAAATACAAAATGTGGTTCTTTTAGGTTTTTTATATATGAAAATGTATGGTTTTGTGAATTTTCGCCAGGTTCCAATAATCAGAAATAATAGCTGAAGCTGCATTATAATAAATCTATTTTATAGTAAATGATACTGTTTGTGTAGAGGACGTGATAGCCGAGTACGTTGGGACGAGGGTCCCAGAGTGCCCGGTTCGGAACGTTGTGGGTTCGATTCCCACCTGGGTCGGTTAATATTTATTTCGTGGCGATTCCGCAAAATGAATGTTGACACTCCCACTTTGTTTAGTACGCGGCGGTGACGTAAAAGTAGCCGCCAGAGGTTGGCAAAAATGACCATAAGGCCCACTTGCCGGACTAGTTCCCCCCACCAATACCTGTGCCAGTACCACTACTGTTTGTGTCACTTATATTTGATAAATACAAAACAATTTTCCATTAAATTTTAAAGTAATTTGTAATATCATCATTGAATAATCATAGTTAATTATTTTTAAATTAATATGTAATTGTACAATTCATATTACTAAATGATACTTAATTAATAAAATTTTAATTTGATATCTGGAATATATTTGATTGATAATTTAAAATTTTATCTCTGTTATCATGTTGTTGTGTTTTTTTGTGTATCTAGATATTTTAAAAAGGAAATTTTTAATAAATAATGAGGAATAAAAAATATAAAATGAATAAGTTAATTTAAACAGATGATTAACAACATTTTGATAATGCGATATTAGAGAAATTCTAATTAGCATACCAACATTGGGCACAGGACATTTTCAGATGTATTTGCTCAAGAGAGGTATTTATATGTTACTATAACTTTAAGATAATTTAAATAATAATTTAAAGTGAAAAATAATTATGATACCTTTTTAGAATAAACATTATGAATAATAAGAATTTTCTTAGGCAGAAATTAAATATTTTTTTAATCATTTTTTTTTCAAATTATATGTGATATGTGGAAATGATTAAATGATCACAAATATAAGATGATGTATTCTTATACCATTTCTTTATTTTAATAGCATATTTATATGATTTTATAAAATAATAATTATAGGTTTGTTTTTTGGATGTTTATATATAAAATTAATGTGCAATATTTTTGTTTATAGAAGATGGCAGCCTTGAAAATAGGCAAAATGATCCCAAAATGTCAGGTGTAATAAATCAAAGCAAAAAGTTTTAAAGGTATTTAATTTCCTGGAAAGTACAATATTATAAAAACCAAATTCTTTAATTAACAAATTGGATTGGAATAGGTAAATGGTATAAATAGTTTATATTTAAACATATTCTTCAATCTGACAGAGAGTCAATCAGCTATTTTTAATGATCATATTTCCTGTAGCAATAAATATAAAATGACAAAAATTATATATTTTTTAAATTTTGTTATTTTTTAAATTGGATTCCGTATGTTTATGTAAATCATCTCCAAAAGGAAGATAAAAGCGTGTACGGATCCTTGTGTAAACATCTACTCACCAACCTGATGTATTGGGCACACATGAGACATTGAGAAAGACTGTTTCCCGCTTTCCTGTCAATACTCAATTAGTTCCAGGAAAAAATAGAGGCAGGGAATTATTATTAACCGCGGCATCGTAAATATATAGATATAATTGGAAAGAAAGTAATAATACATACGTATATATTGTATGAACAGCCGAATAAAAGTTATTTATGTAAATTTTTGTGATTTAATAATCATAATAAAAGGGTAATCAAAATAAAATAATTGGAGAATGAATAGTTTTGACAATTATAATTTCGGTGTAAGATTTTTTGAATAATGCGACTGCTTGATTTCTGTCGAGCTTAAGCAAAAAAAATAGGAAAAAAACTTTAATCTATTAATCTGCACGGTAAAATTACCTCAATTATTCTATTTTAGATATTTAAAACATGCGTAGTAAACAGTTTGATAAAGCTGAGAGGAATCCATATTAAATTTATAATAATAACTTCAATTAATTTTTTTTCATTGAACTATTTCGTTGCAATGAAAATAAATAATTTTATTTATTGTTGGACCAAATATAGATGTGTACTGATCTTCACGTTTAAAATTCATAAAATTATTTCTTCCAAAGACTCAATTTTGTTTTTTATTTTAGACCGTTGTGGGTTTATAAATATAGTATTATTTATTTATAAAAATAATACGTAATTTTGACAATATTAAAAGTAACCAGCAGCTAAAGCAATATGTAAATATGCGAGCACAAGTGGAAAAAAATAGTTCGAAATATGTTCTTATGTGGTGGGTATTTTAATGCTACAAATTAAATAAATAAATTTGTGTACATATGTGTGTGTGTGTGTTTGTGTTTTTTAAATTTAATAAACAATGTTATTTTGAAATTATTTCTAAATTTTAACTTAAACCAGTTAAAACTGATTTTTTAGACAGACATTAGTATAGTTTCCTCTAAAAATGATATTTATATATTAAATTAAAAAAATATATTATTTAATAGTATAATTAAATTTATATATAGTATCATTTGTAATCAGTTGAAACTGATTTTTTAGACCGACATTAGTATAGTTTCCACTAAAAATGGTATTCATATTTTAAATTAAAATTCGTGAATATGTATATACTTTTTTTATTTTTATGCCAATACAATTCACCTTCTCTTTGTCAAATCTGCTAAGAATTAGTAAAATTAAATAATTTGGGACACATCTCGAGATATATATTCAGCAATTCCTTAGCAAAAAAATAAATAATGATATATATCCTAAGATACATATCTCAGATTTGGTATTCCTAATATAATTATTTCTTGATTTATACATAAGAGTACAATCATTATTACTAGATCATATCATACATCAGAAACTTCTATGCAAAAGGCTCAAAACTTCATGAGGAATTAAAAATCCCACGAGTTGCGGATTTCCTGAGAGAAATAACAAACTTTTCGAATCAGTAAAACATACAGCAAACCCCACATTGAGTGAGATCATATTTCCTGGAATATCCCGCCGTTGGCCAAAAATTATTTGAATATTAAATTTTAGTTTTAGTTTGTAAGTTCGAAATAAAATAAAAGGTGAGCCTCGTCACCTAATTATTAACTAGAAATCATGAGAAGATAAAATAAATAATGATGAAGTAATTTAGACCTCCTTAAATGTAAATTTGCAGAAAAGGGAGAATCTCCAGATAATCAAGTTTTCTGAAGAGTAAATAAGGAACTATAAAAAAAAATGATAATAATGATATCATATTTGATAACTAACGTTAGACATTAATTATTTTTAAGTATTTACAATAAAGAATAATGACATTTTTTTAGACAGGCATTAATATAGTTGAAAATAATAAAAAAATATTATCTCCCGTAAAGCCATATATTTATGTATATATATGTTGAACTGAAGATAAGATTTTATAGATATATTATCAGACAAAAATGGGTACTACGCATTTTTTTTCTGTTTCTTTCTATTTCTTTACAATAAAAAATAAACAAAATTTTTCAAGTTCTCGATAGAGAAAAATAATACACTACTTACTTTTCAGAGACAACAAACGAAACGTTATTTATAAACAAATGAGTACGAGGAAGAGGAAATGATTGGAGACAAACGTAACGAAAATAGTGAAGGTGAAAAGGGCGAAGACGTCATGGCAACAACCAGCGAACTCTACAAAGGCGAGGCACAACAAACCTACACACGCTTCAACCAATCCATGCTCGTCTCTGCAAAATACTCTAACCGACTTATCGTAGTCTGAGTGTGCTCTTTGCAGTATAATCAGACTCTAATCTATCTGTCCCTAACGTATTTTTGGTAATGATTATATAATTAAAATAAATAAAACCGAATAGTTTTCAGGTGAACGAGAGTACTAAATAAGTACTCAATAAGTAATTAGTATTTAAGTGGTTATTATTTCAATAAATATTAAAAAAATAAATAATTGACTGTCGTTGGAATAAAAAAAAAGCAATCAGAACTGACAAGTAATGGAGTGTTTTTGTTAAATAACGTTAATGCCAATTTTGACAAATTAACAAAAATACAATAATGTATCAAATGTTATAGATTCGGGTAAAGAACAAGTAAACCAAAGACAAATCATCGACCTTTGAAAAGAAACTAGAAGAGTTCAAGTAAAGGTTATGTAATCTCCCTTTAATCAAATGCCCTTTATAGGTAGTTACTGCCACCTATTACAGAATTGTAATGAAAACGTTGAAGAAACTTGGCTAATGATTCTATAAATTGTTTTAATAGTAATTTCGCGTACTTATAAGGATGGTTGTATTTCTTAAAGTAATGATTATTCGCTGCTTCATAAATACTTATAAGTTTTAGGATGTTTGTACCTAAGTTTCGTGGAGGGAAAAGAAGGTTCGAGCCTGAAAGGTAGTCCGGGTCGAATCATACCTGCACAAGTTTATAATAAATGTAGGTTACTTTTACTACTAGGTCAGACGTGAGCATTGTCCCTTTACAATTCCCTTAGAATCCAAAATATAAAACTACTATATAACTGTATAAAGAAAACGGTTTTATTTATATAGTTTCTTCGACTAACTTTTATTTTCATGAGCAAATGTGGTCGAGTCCGGATCGAACGAGGTTTCGGCACGAGCACACTCGGATTGTTCTAGCCGGTCATAGTTCAAAGAAAAATCCAGCGCTTGTAGGAGAAAATCTAGGAGGTGTGTCAAAGATAAAAATATATTATTGGAGTATCGTATCCTTAAATACTATCACACATGACCTAGATTATCCTCGAGTGATGGAACTATCACAGCGAGAAGGACAAAACATATAAGAGATATAGAGGGAGATATAAATATATATATATATATATATAGAGAGTGCCTACCTTGCTACGACAGGTGTAGGGGAGGCATGCTGTAGAGCAGACGTGCCACACCACTGTCCTCGCCCTGGTGACGCCCTCTCGCAATCAATAGGGCTGTTTCCCGCGCCGGCCGCTGGAGGTCGCCTCTGTTCCCTCTATTACAAACCCTTTATAGTTATTAATATATATAAATATATATCTCTATTCTGCGAATAAAATTATATAAATATCTCCAAAATCAACCGAAAGCGATGCAATATACAGAAAATTATTTAAAACGCTATTGGTAATGAAAGGTACCATCTAGGAAGAAAATTTTAATAATAATAAATATGAACGGATAATAAAATTACTGTTGTTAATGTCTTGGAGAAGAATGATACTACAATTCTATAGTATTGTATAGTAATAGTTCTATAATATTGTCGTAATCACAGAAATGTTTAAACGTTCAGCTTCACAACCCGAAATATTTTCATACATTATCACCAAACTGACTAATCTAAAAACAATATACAAAATTTAGGACAATAATGGAAACTAACCGAAAATTATTCCTGTCATCCATTGATTTCCTTCCAAAAACTAGCCTGAAATAAATCGGGATACCCAGCGACTTCGCGAAAATTCTACTATATATAATCCGATTTCTCGCCAATAGATAAATTATCCTTCAAAATATTTATTTATTCTCAAGATTCTCGGGTTTAACTAAATCGGTTAGAATTGGAAACGACGAATTTAGTTTAGGGAGGAAATCAGTGGGATTTGTCAGGAAGGGAACCGAGGTTTGACAGGCGCTTCCTGGCCTGGGGGTCTGTTCATCCCTAAAAAGAGAACTTGGCATTAGTCAGGGGAAAAATCAAGCAGTTGTTCCAGACCAAACCGTTCCCTTAGCCAAGCAAACGTTATACCATAACAGTGCTTACCAGCCCATTTCCTCTTCCTTTATCTAGTTATATATATATATATATATATATATATATATATATATATATATATATATATATGATATAGTAGTTTTTTTTTGCTTTATCAGGTAATTAGGTCATCATATGTTAAAAATTCGTTGGGGCCATTGTAACATTTACAATTTTTTACAATGGAAATATTATATTTATATATTTTTTCCATTTCTGAAGAAGATCCCATCCTGACATTCAGGTATAAGTTAATTAAAATAAATTATTAAAGAAGGAATCGTTTAGATTTTTAATATTTTATGATCTAGTTATCCCATAAATAAAAAAAAAAATAATACTTAATAAACAGACGAAGGTACTCCTTTATCAATATATGTATATATAAATACAGGTCATTCGTTTTTAAATGTATTACCGTTTACAAATTGACTTTTTTGTTGAAACTTAAAGCATCTTTAAAGAGAACTATTCAATTCTAACCAGTCAGATGTAAACTATGCATTTGATTTTATATCGTTGTTACTTTTTCTTTTTTTTTTTCTTACACTTATAAATTTTAATTTTATATACTTCTATGGTTTTCATTTTTATTTTATTTTGTTCTTTGTAGCCCTGAAGAAGGCATGTAATTCTTTCGTTTCTTAGATAGTTTTATAATATTTTTGTTCTTAGTCATAACTGCCTCCTTGACATCTTCTATTCGATCATTACTGGTCTATTCAATATATAATAAAAACAATTTTATATATTTTTAAAGCATCTGAACAATAAAACCCTTAGGTGCCGTGTTCGTCGTTTAGACCCCCTCACAACCGTTCAGAGTTGCGGGTACTGTATATCCAGTTCGTATAATCTCTGGCAACATTATTGTCTACGTATCTACCTGTGAGCAACGTTATTGTGGGGTCATAAATAAATAAGGCTAAATAAATAATTAATTAATTTTTAAAAATTAGCTTTAAACTAAATGCATCTGTAAACTTTTCCAATACACAATCACATCATTTAATTTGTAATTATATTATTTATAAGGAGACGGATCATAAGTATAATAGAAAGTTCAGGATAATAGAACGTGTTCAGCACTTGGAAGGGGAGACAACTCTCCTTGAGAAACTATATTCATCGAGAACCTCTGGCTTTCCTTCCTCCCGACATATGAAACCCGACAGCTTTCTGTAGTCAGCCCAGTCTGACCGTGATGGAGTAGTCATGACAGTGTCGTAATCGGAAATTCTGGTATGCCTTTTTTAGTAGGTTTTGGTGATCACCCTGAGATTTGGATCAAAAAGGGTCTATGCCGGTGAAGAACATAACTACTTCACAAGTTATATCAATTTTGTAATTATTTAATTCCGTTTTAATGAAAATAAATCTTTCTTTAGTCTTGATGATATAGATATAGATTGGAATACGTGCAGAACATTTGGGATCTTGGGGTTAAGATTCAAGTAATTGGGATCTTCAATGACAAAAAAAAGAAACTCAAGAGGGATTTAAGGAGAGGTTAAAGGCGGGAAATGCTTTATATTTTATAGTTATTAAATCATACAGTTTGCGAATTTACAACTATTCTGTACGCGTGCGAAACATGGGCGCTTATTTTTGAGGATGAACAACGCCTTGAGGTCTTCGAGAATAAGGATATCGGAGATTTGGGAGGCTAGAATTCGCGGAATTGCAGCAGCTGTTAATATAATTGAAGTTATTTCATTGCGACAGTTGAAATGGCCATGTATAGTTGTCAGCCTAGGTTAATTAGCAATGAGACTTGACATCCGTGGAGTAGTCCGAGGCGTAGGTGGGATGATTGAAGACAGCCAAATGACGTATCGGCCTGGAACTGTTGGGTTCCCTGAGACTTTTACTAACCCCATCATTATTTTTACTCATGAACTCTTGTTTATCAGTATCTTCCAGTACAAGACCCCATGCAGCTGTATCTTTTGTTAGATTTGAAGTAGGTTCAAACTATTTTGCATTTACTCAGTGATCAATATATTTTAAACGCTATATGGGTAATTTTTTTCTCTAAAACCGATTGGCGATGGTCTTTCAAAAAATTCTCTGTGTTAGTTTTTATTTTTTTTAAATTTGGTAAAGAAATTGTGGAATAAGCTCTATAAAATATTTCTAACACTTAGAAGCTATATTATAGAATAAATAAATATAAATGAAAACAAGAAAGAGAACGGAACGAAGAAGACTAAAGCAGTAAGTGTGAGGTCTTGATTAGAAGAAGAGGCAGTAGTGATCAGTAAAAGCCGTGGTCAACCACATCACACGGATCCTCGACAATAAAGACTCTCCGCCCGGCATTACAGATGTGTGTTTCCAACTGGAGTAATTCATTCTCTTCCATTCTATCCCGATACAGTGAAACTTTAGGCCTAAATCATTATTGGCATCACAATATTTTATAAACAATTACAGCAATTATATAATATTTACGGCACCTGAGACAGAGAAACTGACACCATAAAAACTGAGTAGCTGATTGAATGAAGAAGCCGCAGTCCGAAATTAAATTTGAGAAGAATACTAGTCGCGAACAAAAATACGTTGGCTTGTGCAAAGTACGAGTATCAATCATTTAATTTTTTTCTTAATAAAATAAAGATTCGAAAACCCTCTTCATCCTCTACAGTTCTCCAAGAAGAGGCTTTGAGAGGGTGCCGTCGCGCTGTTGCTTCCCCCGCCTTGAATAGCATTAGACAGAGATAGCTGTCTCTGAAACAACCATCTTTCTGGCACCTAATTATTTTTTTAGGATCCTCTGGGTTCACTCAGTAACTAATCACAGATATAAATTAAAAACAACTTTAATTAACCAAAACATAACTTTTACAAACAAATTAAATACACATGCAGCTGCAGATTATAAACTAAGAAAATAATGAAAAAATAACACAAAATACTTGCTAAACTAAACGAGCTCGCTAACACCTACGTACTAACAACTGTGGCCACTAATAATTACTACCAATTTCATCTAATAGCAACAACAGCGATAACATGCAAACACACACTTCTCTACTGTTACCTAAGAGATAACCAGAGAGGCAGGGAGGCTGCATTCCAAAGAGGTAGGAGCGTGAGGTAATGACTTCACGTTGTCATGACAGAAACCGTAACATTACTCCCCCCCAATGACAACGTTAAGGAACCTCACATTGGGCTTCACCAGTCGTCCCGAGCGAGTGTGATAGGCAGGTGCTGTAGGCGTTGATGGCGCTGCTTTCTGAGTGTCTGGTGCCTGGTAAGTGCGCGGTGGCATTCCACCATCTTCTTGAGGATGCTGTTCTGGCACAGACGAGTTCTCGGAGGTTTGGAGCAGGAACGCTGGCTTAACCCGATCTGCAGAAACATTAACAGCGGATCGGTCTGGGAGCTGCAACTTAAGCACCTTCTCATCCCTGCTTAGAACAGCATAGACCTGAGTAAGGGGGTTGAAGCGGCCTCTTAACGCTGTCGTTCCTGAGGAAAACATGAGTGCAGGACTTCAGCGCTGGATGAACAAACGTCTTGCGAGCAGATGTTCCGAAGGGCGCTGGTCGTAGAGTGTCTATTGAGTCCCTCAGCCACTGCAGATTCTCCTGAGGATCTTGTGGACCGGGCGAAACGAGGAATTCCCCAGGCAGACGAAGTGGTTGCCCATACACCGCTTCTGCAACACTCGCCTTGATATCCTGGCGTATGGTGGAGCGAAGGCCAAGAAGCACCATAGTCAAGTGGTCGACCCAGTGGACTGAATCCAGCTGGGCCATGAGTGCACTTTTTAAAGAACGATGCCACCGCTCTACACAGCCGTTGGTCTGCGGGTGGTAGGCGGTGGTCCGAGCCCTATCCGTCCCAAGAATCTTCCTTAGGCTAGTGAAAAGGGAGGATTCAAATTGCCGGCCCTGATCGGTAGTATTGATATCGGGCCAAAAATACTTGCCAGCAATAAGGCGTCTGCTTGCACGAACTCCCGGATGACTGTGGTCATGGCATTGGTTGAAACAGCTGCGGCGAGATGTCAGCGGAATGTACGGCCTAGCTCGATCATTGGAGGTTTCACACCACACTGCTCGGCTGGCACCAGGAAGAAAGAATTTCTTGAAGAGAAGATTGTCCCGGGTCATCAGCTTCTTCAATTCGGCGTCGCTGTCCTGTTCGGCTGCTAGCTTGTCCCAGTCCTCATCGAGTGAGATTTCTTCAATCCTTGATAAGGCGTCAGCAACTGGGTTGGCGTGCCCGTCAATGTGCTGTATGTCAGTGGAGAACTGAGAAATGTAATTCAACCACCGTATCCGCATAGGCGTGGTTGAGCTCGCTTTCTGCCGAAACGCATAGGTCAGTGGTTTTTGGTCAGTAAAAATTGTAAATTGCCTCCCCTCAACCACTGACCTAAAGTGCTTTATTGCTTTCAAGATGGCAAGCAGTTAACGGTCATAGGTAGCGTATGACCGTTGCGGAGGGGAGAGCGCTCTGGAGTAGAAACCGAGCGGGATCCAACATTCTGCTTGAAACTGCTGGAGAACTGCGCCAACACATGTATCCGAGGCATCACAAACCAATGAAATTCTGGTACCATCAGCTGGATGACCTAAATAAGTCGCATTACGAAGGGCGTTCTTACACCTCTGAAATGCTTCTTCAGCTTCGGCATTCCACTCTATCTTCCGCTGATCATTCTTCTTCACATGATGAAGATAGACGTTCAGAGGTTGCTGGAGTAGGGCTGCGTTCTGGATGCAAGGGCGATAGAAGTTGAGCATGCCCAGAAAGCGACGCAGCTCCTTGATGTTGGTAGGCTTAGGATATGCTGTAATCGCCTCGATGCGACACTCCATGGGCTTAATTCCCTCAGCAGACACTTGATACCCCAGGAAGTCAATTTCTGATTGGCCTAACAGACATTTCTCAGGATTAATGGTCAACCCATACTCATCAAGGCGACGAAGTACCTGGCGAAGATGATCTTGATGTTCCTCTCCGGTCGATGAGAAGATCAAAACGTCGTCCAAATAGGCAAAACAATACCCGAATTCGCTGAGTGCTTGGTCCATTAGGCGCTGGAATGTCTGGCTGGCATTACGTAAGCCCGGGCACATCCGAAGAAATTCGTAAAGGCCAAAAGGTGTTATGATGGCCGTTTTTTGAATGTCAGGCTCCGCAATGGGAACCTGGTAGTATGCTCTGCATAAGTCCAGGCGAGAAAATATAGACTTGCCGTGGAGATTAATATTAAAATCGGTGAGGTTTGGAACACTATAGCGGTCAGGTACAGTGCGAGCATTCAATCCTCTATAGTCGCCGCAAGGACGAATTGACCCATCCTTCTTCGGGACCACGTGAAGAGGCGACGCCCATGGGCTCTTCGACGGTTGTATTATGCCTCGTTCCATTAGCCTGCGGAACTCCTCCTTTACAGCCTTATAACGTTCCGGAGAGAGTCTGCGAGCCTTAGACACCACTGGTGGACCTGTTGTCTCAATATGATGGACCACTGGATGCTTTGCGGGAGAAATCTGTGCTGCAGTAGGGTGTGTGACACGTGGGAATTCAGCGAATACGTGGGCGAAGGGCATGTCACCAGGTAACGCTAGAATGGATGGAGCGTTGACTCGGAGAAGTTGTCCTCTTGATGTCAACCCTGTAGTGTCATCTATGAGGCGCCGGCCCTTTAAGTCCACCAGAAGATGATGGTGTGCGAGGAAGTCAGCTCCGATGATGGCCTTCGGGACGTCAGAAACAATGAAGGTCCAAGTGAATTTCTTCTGAATACCTAGGTCGAGGTCCATAGTTCGCTCTCCACAGGTTGAGATGGGGGTGCCGTTAGCTGCAAACAAGCAGAAATCACTTGGAGGTATCTTCACTCTGGGTCGAGGAAGGACGGATACGGCTGCTCCAGTGTCAATCAAAAATGGGATACCGGAGAGCCGATCAGATACAAAGAGGCGGCGTTGATGTGTGGGGGCAGTGCTGGACTCCGCCATTTCCAACACTGCTTCTAGTTTCCCGCTGGCTTCTTCTGCTGCTTGTCCCAACTGCAAGGGTCTACACATTTTCTAGCCCGTTCACCAAAGCGATTGTGATAAAAGCAGAGTGCAGGGTTGCGGCTCCTAGAGCGGGCGCGCTGCCTGCCGGGTGAACGATAGGAGGAGCGTCCTCTCATCTCAAGCCTGAAAACTTGTCGAGTAAGTGCCTCGATTTTAGCCTCAAGTTGCTGTAATTGGCTCGGCTGAAGTGACGAAGGAGCGGATACTGCAGCTACTTCAAGAGGACGTTGCACTTCATGCACTCGATCAGCTATGGCGGCTAATTTATCTAGAGAGGTGGTCTCTGTCACTGAAAGAATGACCTGTGTAGTGGCAGGAAGGGAACGCAACCACAACGAACGCAACATTTCCTCTGATGCACAGGTGCCTGCGAGCTGTCGCATGTTGCGCAGAAACTGAGAGGGTTTCTCGTCGCCCAACTGTCTACACTCTAGCAGTTGCATTATACGCCTGTTCTCAGACTCAGAAAAAGCGTCTATAAGCCTAGTCTTGAGCTTTTCGTATGCATCTACCGGAGGATTCTTCACAATGTCGGCAGCTTGTTTTAAAACTTCAAATTCCAATTTAGGCACAATAATCTGAAATTTTGTGAGGGAATTAGAAATATTACCTCGTTTAAACACCTGCTCAACGGCACAAAACCAAAGATCTGGGTCGCCTTGCCAGAAAGGAGGAATCTTGCAGGAAGATGAGAAAGCCTCGACATCTGCTCTACTAGCTGCTTCTTGAGATGGTCCGGAGTTAGCCTTCTCTCGGTCCGCCAGCTTCTTCTGAACATCCTTCAGCTCATCTTCTAACGTCATATTGCAAAATTGCAAAATAAACTATATATATAATAAAAAGTTATTGAAAGAATAGGAAATATAATAGATACAATAGATATTGAATGAACAGCAAAAGAAAAAAAAAACAACGGACGTTAATACAAGTGGAGGGCTGAATCTAGTTGTAAAAATGAGAAGAAGAGAAAAAAATTAAAGCTGTAATTAGAATCCTAAGATTTAAAAAAAATATAGGGGTCACCGCTTTTAGGATCCTCTGGGTTCACTCAGTAACTAATCACAGATATAAATTAAAAACAACTTTAATTAACCAAAACATAACTTTTACAAACAAATTAAATACACATGCAGCTGCAGATTATAAACTAAGAAAATAATGAAAAAATAACACAAAATACTTGCTAAACTAAACGAGCTCGCTAACACCTACGTACTAACAACTGTGGCCACTAATAATTACTACCAATTTCATCTAATAGCAGCAACAGCGATAACATGCAAACACACACTTCTCTACTGTTACCTGAGGGATAATCAGAGAGGCAGGGAGGCTGCATTCCAAAGAGGTAGGAGCGTGAGGTAATGACTTCACGTTGTCATGACAGAAACCGTAACAATTTCAAGTTCATACCCAATATGAGATATTAAATAATCTATGAAAGTATTGTAATTGGCTATTTATTTTAAAGTTTGTAACAATGATTGTCTCATTGATGTTATTGAGTTATTAAGTGGATTAATAACGTTTTATTAAAACAAGCACAGTAGATAATGAATGTAAACATAACTAGACGTGCTCTCACAAAGTTACAACTGAGCTTATATATAAAAAAATATTGTCAGAAGATCAGTTCAAATTACTAAAACAATCGATTTTAACATTCCCTCTTATTTTGAATTCTAGATTATACAGCACTTTTGGAAATTAATCCCAGACTCTTCCTCAATCTCTCGAAGCGTGGTCTCGGTAAGATCTTTCTGAAGATGTCCACAATCTACATTCTGCTGGAACATATTTCACCTCCAGTTCACCCATCTGGACCCTGTTTCATAATAAAGTACAAAATAAGAAGTTAGAAGGGGCAGATTCGTATTTAGAGGTTACAGATTACTTATCGTCATAAGATAATGATAATAGTATTCAATTTTTTTCTTTGTTTAATAGTGTTGTAATATGACTCATTTAAATGTTACCAGGTTTCAAAATTTTACAGTGTAAGCCATAGGCGTAGGTAGCGTGCTTCTAACTTCTTTGTTGCACGAGTTGAATTCAGTCAATCTCCTACGTACATTAACTGCTGGACGATCCTTAAAATATGTAATATATGATTTTTTTGTAATTTAAAGGCCTCAAACTTCATTTCTCTGAACTTTTCCATGTGTTCTATATTATATGTATCATCATTTTTGGTGAATTAGTTAATATTGAATAAAATTTGTTTGGTAAATCTATATATCCAACAATCGTCATTAGACTGTATAATGAATGAGAGAGAAGGAAATCTCAAAACGTGTTTGTATGTTTTACCACGCATATTGGAAAATAAAAATACGATTTTCTTATTCAACTTGAGCATCAATAGGAACCAATGAGCAATCTAATACTTCACAAATATAAGGAAAATCAGTCGTAATGCAAAAATAATTAGTAATTGTGGCGATAGGTTATGGCAAATATTTCAATATTACAAATGAACTTAGATTTAAATTAAATGCAAGTAAACATTTGTACATTCCAAAAAAATTGTACTATTAGTCAATGTTTCAATGACGGAAAAACCACTGTTCTTTCATTTGAGACAATGAATTTCGCTTCCGTTGTAGGATGCGCCTATATTCTTCACCCAACTACCCCCCGAGTAATAGCACCTCGGTCATAAAAAAAAAAAAAAAAATCCAGTAAAAGACCTTCTAGGTTACGAATCTCCGGCATAATTGGCGTTGGTGCAGATTTCGCATCTTCTTGATATTGTATATTTAATTGTTGCGTTCCTTTCACCTCATACGAAATATCAGGTCTTGTGGCGATGGACAAATATGCGAGATTACCTGCCATGTGGAAATATGAAAAAAACTAATCTAAATCTTCAGTGCAAAGATGTGTGAGGTGGCTGAGATCCACGGATTTTTGCACAGAGTTTGCTACATCTATTTCAAACTTATTAATCAACTTTTCTTTGGACATTTTTTGATTTATGATAACAGAGTCTTCTTGTAGCTGATACAAATCCTTACCGAAAATCTGTTCATAACAAACGGTTGCTTTAAATTCCTTCTGCAGTTTTAGAAGCTCTATTAGGACTGAAAACTTATCATTCTTTAAAAAGTTGTTGCTGGCGCTATTAAAATGTGCGGGAGATAGTTTGCAAGAGCAGTTAATGAAAAATGAACGAACAGTTTATATTATTTCTTGAATAAAATGAATTTCCAGTAGCGTGTGTAAAGAGAAAAAAATTAACTTCTCTAAGGTAGGGAAGGGATTATATTGTAATTTGTAAATACCACGAATCAGAAAAAATCATTTAAACATTATATTTTTAAAATAATATTTGGGATTCTGAAAAAAATGCTAGATGGTTGGATGGAATCACTGACCATACCCGTTTTCAAGAAGACAGGAGATGCTAAAAACCACCAATAACCTAGCATACAGTCTTCTGAACACAGCTTACAAAGTATTATCTAAGCAAAAGATTTTAGCAAAATCATATAGATTCTTATCGTAGATTTCAAATCTGCATATGATTCCCTTATCAGATAAGAGCAATGAAAGAGTTAGTCATCCCATCAAAGTTAATCCGACTCATAGCATGCATGTTGAAGGAAAGAAAGTGTCAGCAAGATTAAAATCAATGGAAAGTTGGGCCAACCTTTTTCAGTGAAGTCAGGAGTTAGGCAAAAGCGATTCCCTTTCTCCACTTCTATTCAATATTTCCCTCCAAGTTATGGTGAAAAGTGCAGAGCTTAATCAGTCAGGCACCATTTTTAATAAAATGACACAACTGCTTGGATATGCTGATGATATGGCCGGAATAGAAACCTCTCTTAAGGTTATAAAAGAGGCTTGCAAAAGGAGTGAAAATAATGAGAATTTCCATAAAAGAAGGAAATACAAAAATGATTGTGCTAAGGAAGAAAAGACCCACAAAAACAGTCTATAGTGGGAAAGCTCACGTTTCAGTATGTCTCCAGCCTCAAATATCTAGGTTTTATTGTCAATGATCGAATAAATGAAGAGAAATAAAGACAAAGTCGATTAATTAGGGTTAATAGAGCATATTGGGCCTTAAGAACCTTCCTTACGAGTAACCTGCTAAGTCGCCGTACAAAGATAAATTTGTATTAATCAATGATCTGATCCATTCTAACCTATGCCTGTGCAACCTGGACCTTACCAAGTTGAAAAAATCTATAGAAAAGTGCTGAAACGTATCATGGGACCAATAAGAGAAGATGGAGCATACTGTAATTGCCAAAGCATTGCACCAGAGAACACCAGGTGGAGTCAGATCTTGTGGAAGGACTCGGTGGCTGAGGATCTGAAGAATGCTGGAATATCATGCAGACGAGCATTGAAGAGAATTGACCCAACATTGATTTTTGTGATGCTAGTAAATGTTTGAAAGGATAAAAGAGCAGTTTGCTGCGTGAATCAGCTACTGGAATCTGGAAATATGGAAGCAAGCGTAATTAAAGATGATAACTTTTGTTAAATATCGCAAGATAAACTCGAAGCTCGCTTTAAGGATTTTAAAAAATACAGAGAAGGTTACTCTAGAAAAGTTTTCATAGCGAAAACTATGGAAGACATTTTTCATACTTTATTTATTCCATCTTATCTCGTGATCTCAAACATGTGAAAAAAATTCTTAAACGCTAGGTCTTTTAGAAGAACTACAATCGAAAGCGGTAATGAAGCGATTACAATTCCCAGATGAATCGGATTTTGTTGCAAGTGGATATTGATTTACCATTTCTTCATTTAATTTGTAAATATTATCTAACAATTAAATATTTTGTTACCGATTTTTTTTTTTTTTGTTAAAAGACAACATATAATAGCTCTATAATTTACTTTTGCTTTAAGTGGTGTTTTATAGCCAGTGCAATGTATTTCTGAAAACTTTTGGTCATGTTTTCCTACCTCCTGGACCAGTGGGCTCCGTCCGTGGCTTTTCTCCGAGACTAGAGAGCCGATTTCTTTTTTTTTTTTTGGTACCAACGTTACAGATGAACCGAGGATGGTCTTCGAAATTCGACATTGCCCTGGAATTTGACATTTTGAAAAAATGGCGGCCGAGGTTTCATAGACCATTTATGAAGATTTGTAACTTTTTTTTTTGGCTTCGTGTCCTGGACAATAATTGGAAACAATACTGATTCTATAATTCCTACTCCTGAGGATTTTCCTAGCTTTATTGATATGTATGTTCTACATAAGAATTTGAAATTATATTGACCTCTAAAAGAAAAAAGAAAATTTTACGAATCTGTACAGTTCTTTTATAATCAGAATTTCTCTCCCGTCTTTTTCTTCCTTGAAGCATGTTTCTTTGTTTTGTATTATTATTTAATTCTAATTCGCCGTGTTTCAATTGACAGGTCTTTTTTCGAAGCTGTCAGCAAAACATTCTCTAACAGAAGTTCAGTCAGAGGCGTTAGGAAACCTCACAACTATAACGATATCAATCGATTGGTTGCTCTGCACTAGGAACTGATCTGAAAGGTGTCGGGCGACAGTATCATTCGATAACGGCACCTTGTGTAACTATCCGTTCCTTATTATCGGAATGCTAACAATGACCAATTGTCATCAACCCAGAATGATATATCTAGAACATTCTATAGAATCTTCAAGACTTTCCAAAAAGTGGAACAGTAGTTCTTTTGTAAAAACCTTTGGCAGATTTTTTCAGTTATTTAAGAAAAAATGGGTACTTACAAACTAAACGGTCGACCATATGCTCTGTTGGTTTCGCTTATAACCTACACTGTGACCATTCTTATCTGTTCTATGTTTTGTTTATTAATATAATTTGCGTATTAATAAACTCTGTGTTTTGAAATATTTTTCTTCTGAGTTTTTAGCGAAACATGATAAA
The DNA here is from genome assembly GCA_948150685.1 of Rhaphigaster nebulosa. Classification (NCBI taxonomy): domain Eukaryota; kingdom Metazoa; phylum Arthropoda; class Insecta; order Hemiptera; family Pentatomidae; genus Rhaphigaster; species Rhaphigaster nebulosa. Next base: position 153,595,255 of record OX411308.1, on the reverse strand, counting down.
AATATGCGGATTGCCTAAAGTATGCAGTCAAATATTTTCAAAGTTTTGGGATTATTCCATCGAAGAATGTCGAATAATGGGAGTATTCAATCGAAGAAAGAATGGGCATAATGTTTTCATTAGATAAGTAACTAAATTTAAATTAAGCCTCCGACCCCTACTAAAAAGGATCCGTTGTAGGTTTGCTCATCTGTTGAGCGAAGGCAGAGAGCGGAAATCGATAGTTGTTATCTAATTAAAGCAGCAATAATTTTTATAATCTCAATTAATACGAATATTTAGCGCCACCTCATAAATACAAAATTTTGGGATCATTCATTTTTTTTTAAAGGAATTTTAGTAATGAAATGTAATTAAAATCTTTTTTTTAACACCGTTACATAAATACGAAGGTTTTCAGGTTAGTACGGATAACAACAGAAGAAATGGTCGACCGTTTAGTACTCAAATACCAGAAAATGAAATTAGGTATATTTTTTTTTCAGCTAACCGGAGGCCAAAAGCAATTTGAAATTTTTTTATTTTTAAACTGTTGCGGCATAATCTATAAACACAGTATCAATTCAATATCATTAACGAAAATAACATTGAAACTCGTGAATCCATTGTCAACACTTCCAGATAATTATGCAGCCAAGTGTATAAAAGATCTGAGCCAATAATTCAATAGAAATATTCAGGGAACTTTTACAATCAGCTAGTTATATTTTCCCCGTTGCTAGAATTCTGTAAAAGAATAATTATGTTAAGCATCTAAGTTTTGATTAATATAAATTAGATTTAAAATAATAATTTTTAACCAATGTGAACATAATTGTCACTGATAAAAAAACAACATTATAGTCGATTTCTTCGATTCAGTATTTGGTAAGGACGTGCTTTTGACCAACGGTTATACAAGGAAGTGATGCGGTGAATGGGATATTCAACCTTCAGGTTTTCGCTCAAACCATTGAACAGTCGGATAGCCACTTCATAAAGGCTGGGTGTGCACTAGGAGGGTCTCCCGACTCCTAAGCCGATCCTCGGCCTATATAACAGAATTAATAATTAAATGTGTAAATAAATAAATCTGCCAGAGCCGGATTCGAACCCGGGCCATCGAGTTACTACTGATCATCCCCCCTCCCTACGGCTGATAAAACAGAAGATAAATTTTCGGCCAAATAATATTACTTCATTCCTCTATTAAATCAATACGGAAGTAGAATGCTTTACTCATAAAGCGGAGAAATACTCATGAAAATTATCAGAACAAAGTTTAAAATATCCAGTAATAGATAAAGCTTTAGAAAATATTTTACTTTTTGTGCACTAACGATGCATAGTGCTCTTTGCTCATATGAGTATTGAGCCTTTTTACCGAACAAAATTTCGAATTAGGAAGTTTGTAAAAAACTCCATTTAACCGTTCTTCAAGCTCGATAACTGGCTTATCCAACTATAATCGAATACATTTCTCCCTTGAAGTTATCAATGGTTTTGTCCTTGGTAGTTGTTTCCCACGCTAAATAATTCGTTTATTTACTTACTTTATTTTAAAATTATCATTTTATTGATTTACTGTTTTAGTTGCTCGTCTACGAGCCATGTTTATGATTATAGGATAATGGTTGTAAATGCTTCCCTACGGTCTGGAAGTACATATAAAAATTAAAACCTATTTTCAACAAACGCCCCTCCAACGGATCAGCCAAATTTTCGTTACGAAAATTATGAACATTGCCGGCGTCAAACCTCCTACGTGACCAAAAATCAGTTAGTGATTTTGATTTTATTAGAAACAATATTTTATGTCCTACTTATTTTTTATGGCGTTACTCGAGAAAAGAATTGCAAGTTATATTCCCTTCAAAATTTCAATTTTTTTTTGTTTTTTTTTATGTTTACCTTTAAAAGATAATTTGAGTAACCGAAGACAGAACAATTGTTCTTATCATTCCTAATCATCATATTGTCATTTGTACAAAACTTTAAAAAAAAAAACATTTAAGTTTAATTTTGATTTTTATTTGATTTTTAACACATTAGGCATATAAACGTATTTCATCATAATTATTGCTATATGAAATGAATGGGAAAGTAAATTAAAAATATTATAGCGACTATAGATACGCCGACGAAACTCATCATTCAGTTCAATACGCTTACTTAGCCTTGGCTATGTGGATTGAAAGAAAAGGGAGGAAAAAGAGCTTTTTACAAAAAAAATCATTTTTTTATTGTAAAGCTGGCACTATTTTAAATGTGATTTTATAACTTATACAAACTATGGTTATCCGGAAAAAAATATGTTTTGTTTTTTAATTAAGCCATATTTCATAAGTATTCTTCAAATTGAAACGTGAATTCCGAAAATATTTTCTAAAGGCACTTAGACAATTTTCATTACTATACTGCAATTATTAGAACTCTTAAGGGAGAGTGGAGTAGAGGTTACCAGAACTTTCAACGAAACAATCGGTTGTCGACAAAAATTTTGACTGTAAATATTCCAAGGCCAAAGAACAAAAAAAATAAAATAATTGTTGTTAAAAAAATTGTCAAAACGGCAATAAAGCTTTACGTTTTTATACTTTTTTTTTCTTAATCTCCAATTTTATGAACAAATGACGCTTTCACACAATAATTTAACTATTGTTAAAATGTTTTTGGAGTGAACTTATTTCCATGTGAATGAAGTTGCCATGGCAAGGATTACAGTATTACCACTTTTTACTTGTATCCAGTAAAGGAAGTATTGTCAATCGCTCGTTCGTAAGTATCTTGCATAACTCAAAAACGGTGAGCAGTGGAAAGTTATAATTTTGTATTTAGAAGTATTGTAAAATCTAGTTGCAACCTCCTTTTTTGGTCACTGCATAATTACCGGAAGTGGTACTTTGCATGAAGGTAATTATTGATTTTCATCAAAAATTATATTAAAATATAATGAAAAACTTCAAAAATTTGGTATATAAGACACATGTCAATATAAATGACATGATAAACTTAGGTTAAAATTGGCAAACCGGAAGTGGTACTTTACTTGAATGTCTTATTAGAATTTTATCCAAAATTATAATTAAAATATAATTTAAAACATCTCAAATTTGGTAAATTAGACTTTGATATCAATATAAATATAATAGATTTTGGTTGAAATTGAAGAGCTGAAAGGGGTACTTTACTTGAAGATCATAATAAACTTACATCAAAAGGTATACCAAGAGATCATTTGGTTTGGTGATTAAGGTTATAAACGCCATTTTTTCCACTCTAATTAAACAATTTTATTATTCATTTTAAGTTGCCATGGCAAGGATTACAAAATTACCAATTTTTACTTGTACCAGTAAAGGAAGTATTGTCAATCGCTCGTTAAATACATTTTTTTCCTCACATTTTTTTTGAGCTGAACAGGTCGGCAGTAGGAGAATAAGATATGTTGAAACCGTCGATTTCCAATGCTTTATCTAGTGACAGACAGTTCTAATGTTGTCAAGGAACACGAGGAAATCTCTTGGGAATTTGTTACCAACTGAAAGAAAGCGGCAGATAATAAAAGAATGAGACCTCCAGAAACAAGAGCTTATGAGTGTGTGTATCCGGAGTTTGTGTGTGTGTATCTGTTTGTCTGTATGTGTCAAGAGGTGGAATTCGCGACGCCGAGAATCGTCTTTGAGATTCTGCTATCTTCGGAAACTAGAAACCAAAGTCAGGGTCACTTTTTGAGCCACCGATTTATAGTTTAATAGGCGTACTAGGAAGTCATGGAGTGTCCACATCAGATATTTTTAAGTTTTCCTCATTTCTCCCCTTAAGGGTAGCTTTTCGAAAAAATTTAATGCATATAAACGTTCTCGAAGAGATTCTTTAAATGATAGTGAAAACCGGATCAAGATCAACTGACTACTTTTCGAGTTTTGCGATCACAAGCATACGTAGGCTGAATTTTTATATATATATTAAATGTGCTTGTAAAAAGCACTCATGTCTTAAAAAATCTAACATGATTTAAAATGATCAAACAGAATTATCCTATTGTTAGTGTTTATCTTATTCCCAACAGTTACCGCTAGAAATCACACGAGACACTTCCGTGACAGTCTTAACATAGGTGCTTTTACAGTTAGTAAATACCATGTTGGAACGGTAATAAAATTATATTTTATATCATTGCTTATAAATCAGTTTTTCGTTTGTCTTGTAAAATCATGTCTTTGACCTAATGGTTTCCCGACAGTAATGGCGAAATATAATGGTTTTAATGTTTTGATATGAATGCGTAATAGGTACATTTAACTATGTACATATCTTGAAGTTATTCTTTTTAAATTAATGAAAACGTTACCGTCTTTCACGCCATAAAAATAGTTAGACTTTCAGTTGAGAAAACGCGAAGAAATGTACCATTTAATCCTTAAAGTAATGGTTTATCAAGAAAAATAAATTTTGAATTCCAAGAAAGATAAACAGAAATTAATTTTATTTTATTTGTCAGATCCAGTTTATTCCATTCCACTTCACTCCATTCCATTCTATTCTACTCTATTCCATGCCATTGCTTAATTATGTGTCAAATCAAACTTTACATTATTTTACATTACAATACTTGTTAAAGGGAATTTAATGAAATAGATAGCGGAGACCATTTGCACACTAGTCCCCAACTTTCCTCTAGCTTTGGGTCAAATGGAACATGTATTCGAAATATAGGCGTGTCAAGGAAAATTTGCGCGTTTGTAAGTGAAAGTTGTCCGTGGAATTTGATAAAATTGATATGGGACCATCTCAATCAGATTAACAGAAATAGGTGTTATGCCCGTCATATTTTGATTTGACTACAGACAGACAAACATGAAACCCAATTTGTCCCTGGATGTCTAAAACGTTATATGCGAGTAGATATTTTCGAATCTGAAGACACAAATTTTGTTTTCTACCTTCGGTGATGAGAAACCAAAAATGGCTTTATATAAAAAAAAAATGGAAACAACAGAAAAGAAAATCAAATATTTATTTAATCATAAGCAAGTACTTAAAAATATATTGGTTGAACGAGAATCACTTTTGTCGGTTCACCACATGCATGCACACATACGTTTATATATATATATATATATATATATATATATATATATATATATATATATATATATATATTTATATATATATATATATATATATATATATATATATATATATATATATATATATTATATATATATATATATATATATATGTATATTTGTATATATTATATATATATATATATATATTATATATATATATATGTATATTTGTATATATTATATATATAATAGAATATATATCCAAAAATATATGATCCTCTATCTATTTGGAAATCATAAATCATTGTGTAATGATTTGCTGTTTTTTTTATTTTTTAACTCATTTTCTGGTTTATCATTTTTAAATAATGAACCTTTATTATCGACAAACGAAAAAAGAAAAAAATAACCCTACTCCTAAAAAATTGTTGTTATACGTTTCAATATATGTTAATCTAAGAATCGCGTTAAAAAAAAATCTGTCTCCGCCGTTCGCGGTTTTCTTCCGGGACTAATTGGCCGATTTTATTCAGATTTGGCATCCAAGTCACACGTCGCACCGAAAGATCCTCTGAACTCGACATTACCATCGATCTTTTTTTCGACCGATTAGAGGCTTCATACGCCCATATCTTCGTCATATATGATGATTTATTATTCTCGTTATAATGATTCCGAAACACTTTTAATAATTAATAATAAATTTTATAAAATAAATAGATAATAATAATTAATAATAAACCTATTATAATAATAAACATGGCATAATAATTTTTAGTGTTTTATACTTACTAATTGTTTTGAATCTAAAAATATAAATTTTACCACCCTCCAAAAATTGCCGTCCCATGCAAATAACTCTGCCTGTGCGTAAATCCGCTACTTCACCCATTTGTGTGTTTGTGTTTGCACACGCGTGTGAATTTGCAAATACAAAAAGTTTTAACTTGGTATAAATAGGTTGACTTTTCACACATTTTTTTTTATTTTTATGTAAAACTATTAGCTATTTTTTTTTGTTACGTTCAAAGCACTACCGTATCGCACAATAGAAAATGCAGAGAATAAACGCCGTTATATATAGGGACCTTCTGATCAAAGTAATATAAAGACAATTTACATTTTATTTAAGTTAGATTATAGTATCAACTCGTAAAATAAATAATCTATGGTCTCCTAAAAATACCCCAACAATACAAAACTTATGGACATGCTCTGTCCTAGATACATGTGAGATGATGCCGGAAAATTATCTAGGTCTCGCCAATATTCAGAGGCTCGAGGAGGTAATGAGGCCTCTTGCAAAGGAAGTGTTGCACCTGCATCGTGGATTATTTCAGATAACCTTCCTCAGCAGATCTAAGATATTGGCCTATTTTTGCAGCTTTATCCGGAATGGTTTTTTCATTCTCCGCATTTTCTCTTCATATCTCTTATTTCTTATCCCTCGCTTTCTCTCCCTCTCTTATTTCTTTTATTCCAAAACGAAAATAAAAACTTTTCCTATTAGTTCAATTACCGCATCGATCATCAATGGACAGATATTAGATTGTTGATTGATGTAATTTTAAAAACCATGCAAATTATTATACTATGATTAATCGTTTCCAAATAATTATGTAAATTATTAAAAATAATTAAATAACTATAAAAGTATAAAATTTTTTTTTAATTTGATATTACTTGTAAAGACTAGGTTATAATGTTTTTAAAACACTTTAAATTTTTCCTATATCTTCATGAATGGCCGAGATATGGACGTATGAAATCTTTAATTGGCCGCCATTTTGAAGCGAAATGGCGGATGGTAATGCCGAGATCCGAGGATCATGCTGTTGTGACTTGTCACTTTGGTGTCAAATCTAAAAAAATCGGGCCAGTTGTCTCGAAGAAAAGCCAGAGATGGAAAGATTTTTTTTTATCAATTTTAGAACCAACGTTATTCGAAAAAAACTTAATTTTGTTTTTATTTGGTAATCACATTTTTTTACACAGACCTTATTTTCAGAAAGGAAAATTCAAAAGGCTTTAAGGAGGAGATTTTAGGCAGGTTTCATCAAACTCGTTAAAACCGTTTTGGCGCTACATTATATCATTTAACAAGTTTTTCTAATTTTGCGCAGCCGCTATTGCGTACAGGGTGCTGGATTTGGTACACCGGCATAGGGGGACAAAATCCTACACAATGAAAAAAATCGGTCCACTCGTTCGTTGTAATAATAATCGTGGGACACACACAGTGGCAATGGCTGAAAATGCGTTTTTGGACTTAGAGGACTCTGAAATTTAAAGATCTATTGAAAACAAGAAGCCTAAAATTTGACCTAATCACAATATCTTCCATACCTACATGGTAAGGAAAATATTAAAAAATGGTAGCATGGCGGTTTTGCCCTTCTTGTCTGGAGCGCCTAAAATGATAGCTTGAATATGGCACTCATAACATCTGAATACATTTAATATCTAGGATTTTTTTTCCAGGGAGGGCAAGCTTCATTTTGCCACTCTCTGTTTTATAATTGTATTTCAGGTAATATATTTTGAAATAAATACCATTCCATAGCATTAGCACATTTTATTGACTGAATCAAGATGTATACAAACAAAAAACCAATCAAACAAACAAATAAATAAAATGTTAAAATAATAAACATATAGAAATAATAATATGAAATTTCACTTTCCGATTTCTTTTTTCGCAGCCAAAATGTTTATGATCTTATCATAGTTTATGGAAGCAGCTCGTTTGCGTTCTATGGAGAATGTAATGAGTTTGTTAACCTATCTTTAACCTATGGACCTCAACTCATTATCGAAGACATCCGAAATGTTAAAATATATCGATTTGTCAGAGCGCAATTTTAAAATCGTAGGCATTTTCATAATGTACTGAAATGTAATCTAACAATGTACTTAAATATCGAATATATCTGAAATGTTAAAATAAATCGATTCGTGAACGCCCGATCTAAATATCGATAGTATATTCATAAACAGCGCATTCGATAACCGAACAATGGACCTCACTAGCAAGAAATCCGAAATATAAAAATAAATCGATAGCTTTATCTGACCTGATCGATAATCAGGACCTTCGATAGCTTAATAATGGACCTCAATATCAAGGAAATCCGAAATCCGAAGACTTTCCACAATATGTGCCTCCCCTAACCTTTTGGAAAAATTCAAAATTTCATTCGAAAAATCTACCACGAAAAATGTGAAAAAAAAGTTCATTATTAAGAGGAAGTGTTGGTAATATTGAACCATGCGGGTATTATAGTACCCCTTAATATCTTGGCGTGATAATGAGTTAATAGTATCTGCCTCAATCTGTAGCTGAGGAGCTACAAAGCTTCATGTCACGGGGTGTTCATGTTGAAAAGTTAATTTTTTTTATTTTTATTCATTCACTATAATACCCGCATGGTTCAATATTACCAACACTTCCCCTTAATAATGAACTTTTTTTTCACATTTTTCGTGGTAGATTTTTCGAATGAAATTTTGAATTTTTCCAAAAGGTTTTCTTTTCCCCATAATTAAATCATAGAAATTATCTACCTAATTTAATTTACATAAAAAAATCTATTGTCATAAACGGAAAAAAAATTAAAACGTTTGAGTATAAAAAATCAAAATTTGTTACTACTAAAATCGGTTCTTTATTGTTTTTTAATGTGAGGAACTTGAATCTGATGTCGGTTTTGCAAAAAATAAATAAAAAATCTGGTTCGGTGTGGGCATCAACTTCCCCTTACTGTCCTATCATAATTATCTTTTTTATATAATTTTAAAGAGTTCACAGAAACAATACTTCAAATTAACTCGGCAGCATTCACTTCTTCACATCTTCTCTATGCATAAGTACAATAAAACTGTCTTTAAATTTTTTTAGTACGACAATTGAGTACACTACCTATATATATTTTAAGTTTGTCAAGTTGAAAATATATTTTAAAAGTTTCAGTTTAGTTTCTATGGAAATATTTTGTTTCCATTAAATAATATAAAAGTAGAAATTATTAAGTTAATTTCTGCTTGTTGTGTATTCTTACATTACATAATTACAGAGGGTATTTTTGAAAACAGATTGGCCGATATGTGGGAGGAGGTTCGGTCGCATACGTCTCGGATGTGCTCGGTTATCCAAATAGGGTCTTGTAGCCCTCGTAAGATACGCTGTATTTTTGCTGATTCCAGTCCGATTTCGAAGAATCATTTTTGTATTTTAGAGAATTTAATCACTTTTCATATGATTTACTACAAAATACTAAATTTATGAATTATACGCAATTAAAATTTTCTTTTCGCTGTAACTTTTTTCCTTGCATTTTCTCGTTGCTAGACTATATACACGTTTTATTTCAGTTTTATTTCAGTTTTATTTTATGTATTTTTATGTATTTTATTCATTCTTTAAAACTTTGAGATGATAGGTTCAAACTGTTATTTTTGTTCTGCAACCAAAAAAATATCAGGTTTCTGCACTCTACATCGATTCAAAGGGATGTATTGTAGCCAATACTTGTGTTCAATCTTATGTCTCCCAATTTTTTCATATCAAATCCAAGGTGGCGATATTTTATATATGGAACCCCATGGATGCTGGTTATTTGGAACCGGGTTCCACTGCCTAACTCACCAAAACAGCTTCAAGAATAACTCTAGAGAAGAATCACTCTAGAGAAGCAAAAATAAAAGATCTGGAAGAGATATTACAGCACATGATGATGATGAGGAAGCTGCTCCAGAGGTATCATTGGTTGAAGAAAAGGAAGAGGTAGAATAGGATATGAAGTAGGATTCACATCAATAAAATTATTTTTTACTTAAAACCATTGCTCTATCTTGATTTTCTTAGCATATTTTTTTTAAATTAAAAAAAAAAACCTTAAGGGATTCCATATTACCCGCACCTCGTCACATGCACCAATTTGACTTTTTTGATAAAATAAAAATTTTCTCATTTGGTGGTTACAGGAGCTCAAATTGGAAATTAGTAGTGCATGACTACGTTAAAGGGGACAATATAATTTTTTTGAAATTTCTAGTCGAGGTAGGTCAAAAATAAACTGAGGTTCCTACCATATAGAAAAAATGCGATTTTCACAATCGTCACTTTGAAACGCGCTAGGGGAGGCACATATTGTGGAAAGTCTTCGGATTTCGGATTTCCTTGATATTGAGGTCCATTATTAAGCTATCGAAGGTCCTGATTATCGATCAGGTCAGATAAAGCTATCGATTTATTTTTATATTTCGGATTTCTTGCTAGTGAGGTCCATTGTTCGGTTATCGAATGCGCTGTTTATGAATATACTATCGATATTTAGATCGGGCGTTCACGAATCGATTTATTTTAACATTTCAGATATATTCGATATTTAAGTACATTGTTAGATTACATTTCAGTACATTATGAAAATGCCTACGATTTTAAAATTGCGCTCTGACAAATCGATATATTTTAACATTTCGGATGTCTTCGATAATGAGTTGAGGTCCATAGGTTAAAGATAGGTTAACAAACTCATTACATTCTCCATAGAACGCAAACGAGCTGCTTCCATAAACTATGATAAGATCATAAACATTTTGGCTGCGAAAAAAGAAATCGGAAAGTGAAATTTCATATTATTATTTCTATATGTTTATTATTTTAACATTTTATTTATTTGTTTGTTTGATTGGTTTTTTGTTTGTATACATCTTGATTCAGTCAATAAAATGTGCTAATGCTATGGAATGGTATTTATTTCAAAATATATTACCTGAAATACAATTATAAAACAGAGAGTGGCAAAATGAAGCTTGCCCTCCCTGGAAAAAAAATCCTAGATATTAAATGTATTCAGATGTTATGAGTGCCATATTCAAGCTATCATTTTAGGCGCTCCAGACAAGAAGGGCAAAACCGCCATGCTACCATTTTTTAATATTTTCCTTACCATGTAGGTATGGAAGATATTGTGATTAGGTCAAATTTTAGGCTTCTTGTTTTCAATAGATCTTTAAATTTCAGAGTCCTCTAAGTCCAAAAACGCATTTTCAGCCATTGCCACTGTGTGTGTCCCACGATTATTATTACAACGAACGAGTGGACCGATTTTTTTCATTGTGTAGGATTTTGTCCCCCTATGCCGGTGTACCAAATCCAGCACCCTGTACGCAATAGCGGCTGCGCAAAATTAGAAAAACTTGTTAAATGATATAATGTAGCGCCAAAACGGTTTTAACGAGTTTGATGAAACCTGCCTAAAATCTCCTCCTTAAAGCCTTTTGAATTTTCCTTTCTGAAAATAAGGTCTGTGTAAAAAAATGTGATTACCAAATAAAAACAAAATTAAGTTTTTTTTCGAATAACGTTGGTTCTAAAATTGATAAAAAAAAATCTTTCCATCTCTGGCTTTTCTTCGAGACAACTGGCCCGATTTTTTTAGATTTGGCACCAAAGTGACAAGTCACAACAGCATGATCCTCGGATCTCGGCATTACCATCCGCCATTTCGCTTCAAAATGGCGGCCAATTAAAGATTTCATACGTCCATATCTCGGCCATTCATGAAGATATAGGAAAAATTTAAAGTGTTTTAAAAACATTATAACCTAGTCTTTACAAGTAATATCAAATTAAAAAAAAATTTTATACTTTTATAGTTATTTAATTATTTTTAATAATTTACATAATTATTTGGAAACGATTAATCATAGTATAATAATTTGCATGGTTTTTAAAATTACATCAATCAACAATCTAATATCTGTCCATTGATGATCGATGCGGTAATTGAACTAATAGGAAAAGTTTTTATTTTCGTTTTGGAATAAAAGAAATAAGAGAGGGAGAGAAAGCGAGGGATAAGAAATAAGAGATATGAAGAGAAAATGCGGAGAATGAAAAAACCATTCCGGATAAAGCTGCAAAAATAGGCCAATATCTTAGATCTGCTGAGGAAGGTTATCTGAAATAATCCACGATGCAGGTGCAACACTTCCTTTGCAAGAGGCCTCATTACCTCCTCGAGCCTCTGAATATTGGCGAGACCTAGATAATTTTCCGGCATCATCTCACATGTATCTAGGACAGAGCATGTCCATAAGTTTTGTATTGTTGGGGTATTTTTAGGAGACCATAGATTATTTATTTTACGAGTTGATACTATAATCTAACTTAAATAAAATGTAAATTGTCTTTATATTACTTTGATCAGAAGGTCCCTATATATAACGGCGTTTATTCTCTGCATTTTCTATTGTGCGATACGGTAGTGCTTTGAACGTAACAAAAAAAAATAGCTAATAGTTTTACATAAAAATAAAAAAAAATGTGTGAAAAGTCAACCTATTTATACCAAGTTAAAACTTTTTGTATTTGCAAATTCACACGCGTGTGCAAACACAAACACACAAATGGGTGAAGTAGCGGATTTACGCACAGGCAGAGTTATTTGCATGGGACGGCAATTTTTGGAGGGTGGTAAAATTTATATTTTTAGATTCAAAACAATTAGTAAGTATAAAACACTAAAAATTATTATGCCATGTTTATTATTATAATAGGTTTATTATTAATTATTATTATCTATTTATTTTATAAAATTTATTATTAATTATTAAAAGTGTTTCGGAATCATTATAACGAGAATAATAAATCATCATATATGACGAAGATATGGGCGTATGAAACCTCTAATCGGTCGAAAAAAAGATCGATGGTAATGTCGAGTTCAGAGGATCTTTCGGTGCGACGTGTGACTTGGATGCCAAATCTGAATAAAATCGGCCAATTAGTCCCGGAAGAAAACCGCGAACGGCGGAGACAGATTTTTTTTTAACGCGATTCTTAGATTAACATATATTGAAACGTATAACAACAATTTTTTAGGAGTAGGGTTATTTTTTTCTTTTTTCGTTTGTCGATAATAAAGGTTCATTATTTAAAAATGATAAACCAGAAAATGAGTTAAAAAATAAAAAAAACAGCAAATCATTACACAATGATTTATGATTTCCAAATAGATAGAGGATCATATATTTTTGGATATATATTCTATTATATATATAATATATACAAATATACATATATATATATATAATATATATATATATATATATATATATATATATATATATATATAATATATACAAAATATACATATATATATATATATATATAATATATATATATATATATATATATATATATATATATATATATATATATAAACGTATGTGTGCATGCATGTGGTGAACCGACAAAAGTGATTCTCGTTCAACCAATATATTTTAAAGTACTTGCTTATGATTAAATAAATATTTGATTTTCTTTTCTGTTGTTTCCATTTTTTTTTATATAAAGCCATTTTTGGTTTCTCATCACCGAAGGTAGAAAATAAAATTTACTAAAATCGATAAAGTAACAGGCAAAATCAATTATAAAAACAAAAAATAATATCTAAAATTGGTTAAAATATACTAAAAAATATAAAGCTATGTTAAAAATTAGAGATAAAAGACCAGTAAAGCAGTAAAAGACCTACTCAAAAGATACTATCAATGAATTGAAAGAAAATGATGGATTCGATTAAACATTAAGCATGGTATTATTGGCGAACTGTATTTTGCCATTAGAAGTTGATGAGAAATAACTTAAATCAATAAAAACCGCTAAAATTACTAAAAACCACTAAAATTATGGGACTTCAAGTTATGAAAAATGTAAATATTTAGAGTTGATCAAGGCGAACGCAGACGAGAGACCTCTACGTGCTGAGTAAAATGACGAGCGTCACCGAGGACAATGATCGGGGCCCGACCGCTCTGCTCCGAGGGTATCCGAGAGTAGTCGAAAGGAGCCGATGGTATCGCAAGGTCTGATACGAGAGCAATTAGGAACCAGGGTTTTTAATTATAATTAAATCAAGTTCAGAAAAGGGGGAAAACAATTTAGGAAAGGCAAAAAAATCAGTTGAGAAGACTATATTTACATAAGATTTAAATATTGGGAAGGTTAAAGAAAACGTAAACAAATAGGTAGGTAAAAGTAAGCATTGGGAAGGTTGCATAAATCATAGACATTGAGAACATTATGTAAACTAGCCAGGAAAATTCTCTAGTGGAGTAAGATGCTGCGCCCTAGCGGACCGAAAATGTATAAACATTGAGAAGGTAATAGACAATCTAAAAAAAAAAAGAATTAGGCAGGCAAAGGTAAAAATTGGGAAAAATTGCATAAAATAATAGCTAATAATAATGACGCCATCTATCCAGATATTACGAAAGGATTAAAAGGCTCTATATCATAGTTGTCAATGATAAAGAAACTTTAAGGATTTAATATTTAATTCTTTTACGGCGTTTTAATAGTTTATACTATGAGAGATTAAAATACATATAAGATTAAAAAGTTGTTTTGTTTATGTTTCAGCGAGATGAGTAATGATAGAGGATTAACACTTCAAAGTCCATTGTTTACTTTTAAAGGAAGGATTAACAACTCCTAAATCATTCTTTATGTTTTGGCAATAACATCTCAAAGTCCAAAAGCTGTTAAAGGATTAAGAATTAGTGTTAATTAAGGATTATTTAATATTTATTAATAAAAATTTACTGCATCGTGTTCGAAGTTGTCAATACCGATTCGAATACTTTGAAAAAATTTCAAAGCTATGAAAAGGTGCAACCTCTTGGCCAGCGTGATACCATCGTTTCGATTTATCGATATATTTGTAAATTTGTAAGTCCATTGATTATATAATCAGAGATTAAAAATACATAGAAGATTAAAAAGTCGTTTTGTTTACGTATAACAAGCATTAATTAATATTCATTAATAAAAATTTACTGCATCGTGTTCGAAGTTATTAGTACCGACTCGTGTACTTTGAAAATATTTCAAAGCTATAAAAAGGAGCAACCTCTTAGGTCAGCGTGATACCGTCGTTACGATTTATCGATATATTTGTAAATTTGTAAGTCCATTGATTATATAATCAGAGATTAAAAATACATAGAAGATTAAAACGTTGTTTGGTTTACGTATAACAAGGATTAATTAATATTCATTAATACAAATTTACTGCATCGTGTTCGAAGTTATTAGTGTCGACTCGTGTACTTTGAAAATATTTCAAAGCTATGGAAAGATATATCCTCTTTGGCCAGCGTGATACAGTCGTTTTGATTTGTCGATATATTTTAGGGATTAAAAGTTCGATAGGAATTAAAGAATTAAAAGTTAATCCTTTTAAGACCATTCATTATTTATACTATCAGATATTAAAAATACGCAGTACATTAAAAATTGTTTTGTTTATGTTTCAGCGAGATAAGAAAGATTGGGGATTAAGAGTTCAAAGTCCAAAAGTTGTTATAGGATTAACGAGCCCTACTATTTATTTATGTTTTAGGGATTAAGAATTCAAAGTCCAGCAGTTGATATAGGATTAAGGAACTCTACTATTTATTTATATGTTAGAGATAAACAGTTCAAAGTCCAAAAGCTGTCATAGGATTAAGGCCTCTACCCTTTGTTTATGTTTTCATACATTTCGCCCAGATATAGGTTATGATTACATAACCGTTGGGAAGGTTACAGACTATAAAGTGGGTACCTGACCCTATAACAAAGCCTTATGTATCTCAAACGGTAGAAAAACAAAATGGAGGTCTGGTACATTCATGCCATATAAAGTGGGTACCTGACCCTTCAACAAAATCTCAAGCCTCTCAAACTGTAGAAAATACAAAATGGTGGTGTAAGAAAAACAAAATGGGGACCGGGTACACTCATGCTCTATAATGTGGGTACCTGACCCTTCAACAAAACCTCAAGTCTCTCAAAATGTAGAAAAACAAAATGGCGGTGTAGAAAAAAAAATGGCGGCCGGGTACACGCATGCTCTATAAGGTGGATACCTGACCCTTCAACAAAACCTCAAGTCTCTCAAACTGTAGAAAATACAAAATGGTGGTGTAAGAAAAACAAAATGGAGGTCTGGTACATTCATGCCATATAAAGTGGGTACCTGACCCTTCAACAAAATCTCAAGCCTCTCAAACTGTAGAAAATACAAAATGGTGGTGTAAGAAAAACAAAATGGGGACCGGGTACACTCATGCTCTATAATGTGGGTACCTGACCCTTCAACAAAACCTCAAGTCTCTCAAAATGTAGAAAAACAAAATGGCGGTGTAGAAAAAAAAAATGGCGGCCGGGTACACGCATGCTCTATAAGGTGGATACCTGACCCTTCAACAAAACCTCAAGTCTCTCAAACTGTAGAAAAACAAAATGGCAGTGTAGAAAAAACAAAATGGCGGCCGAGTACACGCATGCTCTATAAGGTGGATACCTGACCCTTCGACAAAACCTTAAGTCTCTCAAACGGTAGAAAAACAAAATGGCGGATGGGTGCACTTATGCTCTATAAGGTGGGTACCTGACACTTCGACAAAACCTCAAGTCTCTCAAACGGTAGAAAAACAAAATGGCGGCCGGGTGCAATCATGCTCTATAAGGTGGGTATCTGACCCTTCAATGGGTAGAGGGGGTAAATCTTGTTGGCGGAGCATAGGTCAGGAGGTTCCATGGGTCACGTGGCTGGATCACGTGACTAATCCTTGTGGGCGGAGCGTATGCCAGGAAGAACCGCGGGCCACGTGACTGGATCACGTGACTAAAAATGGACGGGCCATAAGGATCACGTGACTAAAAAGGGGCGTGGGCTAATAGTTAAGGTTAGGTCGAGGTGAGACCACGTGGCAGTTAAGGGTTAGGTCGAGGTGAAAATTCAAATTTCCCGCCACAGGTCACGTGACTAAATGCTGGCTTCTGATTGGCTGCTCACAGATGGTGTGCCAGCTCCCTTGTTTTCCCTCTACTCACCACCTATGACCATTTCCCGTGGGAAAACACTTGGTATGAATTGCCGCCCGCATGGCATCCGCTGCCACTCCTTTTCAGAATCTGACACGTCACATCTGCATCTTGCATTTTGTGTGTTCCTCATTTATTTCTGTCCGTCTCCTGTCAATCGTATGACTTTATGGCCCTTTTTGCCAAACCCTAAGGAAGAGCTTCCATCAAGATATTCATCCAAAGGCTATCCCCCTCTCCTATCCTACGAATCCATCCCCTCTCCAGTTCTAGCCCTATAAAGGCTCCTTAGATCTATAGATACTTACTCTACTTCTAAGTCTTAGACTAGATACTACACTTGTAACTTTTATAAGAATAAAGTCTTTTAAGTCTTATCTGTTGTTGGTTCGTTGATTGGCGCCCAAATAGGGTCAGTAAGCATCGGAAACTCACTAATCCTCGTGTAATTCTCACTGTTCTCATGTAATTTTCACTGTCCGAACCGAAATCTGAAGAACTTTGGCTGGCAGACCCACTCACCCGATGTACCAAGATTCTACAGCAACATCCATTGTAAGAAAATCACTCATCCGAGGTATTCTAAACTGACGTCTCCTGTTGGCCCACTGTTACCAGGTACTGGCAGGGAAGACACCGACCTTCTTCAGTAAGCTTAATTTAGATTTTATTGTATTTTTATAATTTATACATATATATATATATATATATATATATATATATATATATATTTATTTATTTATTTTATATTATAATTAATGCCAGATCCGGCTCTTAATATTATTTCTGAACAAATTGAGCAATTAAGACAATTATCAAAGATGGCACTATTTGAGATAAAAAGTTCCGATTATGATCACATTCCTCAATTCGATGGGAACCCCCATAATTTATTAAAATTTGTAAATGTAGTTAGACAAGTCAGAAATATAGTGTGTGCACAAAATAATTCTTTTAGGGAATTAAATGAAAAACGTTTATTGAGTAAAGTACTTGCGAGATTAACGGCCGAGCCTGACTGTATTTATACAACTTGTGAGTTCGAAACAATTGAAGATCTCTTAGGTTACCTAAAAAGAACTCTAGATCTCACCAACAACTCATGTTCGAACTATTTAATAGTAAAATAAGACATAAAGAGCATCCCTTTGATTTCCTCCAAAGACTTGATAAAAATAGAACTTTAATAATTTCACGGCACCGTATCGACAGAACCACTAATAGGGAAACGGTAATTGCTCATTTAGAGTACCAATTACTGTATCACACGTACAATTGAAATTTTCGCGATTACAATACTTTCTTTACTTCGTACGAGGGTGTAAAAATACAGTTATTGTAGGAAATAAATCAAATTTATATGCCTTGTATATAAACTTGTTTGTAAAGATCATAAGATCGAGATGGCATTGTATCCTCCTTCACTTTACGTATTCCGTTCTTTGTTCTGTTGCAGTACTGGCCGCCTGTATAATGCTCAGATGCACTGTTTATCATTTTAAATGAATAAACTTGTTTATGCCAAACTTGGCTTTGATATTTCATTATATTTATAACCCCAACAGTGGTTATGGGCCCAGTAAATGAAAATCATAGTCAGTTTGAATGGCAAAGTTAGTGTTTTTTCTAAAAACAGTTTGTTTTGAGTTTAGTGAATTGTGAGTTACGATCTTCTTTGTTAACCTTTTTTTGTGTTGTTTTTTCGTGAGAATTCTTATTAAGAATAAAGAAAAATGGAGAACTCCATAAATTGGCCAGGAATTAAGAGGTTAACCGGACGAGAAAATTATAATAATTGGAAATTTAGTATCGAAATGCTTTTAACGGCCGAAGATTTATGGGAAGTTGTTATGGGAACAGAAGAGGACAGAAATAAGGACTCCAAGGCAAAATCAAAGATTTGTCTCTTGATGATGAGTCATTGTTCCCCATGGTACAACCATGCAAATCAGCCAAGGAAGTATGGGATAAACTAAAAGGAACCTATGAAGATAAAGGGCTCACTAGGAGATTATCTTTGCTCAGGCAATTATTCAAGATCCAATTGGTGAATTTCAGTTGTATGGAAGAGTATATAAATGAAATTCTCTCGATATCCCCAAAACTAGCTGCAATAGATGCTGGTTTAGATGATGAATTTATAGGAGTACTGATGCTCAACGGTCTCACAGAGGATTATGAACCTATAATTATGGGTTTAGAAAGTACAGCTGCCAAAACAACATCTAACCGTATTAGATCAATGTTAATACAGAAAGTGTCGAAAAATACCTCTGATGAAGAATCTGCACTAACATCAAACAACAAGAATAAAGTAAGTACTATTACCTGTTTCAATTGCAATAAAAAAGGACATAAGGCAAATGAATGCATAGAAAAAGTAGTTTGCAGAAATTGTAACAAAAGAGGTCATAAAAGTAACGAGTGTAGAAATAAGAAAAAATGGAATAAAAACGAACATAATAGAAACACTACATTGTTTGCTGCGTTATCCACTGCTCCAAGTGACACTAAAGACTGGATTATAGATTCTGGAGCTACATCCCATATGTCCAGGAATAAATCATGGCTAAAGGACATCAAGGAAGTCAAGAAATCTCTGTTGCTAATAATGATAAATTAACACCAAAAGGCGTGGGAAATATTGAATTAAGCAGTGAGGTGACCCTTTCTAATGTTCTTTATGTGCCGAATTTAACCTGCTAATTTAATGTCAGTCAGCAAGATTGCTGAAAAGGGCTTCAAAGTATTGTTTGATGCTGAAAAGTGTATAATCTGTCAGGATTGTGAGGTGAAAGATGACATCTTAGTCACTGGAAGCAATGTTGATGGTATTTACAAACTAGATCAAAATGTTGAGAAGGTAAACTTAGCAGATAAAACTAAACATACTGAAAAATTACCCAGAGAGTTATGGCATCGGAGATTAGGCCACCTTAATAGAAAATGTATGTCAATTTTGCAGAAGAAATTATCAGTAGGTATAAACTTTAGTGACAACAAAGATAGTGACTGTATCGCGTGTATGAAGGGAAAACAATGTAGAGAACCATTTGGAAAATTTAAGGGTATCAGCTCTACAAGAAAACTTCAACTTATTCATTCAGATATTTTTGGACCCACATCTGTTCCTAGTTGGGGTGGGCATCGCTATCTTATTACGTTCACTGATGATTTTACAAGAAAAATATTTTGTTATCTAATAAAATACAAAACTTCTCAAATTAGGTAAATAGGACTTTTATATCAATATGAATGTATTTACTAGATTTTGGTTAAAATTGTTGAGCCGAAAAGGGTACTTTACTTGAAGGTCATAATAATCTTACATCAAAAATTATATTAAAATTATATACAGAGATCATATGGTTCGGTAATAAAGGTTACAAACGCGATTTTTTTTTCCACTCCTATTAAACATTTTTATTACTTGTTTTAAGTGCTAAAATTGAGTGTAAAATACTGGTTATCCTTCCCATTTGTGAGATGAACAAGTCTGCTGCAGTAGAATAAGGTATTAGTTAAGTGGGTTCTTCCGCTTAAAATGTCGAAACCGTCGATTTCAGTGACATTAACAGTTCTAATGTTGTCACGGAGCATGAAGAAATCTTTTGGAATCTAGTTACCTACTGAAAGAAAACGACATATAATAATGGAATGAGACCTCCCCAGAATCAAGAGTATGTGTGTGTGTCAATAAATGGATATCACGACGCCGAGTGTCGTTTCTGAGATACTGCAATCTTCGGAAACTAATAAACAAATTCAAGATCACTTTTTGAGCCACCGATTTAGAGTTTATTAGGCGTATAAGGAAGTCATGTGTTGTCCACATCACATATTTTATAGTGTTGTGGGCGCCTTAGTCCATATGCTTTATAATCATTCTGCTTGTTCTCTATTGTGCTTTTCTGAGCAATAGTGTTTTCCAAGGCAAGGTCATTAGCCCTGCGCTCAACCCCCAATCTGGAGGGCAGGGTCATTTATTCTCAGGATTTCCCTCCCTTAGGCCAACTGTTTTCACCACAACTCAAGAGCTTGCCCTGTCTTTGGTTTTCTTTTCGAAGATTATCTTCTCCTAACCTTTGAAGACCCAACTTCAAACCATGCAAGGCAGCACTACTTGCCATGTCAGAATATCATCATTGAGCTTTGTGGTTCTTTGATGGATGCACTTGCTACAGTAACATCTCTCCATGTTCTGCTAATATAGTCCCCTCAGTCCGGGCGACTTATTATTGACTCAATAATATTAACCGCGCAAAGAGGGCTTTTAAGAGTTAAATCTAAGACTATATGTGTTAAGTAGCAAATGTGAAAAAATCGCATTTTTGGCATTACTTGGTTTTATTAATTTGACAGAAGGATATTTGCTTATAAAAAAAATCTTATGAGCACAAATCAAGGAGAGAAGTAAAAGGGTCCAATGATAAAAAATATGGTACAACTACAGAGGAGCGGCGCACTATCAGAAGAGTCTAGAGGCTGAATCGAGTATCGTCTCATTAGCGATCTCTGGGTCCATTCTTCTTAACTACGTACCTCCTTTTTTCACACTTTCTTATAAATTTGGTTTTATGCTCACCGCTTAAATCTGTTTTTTTACAAGCAATTTTTCGATTGCTATTTAAATTCGTATTTAGTAGTTTTGGAGGGTGCAAAAACGAATATCAACTTTGTCTCTCCCTAAAAAAAATATTTTACCCCGCTTTGTTACGTCGCACAAATTTTATTCCGAGTTGCTACACACATTGTGATTTAATTTTGTTAGATTCTAGTTTGCACCTATTTATGATAGTTAATGGGTAATTTTATGTCTTTTAATTATTAATTTAATCATTTATAATCATAATGGATAACATTAATAGTACTTATTTTTGTAGAAAATTAAATTAATTATTTAAAAAATTCAATTGCGATAGTAAAGTAGTAATTTTATGGTTTTTAATTATGAACATATTTATTTACCTTATTTTTAGATAATTAAATTAGAACTAAATTAATGAAATTAATTATTACAAATGTTTATTAATAATGGCCTTGAATTATGAAGATCATTTAAAAAAAAAATTACTTGATTAATTATTTTAATGTATAAAAATAAGTGAAATACTTATATTCTTATGTGAAAAAGGGGAAGATGTTATGTACATTAAAATAAAAAGTAACTTTTAAAAACAAAACAAACAGTTATATCCAAATAAGAATCAATTTGCAAACTGTGAAACAGCTTTAAGCGGTGAGCATAAAACCAATTTATAAGAAAGTGTTGAAAAAGGAGGCACATAGTTAACAAGAATGGACCCAGAGATCGCTAGTGAGACGACACTCGATTCAGTCTCTAGACTCTTCTGATAGTGCGCCGCTCCTCTGTAGTTGTACCGAAGTAATAAAATAAGGTCAGAAGTTACAATTTTCTAAGTTTTTCTTTATAGTCCCTGTTCAACACACAAAAAAAAAGTTAAGTATCTTTGCACATTCCAGCTCTGTTTTCGCTGAGGCAGAAAGGCCTGGTTAGGAAATTGTTATATTCCATGGGTTTGCTATAAAAACATAATTGAACTCCGCTATAAAAGAATTAAGCATACTTGTGCATTGTATTTAGCTCAGGGAAGATGGGCCAGAATTCTGTACCAGTATATTATTTAGTATTAAACCATTATAATTACCAATGCGCTATAATAATTTTATTTAATGGACGTATTATAATTTCCTACCCAACAAAAACATTCGTATAATGAAATTTTAAAGTTAAAATTTTTGAAGATTAAGTGTGCACTGTTAACTATAATGATTATTAAGTTAAGACATTTATTCTTTGTTAAAATTATAATAGAATCATTTTGTTAAACTAAAAAAAAAGGGCTCTTAACAAAAATATCATCATGCAATGTAACTGAATCTCTTTAAACTTTCTGTACATCAAATTTAATTTTTATGTATTGAAAAAGTTTTAGTAAACTGGTTTAATGGAAAAAAATTGCTTCATTAAAGAAAATGAATTTTATTATTAGTGAAAATTTTTAAAAATTTACCAGAAATTGATAATGGCTAATTACCTTTAGTAGCACTTTATACATCATTAAAAAAATAAAACATTTAAAACCCAAACAAAAAATGAAATGGGATATCAAAATATGTTAACCCGCAACTTCCATATCTAAAAATTTAACTTAAATTTTATATTATGCTTAGTTATCCAATTTTTATGTTATTGCTGTTTATTCCATAAATATAACAGGTAAGAAAAAAAAATGAACACAAAGTGAAATAATAGTTATTATTTAAGTCACATCGAAGTCATTTCTCAAGAAAAACCTGAAGTTTATTGTGAATAGGGGAAAGAAAACAATAGTCCCTTGGGAAATTAAAAAAATTTAAACCAATGTACAAATAATATGTAGAATAAATATTTCATCCTTCGAACTTACAAACTAATGAAAGAACAAAATAAAATAAATAAATCTTAACACGGATGTAATTTTGTTCGGAGACAAAACAATGATAAGGCTAAGTTAAAGAGGTTATGGAAAATGGAATTAAAAAATAAAATTTTGGTTCAATACTTTATCAATATAAAATATTCTGTATGCTGCATCAACACTGAGTATAATGCATGAGAAATATAACACGAAACACATTCAACACAAAAATGTCTGGCGAACAAAAGATCATACAAAACTTATCATAGTAGGATTAAAGTAATATTTTACAAGTAATATTATACCACATCATACCTTACAAAAACTTATTATTGAGCAATATTCCCTTTCCTTTCAGTCTACAATTAATACAACAATAACAAATTTATTCAGGGTAGTATCCGAAATAATAGGAAAATAAAACCCAACAGTTCTATTCTCTTATTAAAATCCTATAAATAATACAGGTCCTATTCACAAATAATAACAACAAAAGAAATATGGGATATGATAAGAAAAACAAATAAAGATACAATAAAGACACTAAAATATAACATAATTTGCAATACCGTGATAAGACAAATAACACTGACTAATAAATTTATTGTATAATAATAATTTGTTGGAATAACAGGTGTTAAAATTTAATAACTCAAATCTACTTAATATTAATACAAAAAAAATAACCAAATAACAACTAAAGTATATTTATCTGATTAACAAATAAACATACAAAATAAAAATATTTAAAAAATCAGCATTTCTAGAAGGGAAATGTTTACATTAAGAATTTTCAGTTATATACAACGTACAGGAACCAAATGTATACATCAACCTCAATATCCTCAATCACAAACAGATAAATTGAAATGATAATAAAACAGATTAGTAAAGATCAAACGAATACATGACAATACATAAATTAAAATTATCAACGACGAAACACTTCATGATTAGATAAAGTCATTCTGTAAAATATCATTTATCTGTACGCACAATTAAGGGCCTCAGCAGCCGAGAGGCGGCACAAAGGAGCTATCCTTCAAGGGAGGTAGAGAACAGCATACCCTGATTTAGTACAAAGTTCTGTGTAATCTTTCATTACACAATTAATAATTTAACACTTGTTTTCATTACTTAACAATAATATCGCCTAACATTCTAAATACCATTAGTATATAAGCATATAGTTCATTTACAGGTACAAAATACCGAACTGTTATCCTTAACAAATAAAATCCACCTATATACAAACACCTGGATCGAAATCTTAATGAGTACTTTCAATAAAGTATTGAGAAGGCAAGAAGAGGTTCTACAAAATTATATTGTCATGGCCAAACGTTAAAAAAAAAAAAAAAAAAAAAAAAAAAGAAATCCAAGAAAGGATCAAAATGCAAAATAAAATATAATACTACATACAAATTCAGAATAACTCCCTTTACTGAAGATAGAGTAGATTTATAGGGGAGTTACAATTATGATTCAGTATAAAAAAATAAATATTCAGTAGAATACTAAGCAAAATATAATCATTCTACTGTTTTATAACAGTATATCTCAGAAAGATGTTTGATATACATTTTATATATAGATTAAATATATATAAAACGTGTGTATTACATAAATACATGTTCAGGACGAATCATTTTTATTGAGTGTCTTTACATAGAGACAAGAGCTATTTAGGGAATCACTATGCATGGAACAGTGTACATGTAGCGCTCTATACATTCTGAGCACTTCTACTTCTAAAACAAAACAAAAGTTTAACTAAAGCTACGTAACAGTTGAACCCTCTCTGGATCAGAACGATAATTGGCAAAACAAAATGCAACAAGATCGCTGCTACTATGTTAAAATACTTTCATATGAAAGTTTTAAAAAAAAAATAAATAAATAAAAAAATCAATGACGATCGAAAGAGTCGTCCTCATCATTAGGCCACTTTTTCATATCGATAACGAGTTCACTTTGTGTCAACATCAAAGTCGAGCACAAGCAGTTTTGTTTCTTCATTTCCATTTCTTGATCCAACAGCACACACTAATTTTGTTTCATTTGCCCTGATTCTCCAAACGACTCCACCATTCCCACCACTTCCAAGTGACACAAGGTTGCGAATAAATTCTCCTGAAATTATATTATTTATGTACATACTATGTAAGAACATAAATATTTGAGTAAATGATAGCAAGTTTTTAAACAGAAATCAAATATATAGAGGTTTTTGTTGTATGTTTGAGTGATTTAATAAAATAGAAGCAATGAATGGTAAATAAAAAAATTTCATTCATTTTTTTTAGTAAAAAAAAAAAATTCAAATTATTTATACATATAACTTGTAAAGACATCATTTACAATGTTTTTTAGTCTCTACTTTCTCAAATGAATTAACAGCAAATAAATGAGCGACTCTACAGCAAGAAAGATTGTATTAGTGGAAAAAAAAAGGAAAACAAAAATAATTATTTTACGAAATGAAAGTAATTCTATGGTGTGTGCGTAAAGCGGTAAAAGTCATTTTTTTGCAACAATCGGTTTAAGTTATATTTTGTTCTTTATAATGAACTTTATCTAAAAAATGAAAATGAAAAAGGATATTAATCACTAAAACAATGTTGATATGGAAAGTGAACACTGTTCCGTTGACTTATTTCCTTTTTCTCAAAGTTCATTAAAAAGAATAAAATATAACTTAAACCCATTGTTGCCCAAAAATGACTTTTACTGCTTTAATCAAACACCACAGAATTAATATGTCTTAAACACGATGGTTTACTAAACTTGAACAATTAAATAATTGGAGTAAGAGTTTCATTTTCCGAAATTTCAAACTTAAAAAAAAAAAAAAGAAGCAGATCCTGCTGCCTAGTGTTACATCCAAAATGCAATAGCATGAGATAAAAATTAATTACTCTAATTTATTGCATATCAACACTGTTTGATATATAATTTGTTGTTTGTTCTAAATGTTCAATAATGCATACTTTAGAGTTTATAAATATAAAAATGCAGTACCTGATAATTCATCAGTTTTTGTTCAGCTATGAAGTCCAAGAATACATAAAATATACATTTCATGTATATTTTCAAAATTGTTTAGATCACATATCATCGGTCCCATGTTAAACTTACAAAAGAGAAAAATTCGAATTCAGATACAGCCTATAGTAAAGTTACGAATTTGTTATGGAATTTGAAAGTGCTGAAATTGCAATAGCACTTTTACAAAAAAGTCTTAAAGTCTGAAGCTTCCATGTTTAAGAAACAAATATGCATACTACTATAAAGGTAAATTAATAATTGCACATGAAACTATCAGATGAAATGAATACAACACCAACAAAGAAATTTAAAAAAAGTCTAAATCACCCCTTATGCACAGAAAAATATAAGTTTTTTTTTGCTCACCTGAAAAATAGTGATGATTTTCACATTCGTTAGTTTAACATGGGAACGACGGCATACCCCAACATTAACCATCAGCACAGTTTTTGAATCAGGATTATTTATGTTTAAATTTATATAAATCAACAGCCAACTTCCAATTTATGTTACCATAAAAAAAAAAAAGGGTCCACTACCCATTTGATACCTACCATACGCTTATACCTGATATCAAACCAGTTGAAAAAGGTTGGGGACCCCTGTCATAGGTTATTATATATATATATTTATATATATATATATATATATATATATATATATATATATATATATATATATATATATATATATGTGTATATATATATATATATATATATATATATATATATATATATATATATATATATATATATATATGTATATGTATATATGTGTATATATATGTACATATGTATATATATGTACATATGTATATATATGTACATATGTATATATGTGTATATATATGTATATATGTGTATATATATATATGTATATATATGTACATATGTATATATATATATATGTACATATGTATATATATATGTACATATGTATATATATATGTACATATGTATATATATGTACATATGTATATATATGTACATATGTATATATATGTACATATGTATATATATGTACATATGTATATATATGTACATATGTATATATATGTACATATGTATATATACATATGTATATATACATATATATGTATATGTATGCACTTATATGAACATGATACTAACTTTTGTTTGCCAATGGTATTCTATTAGAAAACTTAAATAACTTTTGCATTCAAGTGGCTTCTTCTTTTTTTTTTATCATTTATAATCCTTTATTGGGGTACTACTGTTGAGACAGTATAGTGTGTATTTCCAAAGTATTCAGATTCTTAGCAAAGACTTAATACACGTGTTTTAATTTTATTTTTCCAATTACAAAATTGTATATATATATATATATATATATATATATATATATATATATATATATATATATATATATATATATACAATTTTGTAATTGGAAAAATAAAATTAAAACACGTGTATTAAGTCTTTGCTAAGAATTTTTGCTAAGAGTCTTTGCATCACTTGAATGCAAAAGTTATTTAAGTTTTCTAATAGAATACCATTGGCAAACAAAAGTTAGTATCATGTCATATAAGTGCATACACAAGTTCAGTACCTCAGAGGTAAACTATTAAAAGTAATAATTTCAGAGTATTATAGGAGAGAAAAAAGTAGTTTCAGATTGCACTGAATTGCTTGTCATAGATAGTGGTCAATCTTTATATTTGAATTATTGCGTATTTTACTACCCTTTCAGCTTATTCACGATACTTGTGCTTGAAAAATATGGCCAGAATAATGAGAATACAATAATAAAATCAAATTGGACTTACGACAGTTTACCTCTGGCATAAAGAGCTATACTCAAAAATTAATACAAAATATACTACTAAATAAATATAATAATAAGCTTACCAGTCTTGACATCCCACAGTTTAACAGTTCCATCATCAGAAGAAGTGATGACAAATCTGTTATTAAACTGAAGGCATGTCACAGCCGATTGATGCTTGTTAGCTCCTGCAAGACATAAAAAATATAAATAATAATTAAATATTATTTTAAAAATTATAGCTAAAATGACTATTACTTTCTCTTACCTATATACGAAGTATTTAGTAAGGGGAAGTATTGCGATCGTGAAAATTTTTGAATTAGAGTTTTCAACGGAAATACACATTTTAAGGTCCCCTGAGTCCAAATAACTGAATCTCGCAAAGTGGTCTGTGTTTCTGTGTGTATGTGAACAGTCTAGCTCAAAAAACAAAAATTGTACGATACTGAAATTACGTATTTAAAATAGGCACATACGTGTGATGTTACAGCAACTTTTTCGTCAAAATCGACTAACGGGAAGTGCCACTTTATATAATCGATTTTGCACTTTTTTATGATTTTCTCGAAAACGGCTCTAACAATTTTGGTGAAACTTGCCTAAATTATTCTTCATAAAGGCCTTTAACTTTTCATGTATGTAGTACATCATAAGGAAATGTAGGGAAAAAAGTTATAATTAATGAAAAGAATATTTTATTTGCATATAACTTCAAAAGTATGCATTTTATGGTAAATTATGTCTAGACGTGTATGAATAGTAATTAAATTATCTAAAAAAAAAAAAAAAAGACACATTAAATTCGGACCAGTAATAGCAAAGATACAATCCATCGGACTAACCAGAAGTGGTAATTATATCATGGATTTTACAATTTTCTCGTAAACGGCTCAGACGATTTTCTGATTGGGAGCATCTTCTCCTTAAAGCTCTTGTAACTTTTCATGAATGTAGTATATCAACGAGAAAAAGTAGGGGGAAAAGTTATAGCGAAAAAAAAAATTTATTTGTACATAACTCAAAAAGTGAGCGCTGATAAAATTTGATGGTAAATTTTGTATGAAATCATATGAAAGGTAATTAAATTCCTAAAAAACAAAAAATAATTACTTAAATCGGGCCAGTACAACGTATGTCATAAGGACTACTAGACCTTAGAGGGAAAACCGAGCGTGAAGGAGACGAATGGGACCGAACCTCCTCCCACCAAGCCGCCAACCTGTTGTCAATAAAACGCTCAGTAACAAAGTATTGTAATAACATAAAAGTAGAAATTAACTTAATTATTTCTACTTTTAAATTATTTAATGGAAACAAAATGGAACTAAATCAAAACTAAATAAACTAAATCATGGAAACTAAACCGAAACTTTTAAAATATATTTTCAGCTTGACAAACCAAAAATATTTAGTGCACAAAATTATAGTACTAAAGTTATTTAAAAACTAATTTATTATACTATTTAAAGAAAAGACCTGAAGAAGAGCATTCTGCTGAGTTAATTTTGAGTAGTGTGTATGTGAACTGTTTAAAATGATTTTAAAGATTATTGTTATAGATTGGTAAGGGAAATCAAATTGCATCTCTATTTAATGTCATAATATACAATGATAATGAGGGGGTCAGAAACTAACGGGTTCAATTAATTAAATTCAAATATTACCATTTCTCAGATTGTTTATTATTCTCAGATAAAAAAATATTTATAACTCAATATTTACATTTTATTACTTCGACCTCTTGGCTCCTGACCTCCTCAATAATAACTTTTCATGAAAATTTAAGTACATAAATAAACCCTCCCACCCAAACAATTGATGTGGAATTCCTAATATGTCCAGGAAACACAAAAATTAAAATCATTTTAAGAAAATTTCAATTTCAGAACAAAAAATTAATGAAGTCATAGGTTTAAACAGATTGTATGGTGTCTTATATATTAACCCATTTACATCATTGATTAATATTTGAATTTCTATGCTTGAATACGAATAGTGATCCATTGAGTAAAATATGTTTTTTAAATTTTACTTATCAAATAAATTTTTTTAATAAAATTGATCAATTACACTTATCTACAGCCAGCAAAAGAAAAATAACAGTTAACAAATGATTATTCTTTTACACAATTGATGATCAGAGCCCAAATTTTTATGCAATTGCGTATTTTGTTTGCATTCATTTTTTTAACAGTTGACCAAATAAATCTCTTTATGAATCAGTGTAAATTTCACTTACCAAATTTTATGATAAAGGCATTTAAATGCATATTTTGATAATTTTAGTCAAGTAAAAAAAAAAAAATAATAATTAAAATCCAACATTGAAGAAAAAAATCCAGATTAAAATAATCGAAATAACGTTACATGCAATAATTAGTTTCTTAACCCTTTCGCTGCTACGAGCTCATAAAGTCTGGCGGTTACAGCGCCCGGTGTGCTACAAGCTCATATAGTAGACGAGCGGTTGCAGTGCCCAGTGTGCTACGAGCTCATATAGCTAGCTATATGAGCTCGTAGCACACGAGGCACTACTGTCCAGCTTGTTTAGCCTCTGACCGCTACTAGCTTCTATATTAGTTCTTCGACTATCGCCATCTGTAGACTATTTAAAGAAGTAGCAATGTCCTTCAAAGCCGATAGCGGCGTAGGAAGTCATTTTCAGCTTCCTTTTACTTGGCCAACCTTTTACCTGCTCCATGCCTTTTTTTTACTCCCAAATACGGTTTCGCTGAAATTTATAATGGATATCTCTATAGTATATTTTCTGGTATGCTAGTGAATAGTCAAGTACGTAAATATGTCGAAAAAAATTTATTTTGAGGAATATAAGGCGGCAAATAAAAATATATTGCCAGGAGTGAGATAGTGCAATTTGTGTAAAACACGTCATTTTTTGAGAAATATCACACACTAAGTAATTTTTAATTATTAAAAATAATACAAAAATTATAATAAAAAAAATAATACAAAACATTAAAAACATTAAAAAATTTAACTTTTGTTTTTAAATAATAAAAAAAATTAACCCTGGCAGCGCTGGACCACAGTTCGAATCAAAAAGGGGGACGGAAAACATTATTAGAAAATCTAGAATGGAAAAAAAATGATAAACGCTAAACGCAAAAAGTATTCAGCACATGGGGCACTGTAGGCGCTAGACTATCCCGCACTACTGTATCCTTTCACCGTGCGAGTATTACGAAGCCAAAGGGTTAAATATAGATTTTTTTAATTTTATGGCTTTATCTCTCCCCTTCTTGTCCTTTTTAAACATCAAACTCAGTTTCAATTTCAGTTTATTGCTGACTTTATTTACAAGCGATAATATTTATTATTAAATTAAAAGAATAAAACCATAGTATCAGTCTCATTTTTTATTTTTATCTTCATCTTTAACAGTAGCTTTCGGCACTTTGCACCATATTCATCTAAAAATTAACATACATCCAGTAGAAAAATATAAAAAAAACATACAAAGAATTAGATAGATACACCTGTCATAAGGAAATCTGAGCTTATTACCTTGTAATTATTGATTCATTTTTTGAATCTCGTCTAAAATTTTTATAAAACCATTATTTTTCCTATTCGTCAGCGACTTTGGGTTATTAATATTGCCATGTCTAGAGACCTGTGATTATTTAGAATTATAAATAATAATTTAAATAATTACATCATCAAATCTATAATTCAAGATATTAATTGTAAGCCCAATTAAACTCATTGTAAAATGCGAGAGGACCTTCTACCATCTCAGTCATAGTCACTCTGCCTGCAATCTGGGAAATCAACTACCCCCTCTTTATATTATTAACTCCCCACCTAACTTACTAAAATACATATGATATCATATTATTTGCAAATATTGTTTTGAAATATTAGCAGATTCGAGTTTTGAGTTCATTATATTATTTTCATTCCCTGTTATATAGCAGGGAATGAAAATAATATAATGAACTCAAAACTTCAATCTACTAATATTTCAAAAACCAATATTTGCAAATAAATATACCGAGAAGCCACCGTTACCACACAGCACGCAGCCATAGTCAAAGTGTGGGATAATGAGTGAGGATACAAGGAGCTTACAGGTGGGTTGTGGTATAAGATGGCGGGAACAATGGAACAATTTTAGGGTACTTATTGACCACCGGGAAACTTGGGCAGTATGGGGTTTCCAAGAAAGGGTTTGGTCAATAGTAATCCCAAAGTTTTTGACATAGGAGCTGAAAGTGACCTATGTCACTTTCCTTTGATTGCCCTAGCAATCATTAGGAAACATGGGTTTCTTCTGATGGGTTAACCCAAAACCAAACAGATCATGTAATGATTGAAAAAAGGCATGCTACAGATGTGACAGATGTACGAAGCTTCAGAGGTGCTGACTGCTCAACAGACCACTATATGGTCATGATGCAATACTATCAAGGATTACCAATCAACCAAAGGGACAGGCAGCAAAAACCAAAAATTATTGTCTTAAGAAGCTGAAAGACCTAGAAGAGAATAAGAAATACGCAGAAAGGGTGGCTGAAAAGCTGCAAAAGACTGTAGATAGGAGCGGAGATGTGGAAGCTAAATGGCGTTGGATAAAGGAAGCAGTCACAGAGACAGCAAATAAAACCCTTTTAAAAAAACATTGGAGTCCCCAGAGTACGTGGTTTGATGAGGAATGCAGGAGGATGGTAGAAGAAAAAAATAAGGCCAGACAAACAGTGCTCCAAAGCAGGACCAGAGCAAATGTAGAAAGGCATAAAGCCCTAAGGAGAAGAGTCAAGACCCTGTGCAGGAAAAGGAAGGGGGACATGGAGAAAGCCAAGTTCCTAAAAATAAAAGAGGAGTTTGGGGAGCTAAATAGAAGAAAATTCTTCAGTCTTCTCAAAGAGCTCAAAGGAGACTTTAAACCAAGGAGCGCCTTTATAAAGAATGACAATGGCAAACTGCTGGGAGACCCACAGAGTGTTGTGATTAGGTAGTCACAGTATTTTGAGGATATCCTGAATGCAAAAGTACCAGAGGAACTCATTTCAGGCCCATTAAGGTACAGCGGACCAGCCCAAGTAAATATAAATATAACAGAACCACCAGAGAAGGAGAAGGTTGAAGAAGTCATTGCATCCTTAAAAAATTACAAGCCCCAGGAGAGGATGAGATTCCTGTAGAGTTGTGGAAACATCACGTATTAGCAGAGGAAATGTACCATCTGATTTTTGACATCTGGATGTCGGAAGAGTCGCCGCATTATTATGCCCTATTAATATGCCGCATTAATATGCTATGGTCCACCGCATTAATATGCCCTGTTTATAAAAAGAAGGGGGACAAGATGGAATGTGGAAACTATAGAGGAATTGCGTTGTTAAACACAGCATACAAAGTTTTTTCCACTTTGTTGATGAGTAGGATATTCTGGTACTCTGAGAGAGAGGTTGGGGAATACCAATGTGGATTCAGAAAGGATAGATCCACTATAGACCACATTTCAAGTATAAGGAACATGCTAGAGAAGTGCTATGAAAATAATATTGATCTGCATCATCTCATCATAGACTACAGGCAGGCAAATGACAGTATGGACCGACACAAGTTATATCAGGCCATTATCAGGCCATGGCTAAGGTGGTTATCCCGGAAAAATTGATTCGATTGGTGAATGCAACCTTAGAAGGAACGCAAAGGAAAGTAAAGATCCAAAACATGATGTCCAATGGCTTCCATATCAACAAAGGATTAAGGCAGGGAGATCCCCAGTCCCCCATCCTATTCAACATAGTATTGGAAATGGTGATGATAGCTATTAGGACAAATTCTGGGGGGATCATCTATAATCGATTGGCACAATATCTTGCTTTTGCAGATGACATCATTACTGGTCGCACACGGGCATCTCTGCTGGGAGCCTTCGAAGAATTTGAACAGACCTCCAAAACCGCAGGACTCAACATTAATCAAACCAAAACTAAATATATGAGGACCTCCCAGAGAGATTGGGGGACAACGAATGGTCTTAGGACTAGAGAGTACTTCTTCAAGCAGGTACAGGAGTTAAAATATCTTGGGACCAACATCAACAAAAAGAATGATATGCAGGCAGAAATAAAGTCACGCATGATGGCTGGAAGTAGATGTTGCTAGGCGCTCAGTAAAATACTTAGGTCGAAGGCATTACCCTATCAGCATTATTAGACCGGTGGTGACATATAGGAGTGAGACATGGTTCCTCACTAGGAAGTCAGAACGCTTTTTCAATGTGTAGGAGCGGAAGTTGCTGAGAAGGATTTTTGGTCCCTTGAAAGAGGGAAATCGGTGGAGACAGAGAAATAATCAGGAGCTACATGATCTATACAGGGCCCCAGATATTGTCACCTGCATCAAGAAGGGTAGAATTAGGTGGCTTGGGTATGTACAGAGGATGGAAGAGCAGCGTATCCCGAAGAAGCTTCTGGAGGGATACCCTAGTGAAGGACGAGGAAGAGGGCGATCCAGATTGCAGTGGCTGAAGGATGTGGAGGAGGACCTGAGGACACTTGGAGTCCAAAGGTGGAGAAGAGCGGCTAAAGACAGAGATGAATAGCAGAAGATTGTGAAGGAGGCCAGGGTTCTACAAGGACCATGATGCCATCAAATAATAATAATAATAGGAGGCTGTAGATGTAGGAAGGGTGCTGGGAGTTGCTGGTTCGGTATAGATAAGATCCAAGAAAATATTGTCTACGAATGGAGAGAAGAGCCACTTTTAACTCACCGTAAAGGTGTGAAATGTGATAGTGCCTCGAGGTACCGAAGACAAATCTTAAAAAGCAGTTCATGATACGCTTCAGTCTGTCCTCGAGTACAAACGAGAGGCCACCGAATACCAGGATACAAGGAGCTTACAAGTGTGGTAGAAGATGGCGGGAACGATGGTACAATTTTAGGGTACTTATTGACCGTCGGGAAATTTGGGCAGTATGGAGTTTCCAAGAAAGGGTTTAGTCAATAGTAATCCCTAAGTTTTTGACACAGGAGCTGAAAATGATAGGGCGATGATAGGTGATCAAGGAATAAATTAGGGAAGGTGGCGTTGGATCTGATATAATGTATGGCATATTTTGCAGGTTTTTACTGCATAAAAATTCTAGTTCTGTTGATGATAAGTAACTAAAAGCTGTGGAAATGGAATATTCCAATCTGGATGATAAAAAAACAGTCATTGTTTTCAATTTATTTCCAATAAGCAACTGATTATTCCGTCTGATGATGCAAATGGGTTTATGACACACCAGTTGAAAATATGTTTTTGAGAAATACATTAGCCAATAAAAATTTAAGATACATAGATAAAATATTGCTAAAATAAGTTTCAAAAAAACTTACCTGAAAGGGTTTGTAAGCATTGGCCAGTGATGATATCCCAGACTTTGACAGTCGAATCGGCATTACCTGAAACTAAAATATTGTTATCTAACTCCATCCCAGACGTCAACGACTGGTGGCCCATCAGTGTATGCTTACAGACCCCACTTTCCACTTCCCAAACCCGTATCGATGTGTCCAATGATCCACTCACAACATGAATGCCATCAAACTAAAAAATAAAGAACATAATTATCAGAAATAATATTTAAGAATTTAAACTACATTCTAAAAAACATTAACTAAATAATATCCTAAATAAGCATAAAATGACAAATATGTTTGACCAACCTAAAAGAATTAAATGCAAAAAAGTCTTAATTAACACTTAGTAGTAGAACAGTAGTAAGGAAATAAAAACTGAATCATAAAAAAAAAAAAAAAAAAAAAAAAAAAGTTGTTTTACAATAATGAATTAATATTAATAATAATATACACAAGTTGTCAAAACAGTTGTATCTTTGTATTAAATTAATAAGTGCTGATTTAATTAGTATAAAGTTTTCATTCGACAATCCTACCTACATTTAGCAACTGATAATATAATCTATTTCACTAAGGGTTCCTAAACTAATGTAGTGCAAGGACCCCCTCTTGGAGAACATTATTTTTGCGGATCCCATCCCAACCCTAGGTATTTTAATTTTTACTAGTTATTGTTTAGTTATGTTAATAACTAGCTAAGAACAACAAATACAAAAAATCTTGACCACGAAGGCTTTTTATTAAATGAGTCATATCAATAAAAGCAAAAAGTTTGTAAGAAAAGGGATGTAAAACAAATTTCAAAATTGTTTTGCGGAACCCTCGAGGTCTGATCATTATAATCCGATCACTTATTATAAATATTCTTCCATACAAAAGGCAAAAAAACGAAATCTTATCAATTCAAATTAAATATTTCATAAATATTTTTATGAAATATTAAATATTAAATGTTAAATTCATAAATATTTTTTTAGTCTATTTCTGAAAATAAATCCTTCCATTAATGCCAAGATATCAATAATAAACTAAGATATTATGTGATGAAAGTAAAAGTTCTCTTACCTGCAGTGAGTAAACCCTATTAGTGTGTCCCTGGAGGGTGTGGAGGCATTCTTCCCGCTCTGGGTCCCATACTTTGACCATGTAATCATAAGCGCCAGAGACAACCAATTTCCCATTATACTGGACACAGCGAACGGCTGCGAGATGGCCGACAAGAACATGCAGGCACTCTCCGCTATCGACATCCCATACCCTTAATGTTGCATCCCTCGAGCCCGACACAACCCTAAAATATAAGTGTTTTAAAAAATATAATAAAATAAAACAATAATTTGAATAAAATAAATGGCAATAAACTAAGAATTTTAAGAATATTAAAGCAAAATATTGATATATAATATATTATATAGAATTATAAATACAACTTTAACATGGATTTATTAAATAATAAAAAAATCAAAAATAGGATGTGAAAATTTCCATTCCTCCTTATTATGGTTTTATTCAAACTCAGACATTATCACAACCAATAGTTCACGCTTTTACACCATCTTCAGGAGAAATCTTGATATTAATACTTCAATTTATTCATTAACTTTTTCACTCCTAATTAGTCATATCACTATTTCATCATTATGTATTGTTTTAAAACTATAAAAGAAGGAGTGTCTCTATTACATATCCAGAGCAAATATGAATCAGAAATATTCCTACTATAATAGTTTTAAAGCAACATAACAATATATAATGATGAAATAGTGATATGAATTTATTGTTAACCAATTAGGAGTTATTATTACTTATTATTTCAAGTTTATGACTAATTGAAATAATAAGTTAAATCCTAAAGACGAGACAAAACTCTGAAATGTTTGTAGTGATAATGTGACAGTTTTAATAAAAACACAATATGGAAGAAAAGGAATTTTCACATCCTATATTGATTGAAACTTATTATTATTGCAATTGTTAAAATATATTATTTTTAAAAACTTATTTTTTAAATTACATTCATTAGATACTGACCATTAAATCAATTGCATTTGTTTACAGTTGTATTATATAATACAATACAAGTAAATAATACAACTCACTTTTTTTCATGTAAATGCATACACCGAACGGTCGAAGTATGGCCATACAAAGTGTGGATACACTGACCGGTCTCGGCATTCCACACTTTCAGGGTCCTATCCGTACTTCCGCTGATGATTGTACTGCCTGACATCTGCGATGACCAAACGCCTCCAGTATGCCCCACCAAGGTACGCAAACACTGTTGGATCAAAACAATTGTTAATTACCGATTTCGTCCGTGCTTATCAATAGACTTTAGTATCAATACTTTATTTTAAAATAATAACTTCAACTTTAGAATTGCATTTTCTGATAAATTGCAATTTTAAAATTTGTAATTATTGAGTACATATCTGAAC
Organism: Rhaphigaster nebulosa; assembly: GCA_948150685.1. Taxonomy (NCBI): domain Eukaryota; kingdom Metazoa; phylum Arthropoda; class Insecta; order Hemiptera; family Pentatomidae; genus Rhaphigaster; species Rhaphigaster nebulosa. The sequence continues at coordinate 153,557,235 of OX411308.1, read as the reverse complement.
CAATAATTTGGCTAAACTTCAAAATTACCTTTCCCGTTGTGGCTGACCAGACCTTCAATGTATTATCGTCTGAACCACTCACAATCCTACTTCCTGAGAACTGAAGGCACGTTATCACATGGTCATCATGTCCTTTAAGCACTTTCGGAGGCCTAATAGGTTTCACCCGCCAATTCATTTCAATCCTATGCTGCCTCATAAATGCTGCCTAAAACAAAACGATTAAGTTAGGATGTTCATATACAAACTTTATAAGCACTTTTGCCAAAACAAGGCACATCAAACTCCTTCTTTAGGATCATCGGGAAAAACAAATGAAATAAGTACCTTCCAGGGAGATGCAGGTGTAGAAGGAGACCGATGCCGAACCCTTCGGTTGCCATGGGAGGGAGATTCTCTGGTAATACCAGCTTGCCTGCACTTTTCCCTCCATAGTAAGTTGTCTTCAGCTAGGAACCTCCAGTTCCTACAAGTTTGTGCAGCTCGAAGTAGATCCTTTGGCTCAAGGAAAGAAAGTACCAGCAATGCCAGCTATAAAAATATTATATATTATAATATCTTACAGAACTGAGAGATGATAATTATTTATATATACTTCATTCTTAACTCCATTGATAACTTCATTAATTAAAAAAAATATACATAGGATCTGCAGACGATAAGACTGACCATATATACAATTTTTGCACAATTAAATCCTTTAAAAAATATATATTGGAGTGAGTTTTGGTGGACCGTATATCTTAAGGGAGAAGTTGGTCGGGGGGTGCAGTCAAAAAGTAAACTTATATATTTGGATGCCTTATAAGTATACATTAAGCAGGATATTGCTTTATAAATATGCCTTATATATTTGGCACAAAATATATAACTTTACTTATTAGTGTTACTTTTTGACCGCACCACCTTCTCCCTAAAAAAATATATAACTTATTACAATAAGCCTTACTGATGTTTTATTTCATGAAAAGACTATCATTATTTTTCTCTTTAACTAAAAATACTAATTAACAATGGTTCCCATTTTCAAAAAACTTTGTCAACCAAGACAAGTTCAACTTTTGTACGAAAAAAAAAAAAAAACTGTACCACTATACCCCATGAAGATTCTTGGAGTCAGTACTTGATAAGGATCGTACTGTTTCTAGGCTAACGGTTGTGCAAGGAGGTGATTTGGCTGAGATCACACTACACCGCCAGTTTTTCCCCCAATTAAGGATGACCACTTTATAGAGGCTGGGTGTAACCCACAGTGGTCTCCTGATCTACCACAGATACAACAAGATAAATAATTATGTTACAGCTGAACTCGATCCTGGTCCCAGAGGATAGTAGCACAGTGTTTTACTCTCTGACTCATCCTCTTCACTTCTTCGACCAACTATAATTCTGTATAATTTTAATAATCCATAAATTATTTCATCATTCTATCTATCCCCAAATATCAAACTAAAAACGTTATTATCATGATAAAACTATCACAAATCTAAATCATTTGTGTCATTAACACCAATTAAAGGCACAAATTATTGTTTTAGTATAAAAGTTCAAGAATAATTAGTTCAATTATACTTACTTCTTTGGGTAAAAGGGAAATAAAATCTCTTTGGAATTGGGGTTCAATTAGCTGCATCATGTGTCGGACTTGCGAGGGTTCACACGACTCAACTAGCCTGTTGATGGCAAGAATTCTCTCAGCATTTGTCCACTTCTATAAAAATGAAAGCACTGTCAAAATAGTTGTAGAAAATAATAATAGACACATAATTAATAGGATGAGTCATAAAAAATTGCTATTTTTTTTCTAATTTAAAAAAAATTAAAATAACAATAGAATACAAACAAAGTCAGTTCCCAATTCATTCTGTTCAGCCTAATCTTTTAAAAGTCAGTTATATTATTTAATTTAATGATAGAGCATCATCCATTGCATGGTTACAATATTGCACTATACCTTGAGAGCAATATTTTTTAAATTACTTACTAGAAATAACTATAATGTTACTGTAATACACATACCATACAATACTAAGAAACATGATGGTATAATGAAACATTTTGAGAAATCAGTGCAGAAGTATATAACATGGCAATCAAATAAAGTTTATCTGTTTATCTTGATGTTATAGAAAATAAAATCTTTGCAGGAGAAGAAAAAAGTGGAAAATCTAAATATGACAGATATACAGATGGAAACAGATAATCCGGGAGCAGACCATACAGAAATGGAACTGACTGTGGTCGACAACCCCGAAAGGGGAGACGTTGAGATAATACTTCCCCACCAACCAGTCCCAGTTAGCGGCTAAATGGGTACTTCCGGACTACTGGGTCACGCAACTCCTCATGGGGCATAATAGATGCATCTATGAATCCCACCAAAACTCGTGTTGCCAAAAGGCAAGGTAGGGTGTAATAAATAAAAAAAAAATTAAAGGTGTTATTATAAAAGTTTCAGTTAATTGAATTTAAAAAGATACCTGAAACTGAGAGAGCCATTCTGACATCTCAGGTGGAGGGATGTCTTTCGACGATGAAACAGATGGTACCCTCTGCTGCTTCTGTTTGTCATTCGGTGGTGGTTCTTGTTGTTTTTTCTTTCCATTACAACTATTACAAAACAAAAAACATATAAATACAGCTATTTAACAAGTCAATTTAAAATTCTTAAAACTTTTAATGCAGTTAATAAAAATCTTAATGATTCAATTAAAAATGGATTGATGAAAACTATATTTGATGAAATATAAATACAAATAAAACAGCTGGACCATTTTATTTTTAAACAATCTCACTCAATGGCAGCTCCAAATTTATTTCTGGTTAAATTCCTACAAGTTCCAAATTCTTGTTCGAATACTTATTTTAAAATTAATTTTGCTTCTTCGCTTCCTTGAACAAACATGAGGTTTGTCAGCTTGATTAAAACCTAAACACTAATACCTAGTGCAGTTCTTCACAAAATAGGAAAGGAAGTAAAATGAAGAGAATATGACTAACATTCAACACAAAGTCATTCCAAAAATGAATTACAACCACTGAAATTTACCTAGCTATAATTTAGCATGTGTTCAGGTCACTAAATCAAGTATAAAGGTTGTAGTGCATAGGAAGATTCCACACAACCTTGAGTCCCTAAAACAGTGGTAAACAACTAGCCAGTCGGCATTTCACCCAGTTAAGGCATCATTAGGACAAAAAAAATAAGATCACATATATGCAGACAGAATGTAGCACATCTCACATCACCAGTATGTGCAGAAATCTTCGAGTGAGCTACTGTCTCTGGACTTTAGACTATTGATGTGAGATATCCGTCATTTTGTCTGCATATATGTAATCTTATTTTTTCTGTCCTGACAATGCCTGATTTGAGAAAACATCGACTGGTTAGTTATTTATCATTATTTTAGGGGTACTAGGCTTCGTGTAGAATCTTTTATTTATATCTTGACAATTATTTTATATGTCTCTTTTTGAGTTTTTGCTCTTTGGTATTGATATAAAGTATTATTTGCCTCTATTCAATAGGAATGACAAGGCCATTATCTTCTCCAATGCTTATTTTATACTTTTTGTTTCACTTAGCACAACTAAGCACAAAGTGATGCACATCCTTTATTAATCAGTTTAAATAAAAATAGCTACAAGATATTAGTTGGGTAACAATGTTTTAATTACTAACAGGAATATTACAAACTTAAAGATGAAGGTTTATACTTTTTCATATTTTCTGATACCCAGTTTCTGTTTATGTAATAATGTCCCAGCATTCCCACAAGTGTTCCAGTTCTTCTAAAGCAACCCAAATTTGGAAGCCATAAATAATTACTGGAAACAAAAGTTAAATATTTTCTTCAATTATCAATCACCATAAGTTTGTTTCATAATTTGTTAACTATGAAAAACTAAATAAACAAATTAGAAATAATTAGGGGCTAGGCTAGTAGTTAAATACAAAGTAGTTCCAATAAATTAATAAAATTTATCCAACCCAAATTTTCCAAATTATAGAAATTCATTATTTAGTATTTCAATAGCAAGGGAATAATAATGTGCATATTATGGTTAATTCTAATTACTAAACAGTAAGTGGCACACTACATCCCCACAAATTTGGCAAGGACTAGAACATAGTAGTTATTATCTACTTCAAAGCTAATAAAGATCAGCTTCGTACAATAAACAAACAATAGATACAACAGAAAATAATGAGTCATTGAAAAGATTTTAAACATATAGTGATAAATTTTAAATTCGATCTGAAAGAAAAAAAAATTGCAATTTTCTTTGGTATATTACCTCTTCTGCATTCGCTGTATAAGTATCTGAAAATAAGACACTTTTACATAGGCCATATTGGCACTGTGCCAGATTAAAGAGGAAGAAAGGTATTTCTATTTGCTTCAATATTTTGTGAACATAACTAACTACCATTGATTAATCAGAGATTAAATAAGATAAAAAAAACAATAATTTTATCCCAGTTTATGTCTTTAACAATTGAGTATATTAATCAATAAGGTTTGTACTAAGCAGAATATCAAGCAAGCAGTAAATCATTAAGATCAAATAACATAACAGATGTATCCAAAATTAAGCCAGGTTCCTACATGGCAAGAATCACAACTGTCAAACTTTCATGCAGTACATTTCTGTGGGAATGTGTAGTCTTTAACGTTTCAATCGTGAGTAACTACTCACGACCCAAGCGTGGCAGAATCAAACCTTTTTGATTCTCAATTGTGGGCAGCCGTATGTGAAGGCAAGATGTCACAACAGCATCATGGAGTTAAGTTCAATGAAAATGAAATCACATGGTTTTAGGAATTATATTAGACGGAAAAATATTGAACATAAATTAATACTAAGTTCGCCCAGTGGTCAAAATTTAATAAAAAATACAGTACTATATCAGTTTTGTAATTTAGTTATACAATGAAAATGAACAGAAAACATTTTTTTCTGTTATTTGCATGTAAATTAAAATTAAAAAATCGAATTCATTACAGTTCAAAATAGAATCAGTGAACCTGTTCAAGAGATAATTGTGGCAGAGAAAGACACAAAGACAAACCAATGGGCAAAAATACGTTGTTGTTTTTTGGATTCAGAGGGCTCTGAAACATGTAGAACTGTTTAAACTGCACATCGAAAATTTGGCCCGATTACAATACAGCAAAACTTAGATTGACCATCACTTGTTTATCCCTCAGTTTTGGTTAACCATCAGTACCAAAAAACACAAAATAGGCTGGGAATATTAACCCATGATGTGAGAATTTCAAAGGAAAATATTAACAGAAAAGCAGTTTTCTACTTTTTATATTTACGTAACATACAGTAATACTAACAATAATTTAATAACTTACCAACCATATTCATACTATTAGATAAAAAAAAATTGAGAAAGTCAAATTAGTTTTTAAAAAAGACAACTACATCCATAAATAAGTTAATTATAAACATTCATAGGCTGAAAATCTCGAAATTATTCTGTTCGACAGTAAGTGAAAGAACAAGAATAAGAAAAGGGTATTCTAAGAAAATTATAAACTAATAAGTTTTAAGGAGTCTCAGTAATGACTTGAACACTATGAATATGCAAATTATTCACAAATTTGAAGCTATTTTTTATGGGTGCACAGTATTAATTATACAGAAATTGATTTGAATTTGATTATAGGTTAAGGTATATTTCTAATGATATTTCTGTAATCCGTTTATTCACATACCCTCTCTCCTTGGTCCATACAATGATGGTAATTCATGGTTTTTCAGTACTTTCTTAACCTAGGAGCGGTAGGAACATGGCTATAGTGTTCATTGCGCTGTATCTTTGCTAATAATGCTCCAATATCAATGATTTTTTTTTATGCAATTTAATTATCTTTCAAATGAGCATTTGTACAATCAACAAAAAAATGTATCCTTTTCGAGTTATGCAAAAATAAAATATTCTTTCCGTCATAACTTTTTTCTTGGGGATATAGTGCGTGTAGGGATAGTTAAAGGGATTTAAGGAGATTTGGGGCAAGTGTCATCAAAATCTTCTGAACCGTTTTGGCGTTCCACTCTATGGAAGAAATGGTTTTTCAACTATTGTGCAGCCTGTCCTCGATTTGGAACACAGGCACAATGGGTCCAAAACCACAAAGAAAGTAACAAAATCAATCGACTTGTTCAAGAGATGATCGTGGGATAGTCAGAAATAAAGAAACAGAGATTTACCTGCCTTAACGGAAAAATATATCCAATGATATATCTATTTCTATTTTTAATAGTTTTAGAAACTATTAATTATCTTATACAATAATGGAGCTTATTTTTACTATTAAACTAAGCGAAATAGAGGTGTTTTAGTTTAACTAGTTGTAAGATCACTACAAAATAAATAATTAATTAATGATGGCAATAGACTTAATAACAGGAAGGCCAAATTGTGTGAGCGATTCACGGCGCAGTGAGCGGCCATGAACACAAACTAGCTGGCGTAGCTCACTTTTATGTTTTATACCCTGTGGGAACCCGGCTTAAATTGAATTTTTTCATATGGTATGTTTGATAAATAATTAAATTAGTTACCAGCAACTAAGAACTACAAAAATGAAACAATAAAAATCCATACAGGATAAAAATAATTTATAAAGAGCCTGAAAATCCAAATGGAAGGGTTTACTTCAGCTATTACAAATTTTTTTTATATTATGATGAGTTGAATATAAAATCATTGCTAGTTTTAAGTTTATCATTAAAACAGTAATTCAATCCACAACCAACAAAGAAACTAATAATTCTGAATTGTCTCAGAACTAAATATAAAATAATTAAATTTAAATAAATAAAATATGGGGTTTTAAAGCTCAATAATTATAATTATTTACTTTTCTATGTATCCTGATACATAGTTTATCCTGTAATAGTATCCCAGTTCTCGAAATTTCGCTTCGTTAACATAGTAATCCGGATAAGGGAGCCATATGAAATTACTGGAAAGAAAAAGTAAAAGATGTTGCAGCAAGAACTGAAGCATGAGCATAACCATATTTTAAACAGTTTAAACAAAATAAAAAGTAATCAAAGATAAAGTTAAGATTCTCGTTCAGCTAATCATAAAATACGCAGGGAAGTTTAAAAATTTTAATGGTTTCTAAAATGCTCCACAGAAATGTTTGGTTGCCACCATGATTGGTACGTTATTAATTTAATTAATTTGAAATAGAAATATTCTAGATCGGTCCACTCGGTCTTTATCAAATTAGCTACTAGTTATTGATACAAGTTTGAGTGAACTTTATTATTCCTGAACTTAATCCCTTTTGCAAAAAAATTCTCAGGGCTGTAAAAATTTTAAATTTATATATTTTCATGATTTGTGGATGACACAATCAATAATTCCAAAGAGACAGACTTCCAGAGAGGTAATTATTCATATATTTTGAAGACTTTGTGAATACTAGTAAAAGTACTTCTCAATAACTCTTGTTTGTTAGCATAAGAGTTATACGAATGATACAATAATTTGAAACATTTTCTATGAAATAATGGTAACTTGATAGTATGATGACAAAACTTTTGCTAATTCTAAATAATTAACTCACTTATTAGAAGGGCTGTCTTCAGGAAAGAGTTTCTTGCAAGGTAGCTGGCTTCGCAGATCAAGTGAACTTTCGCTTTTCCTTTTTCGCTGAAACAAAAATCAATTATCAGTCTGAATAAATTATCTTACATCACATTGAAAATCACAATTATAAAGCAATTATGACCTATTAATATATGTGTTGGCTAATAAAATTCAAATGTTTTTTTTAATTGGCAAAAAGTGTTATACATCAATCGCCTGAACTTACTAAGTAACTGAATATGGTAGTGAAATCAAATAGATCGGCATTTAAAAAAGTAATCCAAACAGGAATAAAAAGAAAGAAAATAATTGATTTCCTTAAACTAATGGGGTGTATGAATAATAATGACCGTTTTATCAAATTTTAATCAAAGGATGTAAATACGCATTTTAAACCTATTCAATGTTTACCAATAACTAATACTCTCGTGTAAACAATTAAGTAAGCTTGTTTTTAAACATTTGACCCATGCAATAAAGCCTTAGTTCATCAGCTGCAGCCGAACAAGAAAGATAGGGTTTCTTGCGAAATACTCGTAATATTAAAAAAAAAAAAAAAAAGAACTACATCCGCTGAAGCAATATATGAAATTATTCAAACTGAAGGTGGTGTCCTTGACCATAACACAACGCAGTGTTAGTTTTAAAAAATCAGTAGAGGAGATACGTCCTTAGAACCAAAAATGGGCTCAGGATGATCATTAGTGGATATTGATGACATTACATGAGGTTCTGACGGATGTTCTATGAACTCCAAACTTCACTGTGAATAATTAAGATAGAAAAAATGCGAAATTATCACAGTGTTACCCAGCTTTGGTAAACCGTAAAGGTGCTCTAAGTAACAGCAGGATAATGCTTGGGCACACAATTTCAGTCCAATGCAGAAAAAGTTGAAAAATCTTCAGGGGATCAAACTTCTCCCACACCCACCATACAGTACAGACATCGTTCCATCAGATTATCAATTATTTCATCCCATGTCCACTTTCTTCAAGACAAAAAAAATAACAATTTTGTAGAGGTCGACATTGTGGTTCAAGAGTTTTTCGACAGCCGTCCCAAGGAAAGGTAGCAGCATGGTATTGAGCAACTGGCTGAAAGATGGTTGACAACAGTGAATTATAATAAGTTATATTTTGAATATTAATTCTATATTATATTAAGAAATAAAAATATTTCCTTTTTTTTGAAAAACGGTCATTATTTTTTATACACCCTATTAAATACAAACAACAAAAAAGAATCATATCAAATAGTCGATAAAATAAAACATTCTATGAGTAAACTAAAAAAACTCTTAATATCCTTTATAGGGCATTGGTAAGTATAACTACGACCGGTTTATTATAAGACACAAGTGTGATATATCAGAACTTGTTTCACCTAAAATCGTTTTTTGTATCTTTGAAGAAAACTTGATAGTGGTAGTCCCAAAAGGTAAAGCAGATGGGAGTTATTCAGCGTGCATGGTAAGCTATCTTACCAGTTCCCACCAATTGTTCAACAAGGTCTTTTCTGGAAGTTTTGATTTTTGTATTTTAACCTTTACATTTTCCTCTGTAGAAATTGTGGTATCAGTATTATAAAAAATTCTACAAAAAATTTTTTTATGAAAATCTTTTAGGAATATTTTGTCGCTGAGGTAATATCAGCGAAATCATCGATGATCAGCAGCCAAACTCTGTACAGCGTATCTGAATCAGATTTCTTCTGATATGGTAAATCTAGTTTTTATTTATATATCCTTGATTTTTAGTATAGAATTTTATCATCATGTAGAAATATAATTCAGAGAATTTAACAAAATTCAAAAAATAATTTTTCTTATTCAATTTTTTTAAAGGAATTTTTTTTTTTTTTTACTTCTTTTTTTCTTTTTTTTAGTAATAATTTTTATTTTCTTGATCATAGACTTTTAATTTTTTTTATGATTCTGATGATATATTTTAATTTGATTCGTCAGGTAATTATTAGAACCAATGTCTCTAAATGGGCACTGGTAAGTACAGCTACCAATACAAGGAAAGCAATGCTGTAAATGCACATATGCTTAAAACCAATTAAAACATGTTAGTTAAATTTAATATGAAATAATTGAATGAAAAAAATTTCATCAGGGAATTCTATCCATAAAGAACATTATATAATTATATACACCTTTAAACATTAAAGAACTAACAGAATATTATATATTGTTTTTATAAACTTACATAAGGGGTTCTACACTGATAATTAGTGGAATTACAGTTTGCCAGCACAGGGGAAACAAAAGGGGAAACGAAGTCCGCAGGAGCGGTGGTGGCAGGTGGGTCCTCTTCCGCAGGGGACACCTGATCTGGAGGGGACAAGCCACCCTCTGCCAGGCCACCACCGCAATCAGTCTTATCTCCCTCCAATTCGCAGCCTTCGGAGCTCGTTGTGGCTGCCATCTTCTTTCTTCTCAACTCTCTCCTAAAGTGATGTCAAGAAATTAATAAAATACTTTTATTATTGGCAAATAGTGTCCTGAATTTATTTGATTTTTTTTTTTTTATTTTAACTAAATAATTTTATAAGTTTACATTGTCGTCACCACAATTTAGTAACAAATGTGAAAAATCGCACTTCTCTAATTCCCTAGTTTTATTAATTTACCAGGACCATGTAAGCAAAAAAAAATAGCTTATGAATACAAATCTAAGGGTGGTATGCAGATACATTCCTTTATCTCCCCTTGAACGGTCCTTCATTTAATGAACCTAAATCATCATTTAGGTTCATTAAATGAAGGCCTGCTTTAAGCCAATTTGATTGCTGAGACGTTCTTTTTTCTCCCCTTGACAATGTCAAAAAATGGGATTAATTAAGAAAAGTGTGTAACAGGACTGTTACATTTTAAAGCAACCTTCTTGTTTTTATTTTATTAATTCTTACAATTGGTGATTTATCAAATGAAAAAAATTGCCAAAGAAGACTTGAAGAGATCACAAATGAAAACTACAGCCACTGAAAAGAAAATAGAATTGGAAATAGCAATTTAAAAAAACAAAACAATTAAAAGTAAAAACAAATTTTCTTTAATAATTTGTATTTATAGCTTGTCCTCAGTGTGTTGTTTGTTGATGGCATCTTACATTATTTTATTAAATCTTCATTCGAATAGTCCAATAAAACCATTCAATAAAATAATTATTTAAAAAAAGTCATTTTTTGCAATAGTAACAAAAATTGCACTTCCTATCAGTTAAGAGCAGATTCTAGTGAGTGTGAGGAGGGCTTAAGGTAGCGAGGTAGGTCCTTTGTCTCTCCTTTAACTCCCAATATATAGAAAGAGGTTTTAAGGAAGCAAGCTTGAAGGAGTATTTCTGCACATAAAACAGTTTGTAAGGGAGATGTAAGGAACATTTAAGAGAAAGGAACGTTTGAGGAACGACTCTGCGTACCACCACAAGACCCAGAAAAGTAAACAGGCCTAGAAATAAAAAAAAAAATATTCGTAATGGGAATGTTAAAAGTAATGCGTTAAGAACTTATTTGGTCTTCTGAAAAGTAGCTTTATTCAAATTTGTTACTTAAACATGGTAGCGAATATATCAACACTTAACACATTAAACTTTTAATCACATATGTGATTATAACTTTGAAAACAATAGAAGAGAGAACAGGTGGACTGAAAATAAATAAATAACACTCTCCAAAACTGGTCTATATGCCCAAGTATAACACATAAAATAATTGTACCCTATAAGATCAATTCACATTTAACTCCTATTGTTATGAAACCCAACTATATTGTGGTTTTAAAATATGAACTAAGTTTTGGAAGCCTTTTATTTTTTATTTTTTTTTTTACTATATCTTTTGTAATGTTGCCTTGCAAAGAAATGACATTGGTATGTCACAAATGACATTTAAAAGTCAATCTGCATACATTTTTTCTTTTTTTTACATGTGATATGCTATCTTACATTCAATATCTTTTTCTAGAACCCTGAATCGCATATTGTGTGTATCATTTTCAATTTTAATTATTTCAATCAATTTTTATTGTCAAAGCCTTGTATGATAAAAATTGAATAAATAAGAAAAAAAAAGTAGTTAAAGTTTAATAATCTCAACACAAAAAACATTCAAATGTATCATCTCTAAATTAGCTTAATATAACATCTTTTGGTAAGCTATGAAGCATTCAAACATAAATAAAATATTGAATTATTAAAAAACAATATATAATTGATCGATAAAAATATTAAAGAGGTCACTTAAATGGCTCAAATAAAATTTTAATTTGGCCCAATAATTTAGCTGATAAGTAGAGCTAATGGTATTAAATAATATTTTGCAAGACTAAAAATATCCTCTCTAAATGCCGATGTCACAAAATATTTACCACGGTATAATTCCAGGATGTACAGGTCGTCCCAATGCCCCAAGAACAATGAATACACACATTCTGTAAAAATGAACATGTGTTCTATACAACATTTTAGGAAAAATATTTTCTCAGGAAATTCATTATATATCAACCACTTTAAGACAGTAAGCTTAGAGATTTGAATGATAAAAAAAGACTATTTTATTAAGAAACTCTACAGCCAGTACTATCCGACTACTGGTATTTTTTCATTAATTATTTTATTTTAAAATTCATAAAAACTGGTGAATACAATAGTATACAACACAATCAGAGCGCCCACCGAAGTGACATGACATAAGATGAGAATGATATAGCAGCAAAATAACAATAAAATAGTTGTAGTGATACATAATAATAATTAATATATACTGGTATGGCTTATTAAGAATATAGTAAATATATATTTTTTTTTATGACAAAAACATTTTTACCTGTTTAAATTTAATAAGACTTCTAAAGAACTATTTGCTATAATAGTGAAAAAAGTTGGGTGTGTGCTAACTTTTAATTTAAAACAATACATATTTTTAATGAACTAATAAAAAGCTAACTTTATTTCATATCTTTATAATCTTTTTTTTTATTTTATCTATAATAAATGTTAATTTTTTTAATATCAATTTTGATGGCATTAAATTAAAGAAAGAACACTAAAACAATAAGCTTGAAAGTGAAATATAAAAAATTCTAAAAATGTGAAATAAATTATTACCTATAAATTGAAATAAACCACCCGCAAAAAAAACCTTTCAGATTACAATAAACAAATTCGAAGAAATTATTTTCAGTAAATATAAGTTTCCTGTCAAACTGATAATTTCTTATGATAGGTAGTGGCCATCAAATTTCAATATAACATAACTTCTTTAGTCTTGAAAGAAGAAATGTATAAAATTAAAGCAGTGCTACTAAATAAAAATAAAAAATTAAAAGACAGTATATTTAAAAAATTAAAATCTATTAACCTTGTTTTGGGTCAATCATAAAATAAATAAATAGGTATTTAGTATGCAGCACATGACAAAATGTGGAACTTGAACAATTCTGTGACAATGACGTTGCTTGCATCATCTCGCATGTCACATTAATTCAATTAGCATTTACTATTATTTTCAATTCATTTAATAGATTCAAATGAAGATGCAATGTTTAAATGTCTACCCATATATTACGCTACTTCAGTTGATTAGCGTTGTAGCCTTATACCTAACACTAAGTAACAACTGGTTGGTTTTCTTTGGCATCAAATTAAGACATAAAAAACTAGATATTTAGTAAGCCAATAGTTCACCCATATTATTTTAAATTAAAAAACAATAAGATAGTAATTCAAAATAAATCATTTAATACCAAACAATGATTAAATGCTCTTTAAAGTAAATCATCCTCAAAACACAGCAAATCAGAAAAATATAACAAATATTACTGCAGTAAACATAAGAAATGGTTCATCATTTCATATTAAAGAGTTTGTGATACTTTCAGGGATAATTTTAATAAGCAAAATTGAATTGATAACAAACCGAGAAATTATTAAGACTTCAACAATAGAAAACAATAATACACAGCGGTTCAAAAAATTAGATAAGTCTTAGAACAAGGATAGCAGTTGATTCAGAATTCAATAATAAATGATACTTTTAATATAATCATTGTAAAGTATTCAATTTTAAAAATTCATAAAGAACTTTTATCTAAATCTAATCCAAATTTATCCTTCAACAAATATTTATTTATTCAATTATCTTTAATTTCATATAAGAACAAAAAAAACTTACAAAATTCCTTAATGAAAAAACATTTCAGCAAATTGAATTTCAGACAACATACCTTGCTGTTATGCGTGAACAGGTGCATAGAATTTACTGTTCAAGCATCTATCCCTTTGACAAAGCACATAATGGGTGTGTCCCAAAATAGTTATTATCAACAAAGTCTAAAATAAATTTGAAAATTTTAAACTTTCTTAGTTCCCACAGCTAATTTTTCATTATATTTAAATAAACTCCCAATGGCCATGTAATAAGTATCAACATTCATATTTCCAATTAATTCAACTCTTCCCAATACATAGATTTTTTTTAATGTTGATTTTATAAATTAAAAGGTTAAAATAAATTGATATAAATTGATCTCATCTGTATGATGACAGATAAAAAACTATTCCTATCATGTGACTTATTGTAGATAAAAGTAAACAATGATGAATTAACCTCATTCTTAGTCAAAAATAAATAATTTGAGATATTAATTACAAACACTACAAACGAGCAACTAGAACAGCGATTCAGGCTTAATATGAAAAATTAAGCCAATAGTGATGCTAGAGATCTGTCTTTGAAATCATAAAATAAAGCTTCAGTGTAGAGATTACAAAGCCCTTCAAGATATGACTTTTAATAATAGTACATGAAATCAGTGGAAACAACAAATTAGAAACATAATAGCTTAAACGAATAACAGCAAAGTAAATCAATAAACAACATACATATCATATTTAATAATTAATAACCATATTAATCTTCCACCAACTACTTATTTAATACCAAGATGCTAGTTTAATTATTTTTCATCACATGTTCCCACCAAAACTCCAAGGCCTTCAATGAATGCAAACACACATTTCAACAAAACAAAATAAAATTAAATCAAATCAACATAAACTAAATTAAAATCTTCATGTAAAATGTTAAAAGAAACTGGTTCATAGCATCAAAATGTTGTTAACCCATTTTTATAGTATAGAAATTAAATAAATAAATATCTGTAACTCATAATATATGTATTTATTTTACTTTCAAACATGTTGAATTTTTTCGGATGAGACAAACTCAAAAATAAATTCAAACAAGACAAATAAAAAATGTCATATCCGACTAACCTTTCAACATAGTAAATCCATAACAGACTACTTTATTAACACACACCACCTAGCCCTTCTGATTCCAATGCTGACTGAATACCGAGCAAAGAGCATAGTTCTAATGTAATACTTAAATCTTTATAATTAGTTATCTTCACTAATATAATAAACCAATTAGTGATAAATTGCTGTATGATGTAAATTTAAGCGAAAAAAAATTTAAGCGCTGGAAGTATTACTTAAGTTTCATCAATAACTCTACAAATTAAATAATGATAGAGCTAAAAAGAAAAAATAAGCAAGATAAAGTCTCCATAAGTAAAAAATTATTTTACATAGTATTATAAACTTTCGAAGGTCCAATTGTAAAACGTTAATTTTCCCTCCCCCTCATTATACTCCAAAAAAATCTACTCAATCCTATTAACTGACCATACCCTATCGAATAGAAGAAATGGTATTAAAAGGGATAAATTGTATTCCATTTTGCACCAATTATAGAATAAAATAGAATTTTTTGTTAAAACACTCAAATCGATGACTAAGTCAGAACTATCCCGCTACTACTAATAAGTGAGTTTCTTTGCTTTATCTTTAAAGTTTTATTATCTAAGAAACAATCGCTAAACCAAATCATTGCCTAGTGAATAAGGATATTAATTGCTGTATAGATAACTACAGGTTTTTATTTTAAACGGATTGTAAATAATGTGTTTCAGGATTGCTAAAAGGCCATGGTACAACTTTACAATCGGGGCGCGTTATCACTGGCTCGGGCCGAACTTACCCGAAGGTCGCCGCACTACCACATTTCAGCGCCATTTGTTCTAACTGCTTTGTATTCAATTCTGACATTCGTAATCATCGGAATTATTAAAATTATTACTGGTGTAATTATATATTATTTAAAATTACTAATGCTGTCGATTTCCGCTCACTACGCTTGGCCAAGAAATAAAAAAAAACACTAATAGGTTCTTTTCAGTCGAGGACCTAACCGTAATTTCAATTATTACGGCTTTAATTAGATCACAGCTGTCGACTTCTGCTCGCTAAGCTCGCTCAAGAGAAATACCAACCCCAAAAGTTCCTTTTCAGTTGAGGTCGGGTCCATACCCTAATTTAAAATATCACTGCTTTTAATTATAACTATATCTTCCCCAAACCGCCGGGTGTCAACAGCAGTAATAATTTTAAATGATATCTAATTAAAGCAGTAATAATTTTAATAATTCCAAAGAATAAGAATTTTATAATTAAATAGAAAGCCATTAGTTAGCACAAATGGCGCTAGAGAGTGATGGCGCGACGACCTTCGGATAACTTCGGCCCAAGCCAGTGATAACGCGTCCTGATTGTACAGTTGTACCCTAACGGTAATTGTTAATTAACTTATTTACTATATTAAGACCTTTCCCTGCCTTTTAGGCAATATAGGTATTTGCAGACAGGCATAATGGCTCTCTGCTACTTGAAAAACAATTTACAATTTTTTATAATCGTCTGTGCAGCAACATTTCAGCTATCAATATAGCCTGCGTCTGCTTCAGCGCCTCCTTGTTCAGTGGCCTTCCAGAAGCTGGTCCCTTTTCTCCAAGTTGAAGTGGGTTGGGCCAACAGCAGTTTTCCGCTCTTACACAAAATCCTTGTAGTACGGGTAATTTTGTTTGGTGACTAACTAGGGAAAATCGTTCTGTGTGTGTGTTTGTGCATCCACACAAAATGATATCAGAATAATATTATAACTTAGTTATATTATTTATTGCTTCAAATCCTCACTAGATACCGAGATTTTTTTTCATAGGATCAATTAGTCGTTATATGTTTTCATACTATCTAAAGCATGTCTATATTTTTTCATTTTCTTCGAAAATATTGGTGGGATTAGATCTCCTAGTGATTAAAGTTTAGAGCAGATTTGTCCTGGCAATAGTTCCTACAAATATATCAAGAAAGGAAGCATATTTCAACTGTACGCAGGATATGGATCAGCAATAAATATCCGACAGGAACACTATCCATTAAGATTGCCTCCTGCTTTGCTTTGAAGTTAGTCCATTTGGAACCAGTTGGGATTGCTTTCTCCAAGGTGTTTCGACTCGGGAATTCTATAATATTCCCGCACCCCCATAAAGGTGGCACCTGCAGCTGATCCATTGTTGTTTATTCGGGTCCGAGTAGAGGGGTATCTTTCATTAAGCTTCTTCAGGGAGAGAGATCTCATTAATTCAGGTTCGAAGGGCTCCTTCCGTTTTATACCTAGAACTGTAAGGAATATCTGGGGTGATGCAAATCACCTCCTTGCACAACCGTTGGTCAACATACAGTACGTTTTTGTTCAGTACCGTTACAGGTTAATGTTAAGGTACAGGTTTTTTTTCATCAGTAAAATGGCTGAAGTCAAATGTAGAGAACGCTTTATTGAACAATTGGAGGTCTGCAAAATAATCGGGCCTATGAGACAGATAGCTGGAACCATGCTCATAACCAACTTATCATCAATTACTTCAATAAATGGATAACTTACTTTTTTTCTTTTATTCACTTTTTTTTGTCCAAAATTTCCTCTCTGGTGGGGACTTTAGGAGGATCAACACTATTGTAAGAGCAGCTCCAATTTCTTTTATATTTTTACTACAACGGTGTCATGAAGAGGTAATTTCTCAGCGGTACTGAATCATGACGAGATCGGATGAAAGAAATTAAAGTATAGATAGCCATCTCTTTTCCTGAATTAGAGATCTGATGGGATTGAGTATGTAAAGGTAGATATGTGGGGGGCCTATTTAACTGTAGCTCTCAGGTACCATTACTCTAAATTTAACTTTATATATTAAAATGAATATCTCTTCAAACATTGACTTAGTTAAGAAGTAATATCAAATTATAGACACCGAAAAAAATGGATACAAAAAAATGATAAGCGCATCATAAAACTTAAGATTACATGTAAGCTGTACCGCATCAGGTCTTAAGCCGAAATTAGGCAATGAGAGTTCTCCTCGCAAATTTCAATATCGAGTATCCCTCGGGTATTAGGCACAAAATGATAAAAGATTGTGATTCCCGAGTCAACTTGAATCAAGGATGAGTGGCTAGTTGTCGCGAGGCAGTCATGGAGAGAGTGACTCCGTAAAAACTTGTTCCTCGCCATGCTAGAGCATCAGCTATTAAAATCGTGTTTTCAGTTCCAAAAACAGAAGTAGACGCTGTTTGTGGATCAGGAAATTTTTCTATCGACGATTCCAGTATGGCAACTCATTGATTTGGGACATGGCAGTCGATAATAGTGACGAAACAATAAACAGTCTTACGAGAATGACTATGAAAGATTTCGAGTCACTAGAATCACTGGTTGGTCCAAAAATAGTTAAAATAGGTGCCTTTATGAGGCAGGTATGCTGTAACTTTGAGAGAAATGATAATACAATAAAGGATAATTTTTGTGTAATTCAATCCAACGAATTTACTGGTCCTAGTTTATTATGATTCTACACAACGTGAGTATTTGGTGCAAACTGCTTTTGATGCGGATAGTTTACCGACTAGAGCGCGGATGAGGGTGTAGCAATCCATCACATCAAGTCGAGAGGCGAGGGAATGGTCTACGCCATTCGAATTTGGATTTGCGAAACTACCTCGCTTTTATTCGGAAAACTCTCAGTCAAAATTCGGCTTTAGAAATGTACATGCCAGTTTCCAGCGTACCCTATTATCATGGTTGTTGTAATGGGTGTCTAATGTTGAGAGGAAGGTTACGATCAACTTGCGTGAGCACAAACGAGTTCCTGTAAAGTGGCTTTGCTACTTTCGCCATTATTTTGCCAACAATTTCATTTCCTCTGACTAGTTAATTACCACCTGTTTCTGTTCATCATTAATTTTCTTTATTATTATTTTAAAACTAGCATATTGTTCCTCACTCAGTTGTAAATCCATTAGATACCTCAAACTGATTGATTATTTTCTCCTATTGTTTTTGTATGTAGGTATTCTCACTCTTATTTCTGTTTTATAATTTTTAAATACTATTAACAGACCTGAAAATTATTTTATGGACATCTGCCTAGCGATATTGTATTTGACGATAGAAAAATAAAAACATTGTTTTTTTATCAACAATTAAACACATTGTTCATTCTTTATACCATTAAAAAGGTTTTCTTAGGCCTAGTTTTTATGTTCGTTAATATTGCTGATTTTTGCTGAGAAGAGGAATATGTGTATCACATAATAAGTTTCTGATGGACTATTTTAATTTGTTTTTCATATGAATTTCGAAGTTCGGAACATGGAGTTTCAACCCATTCAACATGGAGTGCAGCCGTCTGCTAAGCTAGGTTTCGGGGCAAAACAATATAATTGACGAATTTGTATAATTGACGAAAAATGTACCCTCTTCGAGTTATTCGAAAATAAAATATTCTTTTCGTCAAAATTTCTGTATTCCTTTTTTTCGGAGATATAGAACGTATATGGATAGTTAAGGGGGTTTAAGGAGAAGAGTTGTTAGTGAAAAGAGTTTAGCGCTATCCTTTATGGAAGAAGTGGTTTTTGAGTTATTGCGCAGGGGCTATAACGCACTGGGTTCTCGATTTGGTAGAAAGGCACAACAGGTCCAAATCTGTCAAATCAAAAAGAAAAGAAACAAAATCGTCGATTCGTTTAAGGGATAATCTTGGAAAAGTCAGAAAAAAAGAAACAGAGATTTACCTGCCTTAACGGGAAAAAATGTGAACAATTTTAATATTGTGCACATCTACAGGACAATGCCCAATGATATATCTATTTCTCCCGTTCTTACAGACATGGTGATCGGTAAGACAAAAAAAAAAGCTTGCCTACTAATATACAAATTATTATAAAATATGATTAAAAGCCTATTATCATCTAATATTGTATAAATCATTTAATGTTGTAACAATAATTTAATTTGTAGTTGAAATAATATGTTTTGTTTGTGAACACATTTTTTAAATAAATTTTTATACAAACGTATTTATTTATTTATTTTTTTTCAGAAATAACATTGTTTTGACATAATAATAGTTCAAATCCAGAACTCTGACCAGTAAAATTATTACTTAACAATATTAGGGATGAGAAACAAAGCAAAAGTTGCAAGCCCTCCAAAATATAGCTTGCGCCTGGTCATGTTACGAAAATCTTAGCGCCCTGCGGAGGGTTAAATTTTTATAAAGTGAGTTTTAAAATGTTCACTCATCGAACAAACAAAATATTAAAAAAGGTTAAAGATGTCAAGAGCAAAAAACAAAACTTTTATCTTTTAAAGTTGTAAGACAATGTTGCCAAAAACAATGTTTTAATGATTTTACATTATAACAATAACTTGATTTATTCGTTCATTTTTATTCAAAACAAAGCAATGAAGCTCAAACTTTTATTGCTCATTTAATGGGCCAGTGCCGTTGATAAAGATTAAAATAGATGATGTCTCTTAAATGAATGAAATCTCTTCTTTCCTATGTTTCTGTAGAAGACAGAAGGTTATATAATGAACTGTTTAAGGCAATTCTGAAAATGGCATTCCTGTTGAGGAAAATGAAGTAGCATCAATTGAGGAAGAATATCCTTAGATATTTATTAATATATATTTTTTGCATTTATGTGTGTCTGTGTTAATAGTTTTACCAAATAAATCATGTAATATTCCCTCAACTAGTCTTTCATTGTTTAATAAAAAGTTATATAGTGACATTAGAAGCTTTTACTTTTATTTAAGAATTTTGCATTATGACTACGTAAATAGTTTTTTATTAATAAATGTATTGTTGGGATTAATAAGGTCTAGTATTTCTTATTCTAAATTGATTAATTTTATAAAATAATTTAGAATCCCGTTTGATATTAATAATAATATTGTTATTGATCACTTATATTAATATTAAAAGTTCTTTTCCAAAACAGGAAAAGTCACACACACATGCACACACTATTGTTATGGATATGGATAATTAATAAAATTAACCAATTTTACTTTTTACAAAAAAACGAACAAACCAAAATACTTCCTTATTTTATATTCACACCTCCCATAAAAATAAAAAAACCTTAATATTACCTTGTATACATGCATCCAAATACTTCATATCCCTTACAGACTGCCAAGAGTATTCACTATATTTTTTCAGCACACTTCTGACCTCTTGTCGAGCCTTTTCTTGGCAATCCTTTGCTTGGGAAAATTCAAACGCCAAATGTAGCATAACCAGGGTAGTCGTATCAAGTCCGGCGAAGAAAAACATAAATGCTTGCGATGTCACTAACTCATCGGTTATGTCTGGATACAAAAAAATAAAATCTAAAAATTGAAAAATCAATTCATTGTTCTATAACGGTTAAATTTCCTATAAAATGAGCTGTAAATTCCAGCCTGAATACATTACTTAATATACAAGATGAACTGTTTATCCTTACCAAATACTTGATTCTCTCTACTATTTTCCCTGCTAAAAATGGCCATCTTCTCCTGTCGCTTCATGTCGACAAGAACTTGCGCGTAATCGTTTCTTCCACAATCTAGTTTAGTTCTCTGATCAAGGAGAGTAAGCATGAGGGAAGAGAAATAATTGTTGTTTATTAGAAATGAATGTCATATTGAAGAATTGTGAAAGTTTTGGAAAATATGTAAGCGCATACTGCTGGAACATTCTAATTATCTTCAAAAATTATCTTACAGTTATGAACCAACTCTTCTTTGCCAGCTGGGAGTATCGCAGTCCCGAACATTCCTTTCATAAAGCTCTCGATGGCGAAGACGGTGAAGTCCTCATTGATGAGTGTTTTAGGATGCTTGTCCACCAGTGCTTGGCACTAGCTCCGGGAAAATCGCTTTCATTTTTCCTGTGGTAAACGTTGTCAGCAGCTTGTTCCTGAAAAAAAAAAAGAAATCAAAATAGCAGACAATAGATTAATTGCAAAGATAAGTCAAGAAATGTATGAAGTTCCTTATGATAAAGTTTCATACTGCAAAATTTCAAAAAGGAAAGAGAGGCATTCTTGCCTAAACAGAAATATTTATAATAATAAAAGACGAAAAAAGCCACTGTCCTCAACGCTTACACACTAAAAGCCATATCCTTGGTTTCATGGTTTGACGCCATTCCATTCGCGGGTTGATACTACCCTTTTTTGATCGATTTTATAGAACTGAAGTATGAAAAAAACTAGAACGCAGATACAATCTAATTAATGGCACGCACTTAACTGGAACAAATATGATATAAAAAATTAAAGCCTTTATAGCATCGTTGTGTTGGATATTTTTTATAGATAACAAATGAATGGTTTAATGCCTCCAGATTCAGATAAAATATGTTTGCATAATCGAGCTTGTTTAATTGCATTTGACGTTAATTTCACAATTGAGTGAGTGAGAAAGCACCTTCGGCAAAAATTTTCAGATTTCAAGTTTCAACTTGAATAATATTATAGAAAGATTTAATTAATAAAAACTATTTTTTTTATCACCTTTGGTTGTATAAGTAATGAAATCATATTTTTAATAGTAATAATTTATTATAAGCTCAAAATTGAAACTTAGACATAAATTGAACACTTACACTTACTTACTCAAGCATAACTGGACCTACGCTTCACAGATATACGGGACAGCCAAAAAAACACACGTAAAAAAACTTGTTCGGTCAAAAACTTTTAGGACCATCACCAAAGCTCTCTACATCAGCAACTTTACGTTATATACAGTCCTCAATATTCCAACAGTTAGCATACGGACCCACTACAAACGATTTCACTATAACTTACTCGGCCATCCTAACACACTCATACAAAAAATGGCTATAACCAACATTCCTGACAACACTCGCAGAAAACTGAAGAGAAGCTGGATGAGGGATCTTCTAGCCTAACAATGTATGATAATCACGACAGAAAGAGGTACCGCTTAGTACAACTCTATCATGGCTTTCATGCCACTAAAACATATTTTTTTTGCCTGCAAATTCACTGATTATCTCATTGACAGGTTTGAATATAAAATATGAAGCCATAAAAAAAAAAAAAATCCGTGAGCAGTGGAACTCCGTCACGAAAGTCGTATTTTAACTTTAAAAAATATATTATAAAAACGGGGGAGTAAGAAAAAAATTCGAGACCCACAAAAGACAATTTCCTAACAAACCGAAATTTACCATTACTTTTGTTACAAGGTTCTGCATCTCCGCTAACCATCGATACAAAAAAAAAAAATATATATATATATATATATATAAATTGAAAAACCCGGAAGGGGAGAGGGGGAGAAGGAACTTTTTTCGATGAAACTTCTTTTTTTTTATAGGTAATTTAATTTCCTTTCAAATGCAACAGGTTTTGAGCCTCCTAATTCAAATTGGAGGGGCTTTAAAGGTGCGCAAATATTTAAAAAAATCGGGAAACCCAGGGGAGCGGGGGAACCAAGTTGAGATCCCCAAAAGATACTTCCCTAACACCAACCCAATTCACATAATATTTTCAGCCCTATAAACTAATATGGTGGAGCTGTAGAGATAGTGGATAGTGGAGCTGCGCAAAATTTAAAAAATGCCGAAATTTCAGTTAAACATACCGAAATTTTGACTGGAATTTACACATTCTTTAATAGTATCATCCTGCTTGGAAGAAAGCCCTACATACCAAATTTCAGCTCATTTGACCCAAAGGGGACCGCTGGAGGTGCTCAAATGTAGCGGGATAAAAAAAAAAAAAAAAAAAAAAATATATATATATATATATATATATATACATATCAGACATCTCCAAATCTTCCATAATCGTGCTCTAGGGGTTATGAAATGGATAGAAAACACAGTCCCGCCGCTCCCCGCTGACCTTCGACCCACTGCAATAGTCAATTTTTTTGGATGAAAATACGACTACAAAATTATAACAGTATTAACTCGGTACTTAGGTCTGTGATCTGAAAAAATAAATTGATGATTTAAATTTTGCTGAAGACAGACCCTTTTGCATTTCCGCGCTTCAATTATTCATAGTGAAATATAAAAAAATTAATTTAATAAAAAATAAAAAGACTACGGGAATAATTTTTATATCTCACAATCCCATTTGTCCTAAGGGGCGGAATGTATACATCTTCTTAAATGCATTAGTGGATTTTTAGTGAAGTTGACGTCCATGAATATTGAATAGCTTGGTGTCGTAGTCGAGTGCCTTCCACAGTCAAATGAAAATTATGTCTCTTCTTTGCTAAATACAATAATTTACTTTCTGTATGTTTGCATACCTTTTCATAGATTACAGACAGGCATATGACAGCATTAAGAGACAACAGCTTAATGAAAACCTAAGGACTCTATGCTGTCCCCCAACTCATAAGGATGATTACAACGACCTTTCAGTACAGTAGAGGCGTAGTCAAAGTCCAAGGAGAATTGTCCGTTGACTTCGCGATACAAAAAGGAGTGAAACAGGGAGATCCCTTATCCCCAGTGTTGTTTAATATGACGTTAGAAATAATTATTCGGGCAATGCGAACAAGGTCTGATGGTTGCATCTATAACAGAGAGACACAAAACCTCGCGTTTGCTGACGATTTGGTGATAACTGGGACAAAACCAGACGCACTTTCCGAAGCATACAAAAAAAATGAAGAGGCAGCAAGTAAAATTGGGCTCAAAATAAACGGAAACAAAACTAAGTACATGATTTCATCCAAAAGAAAAACGACTGGTGGATCTCTGATAATAGGAGGATACAGTTTCGAAAAAGTGTCAAAATTCAAATATCTAGGCATAATTGTTAGAGAAGACAATAAAATAGAAGAATAAATAAAAGCAAGAATCCAAACGGCAACAAATGAAGGAAATTCTTCTAATTCGAAATGTATCCCGAGAGATCAAAGTTAGGTTGTATAAGACCATCCTCCGACCGGTAGTAACGTATGGGAGTGAAGCTTGGACCCTTACGAAGCAAATGGAGAGATTATTGAATACGTGGGAAAGGAAAATCCTAAGAAAAATATATGGCCCAACCAAAGTCGAGAATACGTACAGGATTAAAACAAACGCAGAACTCAGAAACCTATAAGAAGACCAAGATTTGGTCTCGTGTATCAAAAAGGGGAGGATCAGATGGTTAGGACATGTCCAGCGGATGGATCAGGAAAGACTCCCTAGAAAGATAATGGAGGGACGCCCAAATGGTAAAAGAGAAAGAGGTAGACCCAGGCTGCGGTGGTTGGAGGATGTCGAGGCTGACCTAAGGCTTCTGGGAGTGACGGAGTGGAGAAGAGCTGCAGAGGATCGATCTCAGTGGAGGAGAATCGTTGAGGAGGCCAAGGTCCTTCATGGAACATAGCGCCGTGGGAAAAAAAAAAAAAAAAAAAAAAAATGTTTGCATGCATAGATTAACGGGACGGAATGTACCTGCAAGGGGTCATACATGTAGTGGAACGTACTCTACTACAACATCAAGCTTCCATATTCATGGACGTCAACTTCACTAATAACCCACCAATTCGTTTAAGTTGATAAGGAAGTACATTCTGTTCCTTAGGACGAATTGAATTGTAAGATGTAAAATTTATTTTCGAAGTCGGTGTTTTTATTTTTTGTTAAATTAAATTTAATTTTAACGTTTTTCAAGCAATGGCTATTTATATTTTTTTACCAGATGATCATGAACTTACAAATGATGGAAATATCAACGAAAAAACAAAAATATCTGAAATATTTTTTAGTATTTTGGGCTCAAAACATTCACGGAAATTCAATGAGTAATTTGAGCCATCAAACTCTAAAATCGGTCGTGCAGTTCGCTCAAAAAATTGTTACATACCCTTAAACGGACAGATAAAACGCATTTAATACAACATTTCTTTAGTATTTTGTGCTGAAAATGCTTCATAACTTTCAGGAGATCAGAACAAGTAATTTGACCTATCAAACTTGAAAATCGGTTGAGCCATTCTCTCAATAATCGATGGATACCCTCAAACGGAGAGATTTAACACAACGTTTCATGGGATCACAATAAGTAATTTGAGCCATGAAACTTTAAAATCCGTTGAGGCGTTCGCTAAAAAAATCGTTAGATGCCTACTAGCGTTCAAGATAAAGACATTACCCTCTTTGTGGTTTTGCCGTAGGCGGGTAATAAGCTAAAAATGTTGACATTTTTTTAAAATGATAAATGTTGTCAAATGTTTTTCACAAATTTTATATTTTAAGAGACAGTGTTTGTTCCTAATAAACACTCTTTTAAGGCTAATTGGAAAATTTACGAGAATCCTGCTGCCAGTGCTTGAAGAGCTTCATTCTGTTTTGTTGTTGTTTTTTTTTAAATTTTCTACTTTTATTAACGGTTCTCAGGGTGTAGCCTTGTATTTTTATATTATGTAGACACTTCTTAGCCTACTGTATATTTCCCAGCATTCCTGATCACTTCTTTCTCCACTGGAGTATGAAGTGTTAAGCCTTATTCTTGTGTTTTATTGCCCCCTTTCGAAAATAAGGTTGCTGAAAAGGTTTAAAAACTGGAGAAAAGGGGAAATGTACAGCTACACAACTGGCTGAAGTTGAATTTCGTTCTAAATACCATGATAATTCTACCAGGCTAAGCATAGAAGGTGTGACTGCATTTGAGGTTGAACTGAGAAAATGGGGTTTGAAGTTCTAATGTCTCCTTTTCGTTCGTTCGTTCAATAATTAAGAGCATTATGTCTTATCTGCAATATGCTAAGGAAAAGAAGCAGTACATCAGATACTTCTCTAACTGCTTAAGAATTGTCACTTATTGCTAAACTGTCTTAATAAAATGTAAGACCATCAAAAACAATGATTTTAAAATATATTTCATGCTGTTAGGGCCTTAATACTCTGGTACAGGGGTCACTGAGTACCACTCTACCTGATCTTATGATATTAGTATTAAAGATTAGAAAAATACGATTAACAAAGTTAATTAAACAAATAAAACACTATTTATTATAGTAAAAGTGCTTAAGAAAATTATTGAAAATGGAAATAATGTTCAAAAATCAAAAGTGAAATGGATATCTCATAACAACAGCAACAGCAACAGTAAGATTAACATAAAAAAAAATCAGCATATATAAGTGTCTCCATCAAAAATAAGAAATTTAGATTATATTTTTCAGCTGGAAGGATATTGTTGTTTATTTACAATTAGAGCATCAATGTTAAGCTTGATAGAGCCCAATTTGATTTTTAATTCTTCTTCAACACTGAATAAATAAAGTCAAAACAATAAACAATAACAAATAAACACTAAATAATAAAGTCATTCAAAATTTAAACAAACTACACAATGTAAAGATGAATCATTTTTTTTTTTATTTTATAGTATTTAATAATTATATACACTAATTTTCAAAAGAGTAATTATATCTTCTTATAGTGTTTTAACTTTCAGGAAATACAAATTAATGACACTTTCATATATATATTATTTATTCAAATACTTCCGCACATCAAATGCATTATAAATGCAAGAGCCTATTTTCAAGTTGTACATCCTATGAACAAATTCAAATATCTCTTCACATTTTAATATTAATATATTATACTAAACAATAATAAGTTAATGAAATTAGTATTGTATTCATGTTACTATTTCATAAATAAAATAATAATAATCAAATGAAATAAAATTTCTTATCTTTAGTGTGCTTGTAAGAAAATTATTAAATTTCTTATCTTACTTATTGAATCTATAGCAATTGAATCAGAATATTTTAATAAATCACAATTGGCAGCAAGATAAGAGCCTCACCAATTATTTGGAATAAGTTTTTATGGGCCATTTTATTAAATAATAATGGGGGTTATCCTGGGCTTTCAAGTTAAAAAGAGGGTAAAAACTCAATTAGTAAAAAATTTATATTTGATTTCTCTTAAAAATAGCCTATTATACTGAATACCATCCAATCGTAGCTGAGAAATTAGCCTTATGTGAGATATGGGAACGCTGAAGGTGAGGTAGCTTCCCCAAGTGCAGTACTGCCTGTAATAGCTGTTATATTAAAAATTCATGGCCCGTTCTATGTACTGACTCCTCAGGAAATTCTAGCCTAAGTTTAATTTCAGCCTCTCTAATTCCAATAGTTGTAGAGAAAGAGAATTCGATATTTCTTCCTCTCCCAATCCTTATAAAATAATTTTGACCTCCACTGCCCAATTAAAGCATTTTGCAAAGATGATTTTTATAACATTTTCTCTCTGTTGAAGTGTCAGGTAAAGCTAGAATTCTTTTCCAAAGCTTTATTATGCACCTGAAAGTTCTTAGTTTTAAATTTATGCAAGTCACATTCCAAGTGTACCATATAATCATAGGTTGAAAGATTAAGATGAAGAAGGGTTTTGAAAAAAATGCACCTGTACCTACACTTTCAATGGCATCATAATATTCAAAATCCCAAAGATCAGAGCAATAAAAGAGGACACTTGTCAGGACACAGGTTTCAAAAATATGATACCTAGGCTCCAATTCTTCACACTTCCAGATCTCCAGAATTCCGAGTACAACAGGAATACTTTGGAGGCTCTTCTTTTCAAAGTTTGAGGCTCCTACACCAAATTTTCCTGAAGATGATAGTGACACATTCAAACGAATTAGCCCACTCAAGTACATCACTTTTAAAAGAAAGAATTTTGATATCCTTGGATCGACCTCTTTCGTGAAAATAAACTACTTTTGTCTTTTTCACTTTTGTAGACAACCCTTTTCTTTTAATTCATGATAAGTCACTAAAATCTTCATTTTTCTGTGGCACAGTATAGTGAAATAATAGCCAAATAATCTGCATAAAGAAGCAAAATATAAGTAACAAAACCTCTATATATTCATCACGCAAAATTCTATAGCACCATGCTCTTGGAAAAATTGAAAAATATTATTTATTTAATAAATAATATTTAATAATATCTGTGATTATTTTTTTACCCTGGAAAAGCCCTAATAAAATATTTATTAAATCAGAACCCTCTGATCCTGAGAAAAACTTGTCCTTGTATACAAAATTACAATTATATTAATAATTTTACTAAAGAGCTATTTTAATAAGCATTTACAGCAATGTTTCTGTATATATAGAATCAAGGACTCTGAAAATGTACAAATATTACAAATAGGCTTCTGCCTTTGTTTGTTAAGAATTAAATTTATGATAGATGACAACGAGAGATGACATAAGAGAATATTGCCACGATAAGCAAAAAGGCCCTAACTCCAAACCATTTTTTAAATAAATTTTTGTATTGTACCCGAATTGCTCTAAAAACTAGTAACTCCTGTAACCTTGTTGCTCAAGAGGGTGGGCTTTTGTCTTTCATCCAAAATAAATTAAAAAGTTTTAAAAGGTAATCCAATCATGATTGAGAGAGATATTTCAATGCTTCATTGGGTATCAAATCAGGACAGGCAGCTGAGCTTACCAAAAAAACTAATGCTTACGTCCAATTATTCCACAGTAATTTCTTTATCTAAATAATCTATTATATGTACATTTCTAGCTTTGAGCGAGGTTATATTATTATGTATGTTATTCCATATTGTTTTATTAATTAATAATTACCTGACTTTAGGATTTTTTATTGTTCTATCAAATTTTTGGTCTGGTCTGATTCTATTTGTTATTTATCAGTGGTCATTATTTATATTTCAATGATGAATCTCTTGTTGAGATTTAATTTTTGAATATCATATTAAGGTTGTAAATTGTTAATTATTTGAGTAATTTTTCTATTTAGCCTGTTATTCAAGCAATATGCTTGTTTTAATTGAAGATCTATAATTTTGTTACGAAGTTTTCTGAAATAGTTTGATATTATTATGTACAAAAAATTGATTGCAAAGGATTTGAGTATAAGTATTCTTTCGGGATCGTATTTTTATAAAACTCAGAACAGGAATTTAATCGGGAGCAGGAGCTTTATTTCTAGTTACTAACATTAATATACACAAAAATCGGGGTGAACTCCATAATAATTAGAGGCATCCTTCCCAGTTATCCAATGATATCCATCCAACTACAGAGCTCTGAAACCAAACATTGTGGTATTAAATTGAGGTTTTACATTAAAATGTAATTAGCATTATAATTACTCATGAAACATCTAATATATAAATTAATGCATACAAATCATTAAAATACCCACTTCATAAGCATTATTGAGTCAAAAGAAATTAAAATGTAATTTCTAGACTTAAGTTAAATGAGCATTCAAATCTTGCTAACGTCATTCAAACAAAAAACTAACTACCTTTCTTTTTTTAGTTGATTATAAAACATTCATTATTAAATATTGTTAGTTATTTGATATTACTGTGCAGACGAAATTATTTTATAAAAAATTTAATTCATAACTGTCTTATACATGAAGCACTGATTGCTGCGCTATCTATCATTTTAAACTATGTCAGGAGAGAAAGAGTTCAGGTAGCTTAACGTTCAACGCTATTAATAATTTTATTCTGAAAAAAAATTATTTTATATGTAAAAAAAAAGAAAAGCATACCTGTATATTTGTCTATAGATAATCTAAGTATTTGTAATAACGTCTATGCAACCTATATAGTAAATTATTTCTCATTTATTTACTTTTTAATTAATACAAATACAAACTATTTAATACTTAGTCACTTTTAATATAGTTTAATTTGCATTAGAATTGCTTTGGGAAAGAAAGTTGGTGTATTAAGTATTCCTAATTATTAGAAAAGTACTACCAAAGCATGTTATTTACTATGGTACATTTGAAAATGTTAATTAATCATTAGTATAGAATTAATTATTATAGTTAAAATACCCATTGATACCTTATGCTGTTAAATGGAATTTAATTTATTTTTATCTTACAAGTTAATCTTAAATTATAACTCAAATTTAGAATTAAAGAACTCAATTTATTGCTAACATATTAATAATTATATAAAGTTAACTGAACAATTCTTATTTATCTGCTTTTGATTAATTTATTAATTATATTTTAATGCCAGATAAAGTGAGAAATATAAGTATTTGAATACATCATTTATTACTCTGCTCATTAATTTTGTTTCAAATAATTTCAAAATTAAATCTAAATTTCTTTTCTTTTTTTTTCTCTTAAGAAATGGCTTTTTATTGAATTACTTAGTCTAAAGATGATAAGTCTAATTTAAATTTCACATAACATATCTGGCAGTCCATGCAAGAAGGGTGAAACTGCCATGACATCAATTTTTTTATTTTTCTGATGGTATAAAATACCACATACACAAACATATGTATAAAAAATAAAAAAAATTCTTAAGAAAAATTGAAGATTAGGCAATTGGAACTAGCACCTCTTATGCTCCTTCAAACAAACAGTATTTAGTTGGCAAATAGTTTTTTTTTAAGAAACTGAGTCAATTATATTGAAGAAGTCGTGAACAAGTGTATAAGCCTACTATATCATCCATAAGCACACACATACATATAGACTTGTATCTTGGAAAAGGTTTACACCAAAAATTTGAAATATAGGTTTGAATTTATTATGGGACGTAAACACCATCTCTATCAATTCATGCTCACGATACATTAAAAAAAAAAAATGAAAATGGTCTAAAAATCGAATATTGATGATGTAAGAACCAAATACTGACGACGCTGTCGTCACTCTGGCCTTGACCAGTGCTAGGAACTTTAAAAATACATTGTCATTATAAAAGTTTTGATACCTTAATAAACTTCTACTATATACACTAAAGAATAAAATTTAAAAAACATATATCTTAATTTAGAGGAAAAATGTTTCATGTATTTCCTGTAAAGTTTGCTAAATGTCTCTTAAGCCTTTTCCAGAAAAAGACGGTGATATAAATGTACATATACATATTATATATTATCTCAATAAAAGTCAAGCTGTAGTAATTCATTACAATTGTTATATTCTAATGATTTTTGGCTTTACAGGGCCGAGAATTATATGCAGAGACTGGCATAAGTTTTGGACCCCTCACAGATCCTGAGAACTCAGGAACAGCTTCAAGAAAAGAGGTAGGACTTAATCTTAACATGTACTATGGCCCTTCATTCAAACAGCATTAAGTGAGCTAAAGTACTTACATGGGCCTTCAGCTAAGCATAACGTAGGACCTATAATGTTTAGATAATTCAAATATTAAAACAAAACTTAATTATTATCAGGCCGGTAGGCTCTGCTCACTTTGGAAAATGCATGCTTCTTTTTTTTATTGGCAGTATTTGATGCATGAATAGTGGCGCATGTTATTTGTTTGTATAAGCCTGAAGTTGCTGCTTCCTCTTGCTTATTTATATTTATAGGTTGCTCATTTATTTATTTTTAAAAATTAACTTTAAAGATTTTGAAAATTTTAAATATTATATCTTAAATAATTTTCATTCAAATTTAATCAAAAAGTCAATTCATTTAATTTTTATGGTAGGTTTTGGTCAATATTAGCAAAAGAATAGAATTGTTTTATTTGTTATTGATTCATAAAAAAAAAAAAAATTAAATTAAATTAAATTATAATTATTTGGTATTAAATTTAGTATTTTATTATGAGAGGTAAAAGCAGATTTTTAGGATCTCCAGTCTGAAGCGCAAGCCTTCCCCATGACACACACAAATTTTCTCATAAAATATTTAAAAAAAAAAAAAGTAATTTTGTGGAAGTTTTCGAAAGAAGAATTTTCAGAAGGATTTATGGGCCCATCAAAGAAAATGGCACCTGGAGAATAAGGCACAACTGGGAACTGTACGAAAAGTATAAGGATGTCCCAGCAGTAAAATTTATCCGGATCAGCAGGCTTCGTTGGGCTGGTCATGTATAAAGAATGGCTGAAGATAGCATTCCCAAGATGATAATGAACCATGCACCAGTGAGAAAAAGAAAAGTAGGAAGATCCCGGACAAGATAGTTTGACCAGGTTGGAAGGGACGCGGTGCGGCTGGGGGCGTCAAACTGGTGGACGATGGTCAGGGACAGAGACCAGTGGGGACAATTTCTTCTGGAGGCCAGGGCTCGGACTGGGCTGTAGAGCCGAAGATGTATGTTTGTATGGAATTGCATAAAATAGTGGAAAGAGAGATTTTAAAAAATAAAGATTTGAGAATTTAAGGACTACACAAAAGAAGGAAATGAAAATCCAGTCTGAAGTGTTCTGAGAAAAGAAGAAGAAAGCATGGCGAAATGAAGAAGGTAAACTTTAGGTCAGTGCATTGTAATAGTTAAGTATTTGTCCAATAAATGAAAATAGTAGATTAAATTGCATAATGTTTCTATTCATGTTCTTTTTCTTTTCGTTTTCCAATGTTGTTCACAACCGGTTTTAAAACATCACTCCATCCTCAAGTGTTGAAGAAATACCACACAGAGTTGTCATTAAAAAAAAAATACCTCTCTACTATATCCAACTTAAATCTATTAACCTACTGCACTTTAGGTCAGTGCATTTTAATAGTTAAGTATTTGTCCGATAAATGAAAATAGTACATTAAATTGCAAAATGTTTGTAGTCGTGTTCTTACAACATCTATGTCTTAAAACCAGTTGTGAACAACATTGGAAAACGACTAGAAAAAGAACCGGACTAGAAACATGCTATTTAATGTGCTATTTCCATTTATCGGATAAATACTTAACTATTAAAAAGCACTGACCTAAAGTGAAGGAGGATAACAGATTTAATTGGATATAGTAGAGAGGTAATTTTTTTTAGCAATCAATGTTATTCGAAACGAACTACGAAATCGTCTCTCCATCGTTACTACTGAGTCCCTATTAAGATTGAGGTACAATTTAAAAAAAGGTTGTATTAGCTTTAAACCATCATCAGAAATGTTGGCCAAGTTCAACTCTGAACATATGTACAGTGAAAATTTTGATATAACAATTTTGGAGTCTTTTTTGTAGAATAATTAAATGTTTATTTTAGTTGGTGCTTAATCATTACTTTGACCTAATCTTTAATCTAATTAATATTAATAAATATATTTTTACTATAATGACATAAAAATAATTCTTGGAACCTGTTTTTTTTTAAAATATTATTAAATGTTCATCTCTGATTAACCTTATTTTAAGTTTCCTTGTAATTAATTATTTTACCTAATTTTGCAAATAGAATAAGTAATTTAAGTATTATAAAATATATTGAATTAAAATTATATAATAATATTTGATAAAATTAAATAAACCTCAAGTATTTTTGTATCAATAATGCTTATCTCTTCCTTCTTAGGGATTGATAAATTATTTACCACTTCTTTAATTTTGTTTTATTGAAAACTAGACTATCTTATCCTTGTCCATTCTCTTAAAGTTGTATCAGGATCAGGTACAATATTTACAAAATGGTTTAGAATGGGGGAAATATCATCCCTGATTACAGAAAGGGCATTTCTTGGTGCAAAAACTCAAGCTTGTTGCAACAATTTTATGTTAAAATATACAGAGTTTATAAAATGTCATCCCTGATTTATCTTGTATTTATTTATCTTTTAACCTTGTATTTATCTTTTATTATTGTTTTTAGTTGGTCCTTAATCATTACTTTGACCTAATTTCTAACCTAATTAATATTAATAAATATATTTTTACTATAATGACATAAAAATAATTCTTGGATCCTGTTTTTTTTTTAAATATTATTAAATGTTTATCTCTGATTTATCTTATTTTAAGTTTGCTTGTAATTAATTATTTTACCTGATTTTTCAAATAGAGATTTAAGTATTATAAAATATATTGAATTAAAATCATATAAAAATACCTTATAAAATTAAATAACCCTCAAGTATTTTTGAATCAATAATCCTTCTCTTATCCTTGTGGGTAATTTTGGTTAAACTAATAAAGAAATAAAAATTAAACATTTAGGGTTAAAGTTGGTAGATTTAGGGAAAATTTAGATAAATTTAGGGTTAAAATTGGTAGATTTAAGGGAAAATTTTGATAAGTTTAGGGGGAAAATTCTGGACTGGTCTGGCAACACTGATGAACACTACAAATTATAAAAACAAGCACGTGCATCTTCCAATGTGGACAGAGACTCAAATATAATTAAATTTTGAATTATTAACATTTTTGTTATATTTTATAAGAAATTAATTTAAAACCCTGCCATTCACTTTTTTTATACAGAAAAAAATTACATCCATATTTTCTGTTTTCTTTAATAAATTACTGTTTTTTTATCATAAAACAAGATAGGTTGAAACATTGTGATGCTATGTGTTCTGCAAGTTTACGAGCACTTTTTGGGGGATTTTTGGCTACTTTTCGCACGATTTCACCTTGCTCACGCACTGTAACAAAACGTTGTCTGCTTGAGTATTTTTTTTTGCCCACTGATTCGGCTTTAAACATTTCAATATGGTCTAGTGAGACAACTCCAACATTCTCCCGATAAATCGATACCTCAAATCTTATCGAAAAAATTGAACAATTCATCTTGGCAGGAAAAACTTAATTCTTTAGATTTACGATCCATTTGGGTGGAATTATCTTTCAGTTATCATAATTTGGCCCATTTTGAGTTTTCATTTGAATAAGGCTTTACCATAATCTGATAACAAACTAACTAGTTATTATCAGGACTTCTGTTACCAAATTATAATTAAGAAAGAGAATTCTTAAAAATTCCCAATTAAAATGATAACTTTTTCTTGATTTTCTGTTTCATAGTTTCAATCAATATTGTAAAATCAAAGATGAAAACACACTGCCATCAAGGCCAGAACTAAGGGATAGCAAAGGGAGCACTTGCGTTGCGTGGCAAAATTTAGACAGCGAATTTTATTTTCAGGTTAAGTAAAAAATATTTGTTTCTGCTTTTTGACCTTAAAACAGTTAATTAATTGAGTCAATTTTATGATATTTATTTGGAAATATTGGGGTGAGTAAAACAATAAAAATGACCATTTCTCGGGTTAAAATGAAGTTTATTTTTTCTCACATCTCTGTTAATCTAATGTTGTCATTGGTATCTTTTTAATCGTAATATTATACTGAATCATTTACTAGGTTGTTACAAAAGTCCTTGTGCATGAACACAATCCTCAATTCCATCTCTCATAATTAATCCTATAAGAATGTTTTTGTTCCTACTATTTATGTCAATGTTTACTTTATCTAATCCTTTAATTCCTTGTGGCTTGAGTTGGCTTTATGGGTTAATTTACATTTTTAAAAGCAGCGTGCAATGCCAGAAGAAAAAATCGTGATTTAAGACCAAGGTCCGATCCACATGACTTGACAGAGGCCCAAGCCCAGCAGCGAGTTGATATGCGAAAAATTTTGCTTCAAAATTTGATAGATGTCAGGTTCTAGAAAAAAATTATCACAAGTGACGAAAAGTGGATATTTTTAAAAAAGTGGGTTCCGGCAGGTGAAGCTGCACAACCGGAGGTTCACCAAGATTGGTTTGGGAAAAAAGTGATGCTTTGTGTTTGGTGGAACTTCGAAGACGTTTTGCATTTTGAGCTTGTTCCTGATGGTCGGGCAGTGGACTCAAAACTTTACTGTGAACAGCTAGAAAGAGTTTATGCAGTTGAGTGCAAAGTATCCCGCTTTGGTCAACAGGAACCAAGCCATTTTGCAACACGACAATACCAATGCACATCATTCTCGTTTCACCAAGGAAAAATTATCGGAACAGCAAGGAGTAAACATTTTGCCTCATCCTGTGTATAGCTAAGATATTGCACCATCAGGTTATGGTTTAAATGGCTCATTTTTTAAAAGGTCGGATCTTTGATAATTACGAGGGCGTAAAAATTGGATGTGAAGAGTTTTTTTGTCTTAAAACCAAAGGGGAGGTACTGGCTGAAAGATGGGTGGAAGTAGTTGAAAACAATGGACTTTACTTTGAAGAGTAGTATTCAATAACGTTTAAAACATGTAATCTGAAATAAAGCTATACTAATGCACAAGGACTTTTGTAACAACCTAGCAGTAAGCATAATGTATATCTGTATGGCTCAGCACTTGTTTGGGATTCTTTCAATCCAAATGACGTTGAGGTATGAAATTCAAGTAATTCTGCGACATTACTGGAAAAGAAAATTTTCAGCCGCCGAAACCACGCGTTTGATACGGGGAGATGAAGAGGAGCCTAACCTTAATTAGCGGACTGTGAGGAGGTGATTCGCCAAATATGTGGCGATACAAGCTTGGAAAGGCTCAGGGCGACCATCTGTTGTGGACAGCGAGGCTTAACGACACGCTATTGATGATGATCCCACAAAAAGTACTCGGCAGCTATCCTCCGAACTTGGTTTGTTAGAGTCAAGTGTGAATCGTCACTTAAACCAATTAGGTAAAGAGAAGAGAGCATGTAATGAAGTTCCACATGACCTCACCTTGCAGCAAGCCGAACGTCGTCTGGATACATCTTTTCCGAGCAATGGCTCACTTTCAAGGGGAAAACATTTCAAACATTGGAGAGGGTAAAATTAAAGTAGAAGATTTTTTCCAGTCGAAACTCAAAGAGTGGTACCAGCAGGAAATCGAACAGCTGGCTTTTAGATGGCAACTAACCATGAAACATAATGGATAGTATTTCGAAAGTTATAAAAAAATTTATGTAAGAAAACAATGAACTTCATTTTAACCCTTGAAATGGTAATTTTGTTTACTCACCCCAATATATTACCTGAAATACTTTCATAACATTGTTAGTTTTTATTAGGAGGTAGATGAAAGAAGGGACGGCAAAATTAAGCTCATCCCTATTCCCCGGACAAAATCCTAGTTTCGGCACTGGCTACCACTTCATTAACACTAATAAAAAACAATTCTTCATTTATTAACGTAAATGTAAGCACGGCTTAGAGAGATGAATAAGTTGATTGATAAAAAATGAACTATCTAGCCTAATTTTATACCAAATTTTTATTTAGATTTAAATATATTTAACTAATATAATTTAACAATATAAACAGAAGGGCCACAAAACATAATTACCGACAGGAAGTGTAAGTTTACTAACCATGATATAAACATTTAATTTTATAAGTAAATAACTTATTACCCTTAATTATTTAATTAAATTATTTTTTCATTGTTTTGATATATTTTTTGAAATATTGATGTTTTCCTTGTGAACCGAAAGAATAAACTGTGAATCTACCAAAATATGGATAGCATACAGTTCCGAGAATGAAATTGCGCGACAAGTTTACTTATTAGGCTGCTTCGGTGTTGTATTAAGGATTTCCTCAGTTCCTTTTTTAATATCTGTATTTGTTTTCCATTAAAAATGTGAACTTATAAGCTTGATTTATAAATTTAATTATATACTTGTATTTCTATTTTGTCTCAACATTATTCTACAGAAGAAGAGAGAACTGTGAGTACGTTGCTTATGCTAGCTTATCAATTCAGTGAATTTATATTCTGTCTATTTGGGATTTTTATGATTTAAGTCCAACATTTTTAATAACTTTAGTTGCTTATCAGTGCTCTAAACAAGGTTTTTAGAGGACAGCTAGATATTATGTTCCAGATATTTTAATGTTGGAATGGAAAGCAAAGGTAAGGTAATCAATTTTCTTGATATGATGGAGTAGAAATTTGTAGTTTAGCTAATGAGAGATCAAAGTGAAGCACAGTCACATTGGATATTTTAAAAGTGTTTTATAGCATTGTTGTATCTCCTATTAACCCATGATGATGTGGCTAGTATAAGGACTTTAATATGTATTATTTGTGTATAATCTCTTGTGTTGTATATGAACTGAGTTATTCTCTGAAGATGTAATTATTGTTGTGTATTTTTTTTTGTTTTTTTACCATTGATTAATAGATAGATCATTTAATGAAAAATTATGTTGTCGTACTTGGTGGGTTAATGTTCTCTATGGATGTGTGCTTTTCTTAATGTAACTAGCATCCTTCTCCTCCTGCAGCACCCCCTAGTTCTTATTGCCAACCTGTTGGGAGTCGCAATGCAACCCCGCATCTCTCCTAGTGTTTTAACCATAAATTTTGTTATTTTATAGAGACAAGTCTATACAAAATTGTAGGTCTTATACAGTGGACCCAAACAATTTTTATCTCTGGATTCTAAACCAATGTATCATTACACTTTAACCTTCGGGATTGGGCATTTAAAAACATATCCCTTAAAAGTTGGATGCCAAGTATCTGTTAACTCTTACTATAGTTTTATGCTTTGATTTAATTGCCACTTTAGCTTCATTATCAATTACGATGTAATGTAATGTAATAACACTATTTTATAAACAGAATGCATTGAGTTATTATAGTACAGTAATACTCATTCAAATAAACTGTATAAAGAAAAGCACATGCAACCTATCTCTCATTGGGAGATTACTTGTATTAACTTCATTGATGCTATCGAATATTGTTATTCATTGTATATTTAACTCAAGTGCGGTCTTTCCATAATGGTTAAACTATGTATGGCTGCTACATCACTTCCCTCCAATGGGACAGTAATGGAATCGAACCGGTAGGCTGATTGTCATTCAGTATAGGTGCAGGCCTCAGCAGGAAGTTGCTCTGCTGCAAGATCATTGTTGTTCCCAGTGGTTGCAGGTGGAGTATTGAGAGGTGCGGTTGCTGGTAGTAATTCAGGAGCTTCGAGAAGATAAGCTGGTTTCAGGCCATCGACTAAGACAATCTTGGAACCAGAGCCAGAACCAGATATTGTACGAGGGCTATTCAGAAAGTAAGGAACGTTTTGGAATTAAAAAAACCAAGTACAAGAAAAACGTTTTATTATATACATGTGAAAGAGGGACTAAAATACTACTTTTCTACATAATTACCATAGATATTTAGGCACTTATCATAGCGGTGGACAAGCTTTGAAATTCCTGTGTCATAGAATTCTGCCGCTTGTGATCTCAGCAATTCAGTGACGCGTACATGGAGCTCCTCATTGTCGTCATAACACTGTGTTGCTAGCCAGGTCTTCATTTTCGAGAACAAGTGAAAATCACTTGGAGCAAGATTAGGACTGTAGGGGGGATGAGGAAAAACTTCCCACTTGAACGAGTTCAAGAGTTCTTGCGTATGGTTTGCCATGTGAGGTCGGGCATTGCCATGCAAAAGCAAAATTTTGGATGACAATTTGGGAGTAGTTGGGACCTGTCACTCCCTTATCAATAGGGGCCCAGTAAGGTTATAGCCCCACCCGTCACCAGTTGCTCCCACCATTCTTCCCCTTTGTCCTGGTTTTTGAAAACCGTGTATTCATTGCAATCATTAAAATTATTATTGTCTTAATTACATATTTAAAATTGTTAATGCTGTCGACTTCCGGTGATCTGGGGAAGTTTAAGTAATTATTTAAATTAGGGTATGGACCCGACCTCAACTGAAAAGGAACCTTTGGGGTTTGGTTATCTCTTGAGCGAGCGTAGCGAGCAGAAATCGTCAGCTGTGATCTATTTAAAGCAGTAATAATTGAAATTACGGTATGATCCCGACCTCAACTGAAAAGGATCCCTTGCTGTTTTGTTTACTTCTTGGGCGATTTATTATTAATAATAAATAAAATTGTGTTCATTTTTGTCTTTACTATGCAATTTTGGGAACTAACTATGCAATTTAAATAATGTTTAAATTTAACAAACGAACGAAAATTCGTTTCTTCAATTTAAACATTATTATTTTACTTAAATTCCTAGTTTTGTAATTATTGTGGTTAATTTTCTGAAAAAGTAGAGGCAGTCGTGATTATCATCTGTGGGAAACGTAAAAATTATGTATATTTTGGTAATTATTTACAAGAAAGAAGTGAACGTATATGGGAATGAATGTATAAGGGAAGGTGGTGGGGACGTAACCTCAATGTCAACAATGTGAGGCCAAGCCCCTTTAAATAAGAGAGTGACAGGTCCCAACTATTACTGACAATTTTCCTCAGCACTTGTTTTGGACAGCTCTCCTAAGGTTTTGCAATGTTTGGCGGTACCGCTGAGAGTTTATTGTTGCACCATGCTCGAGAAAATCAATAAGAAGAACACCTTGCCTGTCCCAGAACACTGTTGCCATGCACTTCCTTGCCGACAAAGTTTGCAGAAATTTCTTTGGTTTTTTAGGGGAACTTGTGTGCCACCACTCAATGGACTGTAATTTTGTCTCACAATTCACATGTTTCATCCAGTTTTCGTCTCCTGTTACGATTCGATCCAGTAGTGCATCACCATGACTGTGGTAGGCCTCCAAAAATATTGAAGCTGCTCCCATTCGTTGTTCTTTATGGTGATGTGTAAGCATTTTTGGCACCCATCTTGCACAAAATTTGTGGTAGCCTAGCTTCTATGAAACAATTTCAAACAATAAAGCCCGTGAAACTTGTGGGAAACATAGAGAAAGCTCAGTTATTGTGAAACGGCGGTTTTCACGAATCTTTTCGTCAAGTTTGGCGACCCTATCGTCAGTCACAATGTTTGGACGTCCACTCTTCTCTTCATCATGAACGTTTGTTGGGCCATTTTTAAACTGAATGCACCTGACAGAACTTTCACTCATTATGTTGTTCCTTTACACTTCAAACAGTTCCCGATGAATTTCTATTGGTTTTAAGTTTTTTTTGCCAACTAAAAAGGAATCACAGACTGCACCTCACAACTGGCGTAGGGAGTTGGCGGCCCCATCGCCCGGTAATTACTATTGCCGCAAACAGCCACTGGTCCTCCAGGTTGGGGGCACATTACTCTGATGCCACACAGTACACTAATAACAGCACTCATCAACATTAAGGTCATTTACAGTACACACCCCAGGACCTTTCCTGGGTAGCCGCCCCGGATGGGGAAGTAGGTCAGGCTGCTTCGAGGCGAGTTTCTCCTCCTGACTCTTAGTGCCAGGCTAGGCGCGAGCCTG
Source organism: Rhaphigaster nebulosa (assembly GCA_948150685.1). Taxonomy (NCBI): domain Eukaryota; kingdom Metazoa; phylum Arthropoda; class Insecta; order Hemiptera; family Pentatomidae; genus Rhaphigaster; species Rhaphigaster nebulosa. The sequence goes on along the minus strand of OX411308.1, from coordinate 153,515,487 downwards.
TCCGGGTTAGCAACCAGAGGAACACAGCTCATTGACTGGCTTCTCAGTTGGGTACCTCCTACAGACCGTGGGTTTGTAGTGAGGCGGTCCGCCGAGGCTCCCTGGCCCACTAGAATTGCTATTGGGCTGGGGGCTGTGGTGATCGAACCCGGCAGATTGGTCAGCCTCTTGGAATTTCAGAACCCAGAACTGGCGGGAACCAACCAGTGGCAGTTCCTGGGAGTGGAAGGCGATCCGGGATATCTGAGGGGCATCTTCAGAGTCCCAACCAGCACTATCGCCTGGCTGGAGGCGAACGGATGGCGGATCAGCTATGAGCTGGTGTCGCTGACCGTCTGGAGAACGCCTTCGGCTCCGGCTAGACAACAGCCCCCACAGGAGGATCAAGGGAGGAACGGGCGCCAATAGGCCCCTGCTCCTCCCACCTCCTTCTCCTCCACCTGCCACAATCATGGAAAACGCTGGGATCGAGATAAGACAAATTAATTTACAGCATAACAAGTCGGCTACGGCTGAATTAGCGAAGCTTCTTTCGGGGGTGAAATCCACCCTCGTTTTAATACAAGAACCTTATTGTTTTAGGGGAATGATTAAAGGACTTGGGGGTATCGGCGGAAGAATTATCCGCCCACCCTCATGCGAAGCACCAAGGTCATGTATCTGGGTCTCTAAAGACCTTCAGATACTACCTTTGTCCCAGATTAGCACGAAGGATGTGGTGGCCCTGGCCATAACTACCAAGGTCAGTAATATTAAGCTTAAAATGATTATTGCCTCCATATATGTACCCCATAATTTGGATCCAACTTATCATTACATAGAAAGTCTCTTCCGCTTTGCAAGAAAGAATGATCTACCTCTCTTAGTAGGCGGAGACATTAACGCCCATCACCGTGTGTGGGGCAGTTCAGACACGAACGAGCGAGGGGAAACCTTGCTCGAATATGTAGCCTCTACAAACTTAGAGATACTAAACAGAGGTAGCGAAGCTACCTTTGTCACTCGAGTCAGAAACGAGGTTCTGGATATCACACTCGCTTCTAGTCAGATTAAAGACCTCTGCAAAGACTGGAAGATCACCTCGGATATTACACTGTCCGACCATAGGATGATCTCATTCAAGATTAACTCTGAACAAACCTCCCCAACTCTGAAGAGAAACCCCAGAAACACTGAGTGGAATCTATTCAGGGAAAGGTTGGATAGATGCCCATACCTCCCTATGGGCAGACTTCAAACCAAAGTTCAGATAGAGGAAGAAACTACACTCTTAGAGAGAATAGTACAAGACGCATACGAGGCGGCCTGTCCCTTTAAGGCAGAACCCAGGAAAAAGATCAGATGGTGGTCCATTGAGCTGTCTAAGCTACAACAGGCTACAAGAAAGGCCTATAATAAGGCATATAAATCAAAGCAGAAGGCTGACTGGGATCTGTACCGGGTCGCCTCTAACTCATACAAAAAAGAAATAAGGAAGCATAAACGGGAGGGCTGGCGTAAGTTCTGTAACAATATAGAATGCACGCCAGAAGCCTCTCGCCTAGTTAAGCTGCTTGGGAATGACGCCCAACAGCCACTGGGAGCCTTAAAGAAACCTAACGGACTCTGGACCTCCAACTTTGTGGACACCTTGTCTCACCTGATGGAGACCCACTTTCCGGGTTGCAGTATCACCAATTCAGTCAACCCTCCCTCAAGTATGTACCCTGGCAGTGATACTAACGACACAGAGGAGGATTGGGCTCTGGCAGAGTCCATAGCCAGTGACGGGGCCATTAGGTGGGCAGTCGGGGAGCTCAAGCCGTATAAAGCCCCAGGCACTGACGGTATCCTTCCATGTATGCTCAAAGAGGGCCTCAATGCTCTGCTCCCCCGAATCAGAGCACTTCTAGGAGCCTCTCTAGCCATCGGGTACATTCCAGAATCCTGGAGGAAATCCCTAATAGCTTTTATCCCGAAGAATAGTAAGGAGGATTACAGTGTTGCTAAGGCTTTTCGACCTATCAGCCAGTACACCTTACAAGTAAGGTTCTACCTCTCCACCCCCTTCACCCTCAACAGCATGCTTACCTCCAGGGAAAATCAACAGAAACTGCCCTACATTCCCTAGTTGGAAAAATAGAAAAGGCCTTGGTATACAAGGAATCCGCCTTAGGGCTCTTTTTCGATGTTGAAGGGGCATTCGACAGAACCAGGCCTGAGGCAGTTTGTAGAGCTTTAAAAGAAATATCTGCCCCACCTACTATAGCCAGATGGGTCGGATTTGTTTTGAAGCACAGAATAATAGTCGTCTCAGAGGAGGGCACCAGACTAGAGGCGCAGGCCTTCACAGGCTGCCCTCAAGGGAGCTGCATCTCCCCACTGCTCTGGTGCCTTGTAATGGACAAGTTGTTAAGAAGACTAGAGGAGGCCAGATTCTCTGCCCAGGCATTTGCAGATGACGGAGTAATCCTCATAACAGGTAAGTTTATTGCCACCATCTTTGAGCGCATGCAGGTTGCTTGCGATATTGTTCAGATGTGGTGTAACGAAGTTAGACTTTCAGTAAATCCAACTAAGACTGAGTTGATTCTCTTTACAAAGAAACGGAAGCTGGACGCTTTTAGGGCTCCTACCTTTTTTGGCAAACAGCTCCAATTAAGTCAACAAGTCAAATACCTCGGGATTATTTTGGATTCCAAACTAAACTGGGGTTCTCATTTGACTGAAACCAAAAGGAAAGCAATAGCATCCTTTTGGCACGTTAGGCGCGCTGTGGGCACAACCTGGGGCTTTAAGCCTAGGGTCATGCACTGGATATACACAGCGATTATTAGACCTAGAATTCAATATGGAAGCATAGTGTGGTGGACAGCCTTGAATAGGGCCTCCCATGTTCGTACACTCAGCCGTATTCAAAGGATGGCATGTATGAGCATTACGGGAGCGTTTCGTACCACACCTACTAAGGCTCTAGAGGTCCTCCTGTACCTAACACCGCTTCACCTATGGCTGAGGGGCGAAGCGGTTATGGCCTATCTAAGAATTAAGGAAAACAGACAGTGGCAAGAGCGGGGCGAACTCACGGGCCACTCAGTTATTGCCAAGGTGGTGGAAAAGGAGATTCCTATCCTCCAATACTGTTGCCCTCAACTTAATAGAAATCTTACTCTAGACTCTAAAGTGAGATACTCTTATCCTAGTATACCCGACTGGGAAAGGGGTTCAATTGCCACTCAAACAGGCAACCTATCCTGCTTCACGGGCGGATCATGGAAGGACTCGACCGGATTAGCAGGAGCGGGCGTCTACATAGAGGATTTAGGCATTAACATAAGTCTACCACTAGGTAAACACTCTACTGTGTTTCAAGCAGAAGTGTTCGCGATACTGTCTGCGGCCACATGTACGGAGGTCATCGGCTGCGACAGGGCCGGAATTACTATCTACTCAGACAGCCAATCGGCTCTCCTAGCCCTGGAATCCTCTAGGGTGACTTCCGCATTGGTAAAAGAGTGCAAACAGGCATTAGATCTACTTGCCTGCTCGAAGAGACTGGAATTAGTTTGGGTTCCTGGGCATAAAGGAATCAAAGGCAATGAAATAGCCGACAAGCTTGCAAGAGAAGGTGCTGAAAACCCTATTTTTGGGCCAGAACCTTCAGTAGGCATCTCTAAAAGATATCAGCGGAAGAAGGTCCAGGATTGGACATGGAATTTAGCAGGTAAGGAGTGGAGGGGGTGTACGGGCCTTAGACAGGCTAAGGAACTAATTAAAAAACCCTCTGCTTCTGGAACCAAATGGCTGCTGGGCCTCAACAGAAAGGAATTCCGACTGCTTATAGGGGTACTTACAGGGCACTGCAGACTTAAAAGACACTTAAAGATATGTGGAATAGCGGGAGATGAGACCTGCCACTCCTGTGGGCAGGCACCTGATACTGCTCTACAGTACATAGCCGAATGTGATAGATATGCGTCACTGAGATACAGACTGTTAGGATCTACAGACTGTTAGGATCTGACAGAATCAGAATACAAGAGGCTCCCTCCATCGAATGGACCGCCCTTCTGAATTTCATTAGAAAAGCCAGAAGGTTCGATATGGAGGGTTAAATAGCTATTTCTATTGGTAATCCTCCGGGGTTGGCAAAAAGGACCATCAGGCCCACTTGCCGGACTTTGTCCCCCCGCCCTTGCCAGTACCAGTACCAGTACCAGCACCTCACAACTGGCGGGATTTTGGATTGCAGCAAACATTTCAAATTTGAATATAAAAAAAGGGGCAGTGCGGAGATGTTTCCGTTGTCGCAGCTGGACGCTGACTGAGGTGCCGAGCACGAGCACACCAATGTATACGCTATTGGCACGCGCCTGGCGGCATCAGGTGGAAACGTTCCTTACTTTCTGAATAACTCTCGTTTATCAAATGTTTTCTCCTAACGTATGAAGACTTAATGGGGTCTGCTATATGGCAGTATCAGAGGCTGAGAAACTGCGTCGTCTCGTAGGAAAATATGACTGCATTTACGGAGATTCTTAAGAAAAAAATTTGGCTTGAGCTGTTACAATGAGGTGCCAGTCATAGCGTATTCATGTGGTTTTTAGTTACAAGAATCCTCCAATATCTTCTTCTCCTTTATAAGACTCCAACATATCCCCTGGAACTCTGATGGGGTGTCCAATATTCATCCTGGCAGAGCAACAGCTGTTTTTACGAATTGATGCTCTTAATCCAAGAGCTCTGATCTATCGATGCCTGTATCAATATTAAAATGGACTATTTTTTCCATAAGGTCCTTTTAAAGACCTCAATCCTATCCATAGCTATTTTTAGAACGGAGTGTTACAATATTTGTATATTAGGTTGTGGTTAAACCAAACCAATTGTGTAAGAGTTGGAAAAAAAAAAAAAGTCGACAAAGCATAAAAGGTCTTTCCAAACTTTGCTCTCTGTCCATAATTATACACAAATGTACATATCTAAAAAAAGAACAGAGACAAGCTTAACTATTATGTATTAATTATAGTTATCTTCTTATTCTTGGGCTGATAAATAATTGGTTTTTGTTGAGAGAACATTTTAAGTACAGTTATAAAGAATTACTGAGTAGAATCTAAAAAAGCAATAAGACAAGCAAAAAGTAATAAAGCTGTTACTGTATCCCCTATACATTGATTGACTGATTTTTAAGTTTGATAGCTCAACTTACTCAGTGAATTTCTGTGAATGTTATGAAGCATTGTGAGCTCAAAATACAAAAAAATATTTCAATATATTTTAAGTATTTTCGGCTTTTTGTTGATGCTTGTTATTATAATATTTGTAAGTTCATGATTGTATGGTATTAAATTATAAATAGCCAATATTTGAAAAATTAAAAACGTTAAAATAATATTGTATTTTATAAAAGCTAAATACCCTGACTATGGAAATAACTTTTATGCCTTACAACCATAATTGTTTTAAGTGATGGAATGCACTTGCTTATTTACTTAATCGCATTGGTGGGTTGTTGGTGAAGTTGACGCTCTTGAATATTGAACCTTGGTGTGGTAGTCGGGTGCCTTCCACTGCACGTTACGGCCCCTTACATGTACATTCTATCCCATTTAACTGTGTATGTCAAAATACAGAAAGCTGCTTGCATCTATGAATGTAAACATACAGAAAGAAAATTAATGTATTGAGTAAAGAAGAGTCTTAATTTTCATTTAGATGTGGAAGGTACCCGACTACAATGCCAAGTTTTAATATTCATAGGCATCAACTTCATTGACAACCCACTAATGCACTTAACTAGAAATGCAAGTACATTACATTCCGTAGAACGATTAGGGTTGTGAGATGTAAAAGTTATTTTACATCGGTGTTTATATATTTTATTAAATTAAATTTTTTTAGAATGCTCTAGAGAAATTTTGTAGCTTACTGTTAAGGTACTATAATCATTTATTTAACATTCGTAGGATTCCTATTAGTTTTAATCAATTAATTTTATTCCTACAGCATAAAAAATTATATTTCAACTCCTTCACTTATTTCATTGCTTTTGTAAACACCATTTCTAAAATAATTAGTGACTTTTACAATTAAAGTATTAACATGAAAGTTCTACATAAAAGAACCTTCTGAAAAAAGTTCCTCAAGAACTTGTATCATTAAAAGTTTTTTATGAAAGTTCTGTTAATATATGTTCTTGCCAAACTTTTTTTTTTTTTTTTTTTTATAAAAGTTCTGTTAATAGAAGTTCTCAAATATAAGTTTTCACATATTTATGGCGCAAAACTTGAGAGGGATCTTCTGGAGATGGGATGAAACTCGGGAGGCAGCAGTATTGTTGAAAAAATTAAAAATCTTTTTACAAAATACATAGATAATAAATATAATTCGAAATAATAGAACAAATAGAAAAACTGAAGGCGTAAGCACCATTTAGCAAACTTTACAGTAAACACATAAAACGATTTTTCTCCAAGTAATAATATATTTCAAATTTTATTTTTTATTATATACAGTAGGAGTATGCCAAAACCTTTATAATTAGAATATATTTTTAAGGCTTCTAGCATTAGTTTAGGTCAGAGTAACAACAGAGTCGTTGGTATCATCAATATTCGATTTTTAAACCATTTCCAATTTTTTTTTTTGATAAATTAATTTATTTTTTTGAGTGGAAATCGATAGAGGTGGTGTTTACGTCCCAGAATCAATTGAAACCTAAATTTTGAATTTTTGGCGCTTAAGCCTATTTCATAAAACGATGTCGATATGTAGGAGAAGCTTTATTAGAGGTGCGATTGATGAATAAATATACAAATAAGTAAAAACTTATATTTAGTGCCGACATTTTGGCCTATAATAAACAATGGGCACAATATTTCTAAATTTAAGACCTTATTTAGGATCTTTAAAGCAGAGATCCAAAAATGTTAAGAAACCATGCTTTGGGCTTTGTCAACTTTCGTAACGTTTTAATTTATTGAAAAATAAACAAGCAGGCACATCAACCAATAGAATTGATCATATATATATATTCAGTCAATGGAAACTATTACATTACACAGAAATAAAAAATATTCCCAATTATTAATTTTAAAACAAAAATTTATTGAAAAGTACCACTGCAACTAGACAGCAATACAAGTAAATATACTAAGTAAGAGGCCAGTCATTTCTAGAAATTCAATGACACTTTTATGTTCGAAGAACCCTAGACGATATTCAATTCACACACCCAGGAAGGTTATCGGGAACCGAGTAGGGAATAAGGTTAGAAACTAATGATTTTGAATGAGTTTGGAGTTTATTATTGAGGATTAGATGTTTGTTTCGTAGGGAATGTTTAAATTTGTTTAGTGAGGACAAGGGATCAACTCCAGGCATCCGAATATAATTAGTTACCGGGAACCGATTAGGGAATAAGGTTAGAAACTAATGATTTTGGAGTTTATTATTGAGGATTAGATGTTTATTTCGTAGGGAATGTTTAAATTTGTTTAGTGAGGACAAGAGATCAACTCCAGGCATCCGAATATAATTAATTATAGGATATTATCATAGTTACTTGTCCCAAAGAAGTCCTAGGTAGTGAATACTCATGAATGAAGTCAATTATGGTAACCGATACATCAAAAAATCAAAATCGCCAATCACAATAACTATTTCATATCACATGTATCAGTTGGGATAACTAAAATTTTCTAGATGGTTAAAATGAAAATAAAGATATTTAAAATATAGGAAGAATGATATGAAATAGAAAATTTTCATATTTTCATTATCTATTAACATATCTTTATTTATACTTTATTTTATTTTTCATCATACTGTCTTATCTTACTGTTTGTTAACTTTTTTTTCACTATTACTGGTGCTGCCACTCTTGTTACATCTATGGTTAACTCGATGTCGAGTCTTGGCCTCCTGCACCAGCCTCCACCAATTGTTCCGATCCTGCGCTGCTGCCATCCAGCTCCTCACACCCAACATGGACCTAACATCTCCAACCACTCCATCACTCCATCGAAGACGAGGTCTTCCTCTTCGCCTTGTTCCATGTATCACCTCCGTCATTATTTTCTTTGGCAGGTCATTCTCAGCCATCCGAGCCATACTGAGCCTCAAACACTTCACCACGTCTGGTTCCTTAAATAAATCTTTGACCTCCTGGTTTGTTCGACGTCTCCATACCTGGTCAACCTTCACAGCTCCAAAGATTTTACACAGAATCTTTCTCTCAAAGACCATCAAATTCTGCTCACCAGTTTTAGATGTAGTCCATGTTTCTGAGGCATAAAGGAGAATTGGCCGGATAATTGTTTTGTATAATAGAACTTTTGTGCCCTTAGTCAATGCAAAGGCTTTTCTTAGATGATGGCCTATAATTTAGGCTGAAACGTCGGCACTAAATATAAGTTTTTACTTATTTGTGAATTTATTCACCAACCGTACCTCCAATCAAGCTTCTACAAAAATTGCTGTAATTTTAATTAAATCGCATACAGTATGTTAATTTAAAGATATGCCATTTTATTTTAAGATAAGAAAATCTTTCAAGACACAATTTAATAAGTATTTTCCACATTTAATTGGGAGCTTTAATAATGAGAACTTTTAATATAATCTCACTGAAAAGCTCTAACAAGAATTTTTTTTAATGCTGAACTTGTATAAAAAGTTCTTACGATAAAGTTCTCAAAGAACGTTTACTAAATAAGTTCTGAAAAAAAGTTTTTGTAAGATTTATAATAAAAGTTCTTGTATGAACTGTTTCAAAAAAGTTCCTAAGAAAAAGTTTAATTTAGAACAAGTACTTTTTCAAAATAAAAGTGCACAGTTATTTTGGAGCCGTAGATAGAATTGGTTGAAAATACTGAAATAATTCTAAGCTAGATTTTGAAAAGGTTATTCATCCATTGATTATATATTTAACTTAATGAGCTTAGTTCATTCTAAACTGTGGAGTATAGGGCAGAAGGTACATATGTGCTTTTTTTTTTACCTTTCAGCAGCATTTGTTATTGTAGATCGCTATGCCCTAATTTATAATTTGGCTGAAATGAGGGTCCTCACAATGTTAATTCAGATCATTTGTACATTGTATGAAAATAAATATTGTTTTGTATGAGGTAAAGAAGGTTTATCTGAATGTAGGATTTGAAATGAATATGGGCTTAAAATAAGGTGAAATATTATCACCATTACTTTTTCCATTTTTAAAACTTATGAAGGCATCCTAATTAATGGTATAAGGATGGAACTGTTAGCATACGCGGATGATTTGATTCTGCTTCCCTCAGATCTTTTAACACTTCAGTTGATGATAAACCAAATATAGATGTACTTTGCAAAAGTTTAACAATAAATCTATCAAAGTCACAGATAATGATAATGAAAATGGGGATACATTTTCGAAATTGGAAAAATGGAAATTTAGAAGTATTGATACTGTTGTGAATATTCATAAATATTGAGGAATCAGATTAGCATCTGGATTATTTATAAAAACACACCTCTAAAATAAATTACACCCAGCAAAAACAGGAATAAATTTATCATGGAAAACCATACAAAAAAAAAACAATAGTATTTCGTTTTCAAATAAGATTCAGATCTTTAATACTATTTCATGAAATATATTATGCTATGTTACAGAAATTCTGGCTACCAGTAAACACAGCCAGTTATTTATTGTATTATTATTATTATTATTACAATTATTTATGAAGAATGAAATCATCACGTGGATGTTCCTATGCAAGTGATAAATTCAGTATAACTGATAGTTGGATTTTCAAGATAAGAGGGGAGTTGTTGTATCTTAATTACAGGATATTGATGGGCTCAATCCCTTTGCAATATGAAAGATAGGGAGAACATAGTGCATTCATTAGCCATCTGCCCAGTGCTAAGAGAGTTTATAGAGAGGTGGTTTGAAAAAAAAAAGTTAAGTAGAGCAGAGCCAATAAAATTGGAAGCTTGCTCAGTTAGTTGGAGAATTTGGTGGTTAAACTTATATTCAAAAATGTATGAAATTCATATATACCATTTATATTGTGCTCATTTAAATTAGGCTTATAAATTGCATACATATATGCTCATTTTATATTATATGTAATGCAGGTGTACATATTTTATTTGTTAGTCAAAGGATAGAGTTTCTGTCAATTTTGTTATAGTAAGTATTTGTTATTATCAGGGATTGAAAATAACTATGCACTTTTATTTTGAAAAAAATCGTGTTCTAACTTTTAACTTTTTCTTAGAAACTTTTTTGAAGCAGTACATGCAAGAAATTTTATGTTAAATCTTTTATTATAAGTACCTACGAAAACTATCTGATCAGAACATATATGGTAAAAGTTCTTTGAGAATGTTATCTTAAGAACTTTTGCAATAAAAATTCTTTAAGAACTTTATTATAAGAATTTCTATATAAAAGTTCTATATTCTCGTAATAACTGTTTAGTGAGATTATAATCAAAGTTCCCTATTAAATGTGGAAAATAGTTATGGAATTGTGTTTTGAAAGGTTTTATTATCTTCAAATGTTATATCTTTAAATTAACATTCTGTAGGTGATTTAATTAAAATTACAGCAATTTTTCTATTGTAATTAAAATTATAAAATAAATAAAGAGGCAATTGATAATAGATGAAAATATCATTTCAGCATTTTATGTGTATAAATATATGTATAAATATATATATATATATATATATATATATATATATATATATATATATATATATATATATATATATATATATAAATGAAATGTGTCCCATTATAACTATTTCGTTGACATGGATGCTCAAAAAATGATCTGAAAACCTGAAAAAGTTAGGATTGTGGGACTTCACCTCTGATGTTCTTTGACCAAAAGTACAATACAAACAAGGATATATGTATAATATTCTTCAATCAAGCATTATTAATATTATTACTCATGGGTATAAGAAATAGATGTAAAAAACTACTCCTAAATTGTTCTAAAGTTGCTAACGGATTGGGAAAGTGTTCACTGCTGTAATAAATTCCCATATCAGTTCTTTTTTGAGATGTTTAGAAGTCCCATCTGCGAACACTATTTTTGAAATGGTTTTGGATTGGGGGAAGAAAAAATAACTAGACACTTGAAAGACTAATGAATAATGATTTTATCTTGTTTGAATTTCGGAATCAATTAGATACTCAATGAAAAGTACTTTCTTTTTATTTAATCAGCCTCCAAATCCAAATATTCCCATAGGAATTGGGAGGGTCATCAGCACAGTAAATAGACTCGGCCAATTTCTATGAAACTTGTTATGTATGTTTCTTAGTGGTAAATCAGCTGCGTTCCATTGAGAAGAGAGAGATTAATTCAGCGCTTTAGAATGTCTTGGCCAATTTTAATGAAACTGCTTCTTAATTCAAAAAACTTTGGATTGAATTAGCCTCCAACCCTTTTATATTTGTATCATCAATCCCCTTGTATAATATTTATTAAGTAATTATGCAAAAAAGTGCAGGAATTAAAGTTTAATTTGTTAATCCAATGTGTGAAATATCTCTGGTAAGAAATAAAGAATAGGAGACTGTAGTCTTGGAGAAAATGATTTAACAGAGAATCTGTAAAGCTGCGAATATTAATGATCAGGGAAGATAACGTAAATAGAGAGCTGAATGAACTATTTAAAATCCTAATGTGATTAAAATGGTAAAACCTGGAAGGCTTAGTTGTTCTGGATACTTAGCTCATGGACAAAGAAGAAGTTCCGAGAGATTATTGGAAGGAATTCCGGACTGGATCAGAGGAATTGAAAGGCCTAAGTTATCGGTAAACTAAATGGCACACGTTCAAATCTGGAAGGCAGTTACACAGGACAGAGACAACTATTAAATGGACATTTAGAAGGCCAAAAACTGTCCCAGTTATAAATGCCATTAAGTGAGAGAGTAATCCTTTATGTGAAAAAAAATTATAATTCAGAACTATTGTTAATTCCGTTTAATAGTAGCTTTTATTACTAAACATCATCTTATCAGATGAACTTAATGTTCAGGAGTTTCTGTTACATCGATAACTGTTGGAATATTACATGCACAAACTTCAGTTTAAAAGTAGAAACAAATTAAAAAGAAAAGAGGAGGGGAGATTTCTTACTGAAAGAAATATATTTCAAAAGTAAAAGTTTAAAAAAAAAAAAGAAGATTCACAACCAGTGGAATTTTATTAACCATAAGCATTCGGAATAAAAGTAAAATTTGTTTATTTGGATCAGATGCCTTCAAAGCAGCTTGTTCATCACATTTTATACCTACATGGTGAAGGAAGAATTGTAGTATGCATATCTTGTGCTAAGTTTAGTGATTTATTGGTCATAGACGAAATTCAATAACAATTCTAAGCCTTCAGCAAGGATTAAAAAAATGACTGCTATGTAACTTACAGAAACAAATGATTATTATATATTTTAAGAAAATAATAAATTAATATTAAAATATGAAGCATTATTTTCTCCCTCACTGCACATTATCTTATATATCAATGAGATAATTAAGAAATTTAATTTAATATTAATAAAAATAATTAAATTTGCATGGTATATATTTTTAATGTTGTTGGATATATATAAATATTATAACTGCTTTATGTATATTATTTGTTTATATGTATATATTTTATGTTCATAATAATTTTAGTTTTATTTGTATCTGTTTCAAATCAAACAAAAAGTTTGCAGAATTAATTGTAAAATTGATCTGTGTTATAAAAAATGTGATTTAAAAAATAATATTTTGTTATAACTAATAAGCTTTCTCTAGGAAGCTTTCTGCAATAAAAATAATAATTATGACATATTATATTTGGATTAATTTTTTTTTTTTTTTTTTTTTTTTATCATGAAAGTAAAAAGAGCATATATAGTAATAATATTTACTCATCATGACTACCTTTTCATGGTCTGGAACCCTCCTGTATTGGTTGTGGTGATCCTAATCAGCCCTATCCTGTTTGAATGTCAATATTTTTCCATTAGAAAAAACTCAAAAAATATTATTTAGATCCATCCTACAAGAGGAAATAAATTATTAAACCAATATTAAACAAATATTAAATATTAATTATTATTAAGACAGTTTTAATAAAGTCTATTATTTTGTTATGCTTCTTATAATCATAACAAATTATTTATTTTTCCTTCTATTGTAACTGTATTACATGGTAAGGACTTTCTAATCTTATACCTCAATATAGTTCTAGTATTTATAAGATAATTAATAATAATAATTAGGCAGTGACTATAGGGTAATGGTTAGAAGAAAAAAAAACAATGGTTGTTCATTTTATATTAAGTAGGATTCTTATTTAAGATAAGTCAAATATCAAAACTAAAAAAACAGGAATAAATAAATTATTTTTAGATAATTTTTATCCAATAAATGTTATAAGGAAAATCTGAAATTCCATTATAAATAAAAATAGCAATTTAAATAAAGAAGTAGGAAATAGATAGTATTGCATAAATGTTGTAAAATATAAAAAGTGCACATACATAAATAAATTGTCTCATAGTTTAAATAGAACTTTTAAAAATTATGATGACCAGTACATAAATTCGGTTATAAACCAACTAAAATAGCCAATTTATAAAGCAATATGAAAGATAAAATAGATAAAGAGAAACTATTCTGTATTTGTTTAAAAAATATAACTGAGGAGATCTTTACAATAGTTTAAAATAAATGGTTCATGTACAAAAGTAGCACGACAATAACAACTTATGTTTGGAAAACAATAAAAAGAAATTTTTTTTTTTAAACTAATTGAGTAAAGTAAACATATTTTGTCTGCATAGAGAAAGTGGCCAATATGTAAGGGACAGAATTTATCAACACACTAATGATTGCAAAAATCCAAAATATAATTAAAAAGCTGCATTTAGGTCGTTATGCTGAAAAAGGTCATGCATTTTATTTTTAGGATATTGATATTTTATATAAAGAATAGAATTAATTTAAAAGAATATATACTCCTTAATTTTCTATGTCTAAACAAATTATTCTTAAATCCTTCATTTAGCCAAAGAAGCTTAAAGTTAAAATAGATGTAGAAATATAGGATTCCGAACTTATTATTCAACCCTAGTGCTTGGAAGAGAATAAATATCATTTATCAGAATTTTCATATATTCTAAATTATTTTGATGATTTTTTTTAATTTTTTTTTTTAATTCATTGGAATTATTATAATTTCTAGTTCTGTTTGTAATTAATTTGAATTCTTGAATCTTTTGTTTTTGTAATCCATTAAAAAAATTTTACCTTCTAGTAGAGGAACAGAATGTTCTGTCAGTAGCTGAAATGCCCTTATAAATTGTATATATTAATAGAAAAATAAGAACGTTTTGTGTACTAATAAATGCAAAATTATGATTTTTTTATTTTGTTTTTTATTTACTTTGTTTAACTTCCAAGTTAATTGAATATGTTTCTTTGTCAAGTTGCTTTAAAAAAGTTAACTATATTTCAGAACATTACTGATTTTCATTAGTTTCATTAAATTAATAATTGAGATAAGAGACATATTTTGAATTTTTTGGCTTTCCCATGTGATATTTGTATTTATACTGAAAGGGTTCATTTAATGAACTACAATTCTATTGACCATTACCATGTGGTGAGCTCACATTACTACTAGCGCTACCTGGTAGACAGTATTCAAAACATGGCGGCTGTAATGTTTCAGCTTTAAATTTCAATTTTTCTGTTCATTTTCAATTGTATAATTATTTGAATAGTTGTTTTAAGTACATTTATGTTTTCATATTTCATGTTTCTAATATTAATTTATTGATGCGTATGCTTCTTCAATGTTGGACTTCGATTAAGCCTGGCGTGTTTCTTCTCGTAAATGTCATTATTCATTGTTACATGATTACCTGTAGTCAGACTAATGTAAGCATACTTACCTGGCGTGGGGGTTACCGTGATCATAAAGGCGGTTCCCCCAGGGTGAGGCTCTTCCATTGCACTTCGGTCGGGCTGACCCCTGCGAATACCTCAAATGTGGGTATCTCGGGCGCGTAATTTTTGCTAGTCGGGACTGCGTTCGCGCTGTCCCGGATAAATATTAATCATTCACTTCTTTGTTATTTATCCTCCATGTATATCTGATGGAAATGGGATGTGGTAATTCCAGCATTTATTAGACGGACATGATAATTAATGTGACGTTACATCTCGCTTCTTACGGGATTTTTGGGACTCTCCCTCTTTTAGGCAATGTGACACCGTGAACTTATTGATGGCATAAATTAGCTTGAATGATAAATATGAAACATATTAAAAATGCATATTATGTGGTAATATAAATGGAGTTTTTAATTTTACGGAATTAATACAAAATGCATCCCTGACAATGCATTTTTCTTCTATTCCCCTCCCACAACAAACAAGGTGTCCCGTTTCAGAGCAGAAAATATCTGGTCACGTTAATCAAAACAATCTAATTTTAATCATTAGTTAAACTAAGTTTATTTTATTCATTGCTTTACTCGTCCATCTCTCTGCTTGCATTTATTGTAATGTTTCCCAAGAAGTATGGTTATTGACTTTAGTAAATCGCC
Organism: Rhaphigaster nebulosa; assembly: GCA_948150685.1. Classification (NCBI taxonomy): domain Eukaryota; kingdom Metazoa; phylum Arthropoda; class Insecta; order Hemiptera; family Pentatomidae; genus Rhaphigaster; species Rhaphigaster nebulosa. Next base: position 153,499,890 of record OX411308.1, on the reverse strand, counting down.
TTTTGGTATTAATAAAATAAAACATATAATAGAAGAGCTTTAATAATGATTTCTAACAGGATAAATTAGAGCCGAGAGCATTGTTTTGCCTAAAACTGTAAATGCTGTGAAACACAAAGATACAATCAGTGGCAATGCATGGGGCGAGGGAATAAATATATCAGCCTCGGTTCCCAAATGGTCCTTATGGTACGTCGTAATGGTATAACGGCCATATGGTTATGATGGCACGCCACGGGGTATAATAACATGTTTAATAGGTAGTTAATAATGTTCGTTACTAAAATCGTTAGTAGAATTATTTATTCAAATTGTTGTATGTTTAAATGATGTATTTTAGACAATAACATGGACCTTCTGCTGTAGCCCTAAGAGGCTGTCGTAACAAAATCAGCATAGTTCTCCCAGCAAGACTGAACTCAAAATAATCAATATTTGTAACTAGGTACCACAGACTATCAAGGATTTATTACTTCTCATGTATTTTTTCTTGTATTGTAATGCTAATAAAAAAAAATATTACTAATAATAAAGTGCTAGTAATAATTAACAGCATAGTTTTTTTTTCAACAAAGAATAACAATTCTATGTGAGCCAAAGAAAATGTAAAGATGGTATTCTGTCTTCACGTATTCTGTGATCAGACCAGGACTCTTTTTCATAATAAAATACAGGTACAAGTGGAAAGGTTCATGTTCAGAGGTTACAAGTTATCGGTATTAGATAATAGTAATTGCATTCATTTTTTTTTGTTAACTTAGTTTTTTTTATATAACTATTATAAATGTTATCGTGTTTCAACATTTTACCAATATATATCAAGTAAATAATATCTTGTACTTTATTTTATAGATTTATTGGTCGGTGCCAAGAATAACATTTAAAAAATTACAAAAATAAAATACAATTTTAATTATTCGGCTATTGTGGTGGCTTTAACGTTAATAAGATCCATTTAATTTGTAATTTGAACTTATAGCCGAAAGATTAAGCAAATGTGGGGTGATATATTTATATAGATTTAGGAACTACTATCTTATAATAATTTTATATAACTATTATAGAATAAACTTAATAATTATAAGTGAGAATTTAAAGTAGTATAGAAATAATATCATCATTATTATTTTCATCCCCAATAAAAGTAGTTAGTGAGCTATTTTTTTTTCTAATGAACTTCAAGAAAATAACACTTATGCTATGTGTATCTTTGGACATTGACATAATAGATAGTTAACGGTGATTTGGCGAAAGCAGCAATAAAAAGGATTGATGAAACTTTTTTTTAAGGTCCAGTTTTTGTCTGAATGGACAAAGGTGATAAAAAGTAAGACCAGAAAAAATGTAATGAATGAGAAATAACAATAAGATAGTAATAATTATTCCTGGTTATTATTAGACATCCGAAATAATGCTCCACAATAAGCAGAGCGTCGGGTTGGACACGCCCAAGTGACTCATCATCTATTAGTGCTGCATCGACCAACCTGCCTAATCTGGGGCATTGCGTCTCTTACTGTATCGCATCTATTATCAGAAGTATCGAAGCGAAAGACAAAACTTGAATATTCGAAACTTTTCCATATAAAGAGAGCAGTACATTGAATGAGCTACCTCAAGGTTTCCTAATTAATTGGACTGATTCAAGTTTTTGCCATGACCCAGGCAGTCGAAGCGGCGTTAAAAAAGTAGAAAATAAAATTAATTAGTTAGTAATAAAAGTTTATGTAAGATTTTAGTATACCTATTTGTAAAAGACAGTTAAAGAATCAGAACTATTGATTTTTCGATCATGAACCGATAGCTCCATGACTATATTGTTATACATGTTCCTATTAGAATAATCATAACAATAATAAGCGGACGGTTTTCCTTTGAAATAATATAGGTAGCTACTTGCTTAAAATATTTTTCCGTTTCATTACAATCCACCCACCATTATGACAACAGCGATTTTACCACTTATGAATGTGAAAACCACTATTTTTCAGAAGAACAAACAGTTACCTTCTTCTGTTTATACACAAAGGCCGATTCCAATTATTTTGTTGGTGTATTTCTTTTATTTTATAGTTTCATAAGTAATTATTGTTTTATTTTTATAATAATAAGTATATATATATACATATATTCATTACTGCGAGCCAAAGACGTTTTTCGTAAAACTGCAACTGCGATTTCAGCACTTTCTAATGCATTGGTTGTACCAACCAAATACTATCGAAAAATAACAATAAAAAAATTGAATTTTTCATATTCGTAACTAGCCAAATGGGTCTGACAGTTAAACACTCATTAGCTTCACTTGTCAGAAATAAAATAATTATTAAAAAATTTCTGACAGTAGCTTATTTATAAGTTTTCTGTTCCACACCGATTTATTAATTTGATTATGTAATTAATTTTAATTTAATTTTACTTTCAGTCGAGTCTCGCTTACTGTTTGAAATTTGCAGGGGACAGCGCGAACGCAGTCCCGACTATCAAAAATTACGCGTTCGAGATACCCACATTAGGGGTATTCGCAGGGGTCAGCCCAACCGAAGTGCAATGGAAGAGCCTCTCCCAGGAGGAACCGCCTTCCTGATCACGGTAACCCCAACGCCAAGTAAGTATGATCATACTGTTTAAGGCCCCAGTAGTCTTACTAAGTGCCAAATTATCAATTCCGAGAAGCGGCGGCGCCTATTACCAATAGCAAAAGTACACGAATACTTATCTAAATTGTGCTATGTATCTTCGTTAACGAGAAATAACAGAAACTATTTGTTAAATGTATCAATTTTCTTATAAAAACAATAAAGTGACCTGATACTTTCTCCATCCTTATCGGTTTACGTACTAGAAAATCCGTAGTTTGAAATCTCTCTACCAGGGTCGCTGAAGTCTATCCAGTTCCCTGTGCTCTGTTCAGTGGCTAAAATAAACATTTATTTTCTGTGATTTTTTTAATTTATTTATTACTTTTTCTATAAATTGAATTAATTAAATAAACAATGAATGCACATAACTAAGATAATCTAGTTGCCATGTAAGGCTAATACCTCAAATTTTATTGGATTGATTTGCTTGAATTAATGTTAACATATTTTGAGTAAAATAATGGTTAAGATTCTATTACGAAATAACTTAATTTTTTATAGTGTTCCATGCAAGTGTTTAATATTCACAAGGATTGGATGTTTGCTCAGTAGCTCTTACATAAAAAGTCATGTCCAGCGCTTACTGCTAACTTACTTTCTCTAATCTTCATTTGACAGTGGTATACTTGTTTGTTTAATAATGTCTTCTTGTAATTTATTCTCCAGATTCTATAATAGAATAAAATTTGTTCTTGATACTTTTTTGTTTTACAAAGTTTAGTTAGCTAATTATTGATTGAAGTGTGTGTTCATTTATAATTATAGTTTTAATAAGCTTTGGAATAAAAATAATAACAAAAACTGCATTAATTTTTATTTAAAATAAATTTTTCCTTTTTGTACAAGCCACAGGACTTTACTATCCCTTTATGCCTATTTCATGCTTACAATTGTAGCCAATCATCATTCATACTTTAGAAATTGGATAAATTAGTATATTATACCTTTAGACATACAATGGATATTATAAACATGTCATTCTAATTAATTTTAATACTTTGTAGGCTGCCTTGATTTTATTACTTTGTAGGATGCCTTGAGGGACATCAGCTGATGTTTTTTGGTATCCTGATTGTTCTTTCAATTAATAATAACTTTTGCATTAAGATTTTTCCTTTAATATCCTGCTCATCTTTTCAGCATGATCTGGTAGCGAACCTTCTGTCATTGCACTCATTTTTTCAGTGACAGTTTGAATCTAATTGAGTTATGGAGTTTATTTAATTTCAGTTAATGTAATTTATCTAGGTGCAATTTTTTATTTATTGTTATATTTCTTGGTTTAAAATTTGATAAAAAAAAAAACAATATTAATACAATTATTTTACATCAAATAAAATTTAACTTGATATTCATATTGTGTTTAAATACTTTTTTGTGTGTGTTGTATGTTATCAAAGGGATGGTAGCAGATTGATAAGGCACTCAAACTGTAAGTATATCTTTAGAGAATTCTAATGAAAAAAAGTTAATTAGAAACTCTTACTATTTAATTTCTTATCACTTTATTTGAATATGGGATCAACGATGAAGTTCGATAGAAATATACATTATTTTTGAGTTCTACTTTTTGGTCTGACTGAATATAAACTAAACAATTTTCATGTTTGGAAAACTATTGTAATGACATCAGGTTCTCTTATAACAATATCATGATGAAAAAATCAAATAACCAGGATACCTTTGGAAAAGTGTGACTGCATGAATTGATATTTCTTGGAAGAACGATCTGGATACCAAAAAAATATAAACTGATAGCCCTAAGGAAAAATCTATCTCATTGATTTTACAACCATCAGTGTGTCCTGGCCTCCTCAAAAGAATTAAATAGGCCAAAGTGTCTTCAAACATTAAACAATTTTCTATAGTGTTATATTCTTGACTGCATTTCTAATCATCATCTCCTTGATTAAATCCACAATCAACCATTTCTACTTGAAATTAAATTAATGATCAACAATTTTTTTTAGAAAAACTACTCTTATAAAAAAAATTGATTAAAAGAATTTTTGTATTGATAACAGATAAGTTGTTTTTGATCATATTCAATTTGTTTTGAATAGTAACTGTTTTATGCATTAAAATTAATATAAAGCTCTAAAATATTGTTGGTTTCAGTCAGGTTATTTTTATTTTCTATTAAAAGTATATTAAATTCTATTTTTCATACGAAATTCAATCTTGATTTTACGAATGGGTATTTAAAATTTAGGTAGAAGTAGAAAGATAGATATATTTTGTATGTGCATATTGATTATGTCTTTATTTACTCACAAGTTATAACGTTTCTTAATTTGTGTGTAATTATAAAATCAAAAATATAATTGGCTCTGAATATTCAATAATTTACTCTCAGCCACAATTAATACACACATTACTGTACCTGCCACTCGATGGGTTAAAATAGTACATCATGAATTTAGTTTTTTGATGCTTTATTGCTTATTTTTTGAGTATCATTGTTTCACCACTTCAATTAAGTTAAATTTATTTAATGGGCATCTCAACTTCTGACTAGTAAAATGGCAATTTATTCATACATCTACTTTTCTTATGCATTATTACAATTTTCTTTATGCTATAGAAAGACATATATTAACTTTAGAAGAATTCAATACTATTATTAGAAAAATAATGCCTTACTCAAGTTTAGTTCCTCCAATCTCCACACAATAAAAAATAATAATAATAATAAAACATTTGTTTATATTTACAATATGTATAATACCAATATATTTTACTTGCACGATTCCGGATTATCCATTTTCCTCCAATCCAGTCATTCATTCCTCTTTAGAACGACTGGATTGGAGATGGCCACATTTTATAATTTTAGAAAAAAATATTACAAAAAACCTATTAAAATACGATATTAATTTAATAGTGCATGTTTTGTTGTTTTGTGGGTACATTGGCTGAGTGAAGTTTTATTGTAGTTGCCAATATTCTGTATTAGAAGATTTTCAGGAGCTATGGTTTTGTCAAAATATGATTTAGTTTGTGTATGAATAAATTGCTGTATTGTGGAAAGATTTAGTTCGTGGAGCATTGTTGAAATTTTATATAGTGTGGATAGTCGTTAATGATCCTCATACAAATGTTTTTTGTCCTCAGTCAAGTTTTTTGCAGTTGGTTTTTGCAAACTCAAAACTTGCAATCAAGCTCCACACGTGTGAGGCACAACAGATCTGAGCTCAGGTAACTGTTTTATATGGTGTGAGTTTATTTTGGGAGCTCAGCTTGGATTTTTTTTTTAAATGAGGAAACATTTTGAAAATGCACTTTTTAGCTTTGTCTTGCTTTCTATTAATGTGTTCCGTGAATGTTAAAGATCTGTCTAGCATTAATCCTTTGTAATTTACTGATCTGGACCAGGGAATGTCTACGCTATAAAACAATTTCAATTAACGAACTTTAAGGCATTTCATCTTTACTCCTAGGTCTAACTAAATTGATTGATCCCAAATTTCAAACAACCATGTAGATCAGGAGTCTCTTAACTATGGCCCATGAGCCAAATCTGGCCTGCAAGGACCTCCAATTCAAAGTTTATTTTGATTGCATTGTAAAATTTACAATATGAGTTGCTAGATAGTGATGGACCAGTGAATTCTAACTAACACAAGATGGAGTATTCTGAAGTGCCTAATATATTTTTCAATACAGAGTACGCATGCTTGCTCAAAATTGGCATTCCCAGAAGGTAGCCGAATCATGCCAATTTCCTTGGGACTATCTTTATAATTACATGAGTGGTTTTTGTACTGTTATGGTGCCATATAACGTTTTTCCAATGATGGCTATTACATTCGCATGAACATAGTTTGAATCTGGTTTACAGATAATTTAATATGTGTGCGCTAAACCTTTCTTAGCATTGGCTATGGCTTACCTGATTAGATGCACCAACACTCAAGGCTCATTTGCGGACCAATGGCTGATGAATGAGACCAATAGCAAGACAATTTGAATAAATCATTGAAAGTAATAATCAGATTTTTTGTTTACCAACCGATTAATAAACAGAATGTCTGACAGGCAAAACGACAGCATTTTAACTGTAATTAATGATATGAGATTACTCCAAAAACATACAAAAAGTGCCATAGTTTTATACATTGAGCAGGTCCATTTATGTAATAAATCAGTTGTATAGATTATAGTGAGAGTACTAATACCTAATAATATAGTGTGACAATAAAATAGATAAAGAGCTAGGCGCACCTTTTTAACATTGTTTTGTTTAACAACTATAATTATTGTTAATTAAATGACAAAATAATGATATGGATAAAGGGACAAATAGGAGTAATGACTGATATTAAAATTTAAAAGGCATGTCCTGAAGATGAGGTAGAATCCTGAAACGTTGATGGCATTATGTTGTGATTGTTTCATATCCTAAAATAATTAAAGAACTTCAATATAATCTATATAATTGTTTTAGAGAATTATTAATAATATATATATATGTTTTCCTTAATGGTCTCTTTATTATATAAGCCATCTTAATTATTATTCATAGAAAACAGATAAGATAAGATATCAATTATAATCAAATTTTTAATAAAATAATGGGAATTATTAAAAAGGAGCATTACAGTGTATGATAAAAGCAGAGTGTTGCATGGGTGGACTTCAAATTTAGAATTAAAAAAAAATTGAAGCCGATATTAATTATAATATTCATGAGGTAAATATAATGAATGATAGCTAATTGTTAACTATCCAGTTACAAATATTTCAAATAAAAGCCAGTGTAATAGCAAAAGTAAAAATCTCAAATTTCATGTTAAATAATCTTCAAATAATTTAATTGGTGCTTGGTAAGTTAGAGGATATTTAGGAGAGAGTTTTCGTTGATCGTAGATGTATTTCTTAAGGGAGAAGTTGGTTATTAATTTAATGTTAGGTGTTAATTGAATTAAAAGAAATAAAGTTTGCTGTGATGAAGATAGTAAAGAATACTTTGTTGAATTATATATGTTGATGGTTCTTTCAACTGTTCATTAATTTGTTGTATTTATTAATAAGTAAATCTTGTAAACAATTTAAATAGAATTTGTTTCATGTATTTAATTAATTTGTTCCCACCAATATCTTCTGTTAGATGGACAAAGAGTGCATAACATAAATTTGTTGTAAAACTGAGATTATTTAAGTAGAATGAATATATATTAATGATGAAATGGTATTTTTTATGCAAGACTTAGATCAATAGATACAATTTTTATTAGTGGTTATTATGCTTTGCCAAAATTTAAGTGTAATTCAGATGATATAGTTTCATATATTAATATTTGTTTTCTTTGTTGTGAAAACGTTTCTTATAGTGAGTCTCAGTTATTTTATATTGGAAGCAGTACATTAAAATGTTTTTTCTCTGTTGAATTTTTATTCTGGTGAAAAATGTTTCTTTAAAGAATGCTATATACATTAGGTCATTCAATAAATATACCTCGGTAATACTTTTTATATCAAATATTAATTCAATAACATATTTTTACATGATGTATAACCATAACTTAATTAATTATTATTATTTAACCCTATCTTGTGAAGTATTTCTAAACTTTTTTTTAATTACATATAGAAAATTATCTTTATTAATTAGAACTATTATAAGTCATAAATATTTCTTTCAAGAATATCACCATCATTAGTTAATGCATTAATGCTCGTAAAAAATCTCTTCTCTTTCTGTTGCTATTACAAAAAAAAAAAATTTGTTTTAATTATTCTTCTAATCTAAAAGCTAATGCCTAATATTGATATAATTCGGACACAACTTTTGGCAAGCTTTCGAGATGGATTACATAAATTTATTCATAAAAATTTATATTCATTTTAATTTATGTGGTGCCGAAAAATTTATCCTTATTAATACATTATAAGAGGATTTTATATTTATCTAGTACTTTTTGTATCACATTTATTATTTTTAATAATTACTTTCAACTATAAATGTCTAGAACTACCATGAAATATTCCACTGATGCATAAAATATTGAATATAGAAACAAAAGATCACAATTTTACCTCTTCTACCACTTATGCGGTACGAGTTGCTTTTCTATGTAGCTCTCTTTCTGTTTCTAAGTTCTGTGATCTTCAAAAAGTTCTTTTCTCCTGTTCCAATCAAGACTTCTCTTTGAAAATAATCCTTATTTTATATCTTTCTTATATCCTTATATTATATCTTCTTCATAGGATTATCTTAATTACCACATACCTTGAAATCATTTATTTTACAACATATGCCCCATTTAGAGAAACTTTTACCATTAGCATATAATATTTCGATATGCATCCATGTTTGTAGTATGCTAAGCAATTACATTTTTTTTAAATAAAGCAAGCATTCCGATTCAATCTATGATTTAGTAGTTCTTTTGCTTTTTCATTTAGATTTCCACTCAATATTTTCATAACTAATACATACTTTATAAAGTTGTATTAATAAGAATAAAATTTGTATTTTTAAAACTTTTTATTTGAAGGAATAAAAGCTGATTTAGTTGTCTAAAATATATTGTCCGATTAATTCATGAGATTAGGAAAATTAGGACAAAATTTATTTAAAATAGGCATGTATTAAATTTATTGGAAACAGTCACTTTATTTTTAAAGTTTTAAAATGAATACATTTTATTTAAAGATTTATTAATGAGAAATTAGTTTACTTTAGAAGGTTGGTATGAATAATAATAAAATTTTAGAAGTGAATTCCAGAGATGCCAGCGCTACCTGGTGGGAAAGTTGAAAATTACTTTTAACTGTTGGAAGGAACTAGATAGTTTTATTTCCTTTTCGTTATTACTTTTGTGAAAGGCAGTTCTTCTTTCCTTTTTATCAGTAATGACCTTTAGATTTAGATGTAGTCTGTTGAAATGAAAGCTGTAGTTAAAACACCATTACAAGTTTTTAGTGATCTCTATGATTATGTTTCTGGAAATATTATTAGTCTTGCCTATATGACATTCACATCTATTTTAAGTGTAAGCATACTTACCTGGCGTGGGGGTTACCGTGATCACTAAGGCGGTTCCCCCAGGGTGAGGCTCTTCCATTGCACTTCGGTCGGGCTGACCCCTGCGAATACCTCAAATGTGGGTATCTCGGGCGCGTAATTTTTGCTAGTCGGGACTGCGTTCGCGCTGTCCCGGATAAATATTAATCATACACTTCTTTGTTATTTATCCTCAGGTATATTTGATGGAAATGGGATGTGGTAAATCCATCATTTATTAGACGGACATGATAACTAATGTGACGTTACATCTCGCTTCCTACGGGGTTTTTGGAACTCTCCCTCTTTTAGGCAATGTGACACCGTGAACTTTTAATGATGGCATAAATTAGCTTAAATGATAAATATGAAACACAATAAAAATGCATATTATGTGGTAATATAAATGGAGTTTTTAATTTTACGGAATTAATACAAAATGCATCCCTGACAATACATTTTTCTTCTATTCCCCTCCCACAACAAGGTGTCCCGTTTCAGAGCAGAAAATATCTGGTCACGTTAATCAAAACAATCTAATTTTAATCATTAGTTAAACTAAGTTTATTTTATTTATTGCTTTTATCGTCCATCTGCTTGTATTTATTGTAATGTTTCCAAGAAGTACAGTTATTGACTTTAGTAAATCGCCTTTTGGTATTAATAAAATAAAACGTATTAACACACATAATTATTAATGAATTATTTTTTTAAACCTATGCATATTGCCCACAAAGTATTTGCAATTATTGTAAAATCTTAAACTTTTGCATTGTTTATCCTTGGGGACAAATAGCATATGTTCTCAAAGCAGGTCCTACTGGTGACGGAAGTTTTTTCCTGTTTTCCTTTTCTATGTATCAAACGACAATGTGTGCTTCCTTTTTTTTATACAGTTATTTGTAAAAAAAAATATGAGAAATACTTATTAAATTTGAAATCATATGCAAATTTATCAAAGTATTTTTTTAATAAATAAACAAAAAAAGATGACGTCTGATACTACATGGGTCAGAAAAGGACTAAAGTCAAGTTTTTGAGAGAGAAATTTTTTGTATAAAGGTCCTCAAAAATTCAAAAAGTTCCTCTTGCATTACCAGTTCCATTTCTAAATATATCAGATAGTTTCATGATAAAATTCATGGAGCATGACTGGTGTCAAAGGATTTCTTCAAATGTTAATCCAAAAATTAGAAATGTGGGCTCCTAAAAGGACCCCACGATACTCAGGGGGTTAATTTAAAGAATATTTTACAGGACATTAAAAAATATTACTGATCTTTACTTATCGTTGAAATATGTTATGTCTCTACATGTTATTGATAATATGATTTACTCAGAAAATTAATATTTAATACCTCTTTCAAGACGTTGATTATTTTTTATATAATGCTTCAAACTAGCAATGTGAATTCGATCATAATGCCTTTTCATAATACCTTTCAGGCATTTATTTCCTATCAAAATCCGAGTTTTTCTGAAAGAAGAGGAAATTTATAAAAATTTTCATCAGAAGAATTGTATAGAAGCCAGGGAATATATTTATATAAATCAATAAAATTAATTATACCCATTTGTTTAGTTTTTCCATTCTGTAAAATTTAAATTTTATGTAGTACAAGCAGATATGTGCCAATAAATAATGAGACAAATATTCTTTCTCTTCTAATCATCTACAAAAAGAGTGTTTAATATAAAAACTGTGAGGTCTACAAAAACTCAATAACCATACAAATATTTCTAAATTTAGGCCTGCCGTCAGGGAAGGACAGGGGGAACAAAATCTCTGGGGCCCGATAAGAGTTATTACTAAAAGAATCTGTACTGACAAAAAGTTTGTTGAACAAATATATGCAAACGAAAAAATTATTTCAACCAATATTAATTTTATTATACTTTGATAATAATTTCTATGTTATGCTTCTATGATACAGAAAATACTATTAGTCTCTAGGAGTGGAAAAAAAAAAAAAAGATTTATATAGCAAAAATAATTATCATCTTTTAATAATAAAAATTTGTACCTCAGAGGTAAACTATATTAATACTTAAAACATATGGAAAATTCTACTGTAAGCAAGTTCATTTTAAGGTATAAATAACAAATAAATATGTATATAAAATATTTAAAGATAAGTATACAAAGATCATATCTTAATAAAAAATAAATATGCAATTATACAAGTGATGCTCAAAAAACTTCATTTGTTTCTATTCCTCTGAAATGATCCTGGCGAAAATCCAAAGTACCATCTGATTTAAAAAAAAAAGTGGGTTTTTTATTACCTTCTCTTTTTTTTTTCTTTTAACCAGTTTATTGTTTATGATTAAAAAAAAAATAGAATCCAAATTAAGAAATTTTCTGGAAGTCTTCATGCTACTGTTAATGAGAATTATTGTTCCTATAATTTGTTAGGTGATAATAAAGGGATTTTAACACCTAACAAATTATAGGAATAATAATTCATATTATCAATAACCTGCAAAGTTTCTTGGGAAAGTCCATATTTTGAACCCTTTTTTTTTTCTTGCTTTTTATGGGGTTTTTTTTTTTACAATAAACTGGTAAAATAACAGAAGCAGTGCATATTACTGATAATATGATTTAAACAGAATATTAAATTAAAAATTCTAGGAATAATAATTCACATTATCAGCAGCATAAAGAACTTCTTGGAAAATTTCTTCATTTTGATCCCATTTTTTTCTCTTTTATATTCCTTTAGAATAAACTGGAGGGAAAAAAGAAAAGAATAAAAATTCACTTTTTTTTAATTAGAAAATCTTCTGGATTTTTGCTCACATTTCAGAGGAATGGAATCAATGGAATCTTTTTTAGCATTAAGTGTATAGTTGTATGTATGTTTTTCCCACTTGAGATATAACTTTATTTACTCACATATTTATTTGCTATTGTGTATTCAAACTTTTATTATACTTTGACAATAATTTCTATGGTATGCTTCTATTAAAATTTATTTCCTGTAGATTTTTTCTTGTTTCACATAGAATAGTATAGTTTACCTCTGTAGTACAAATTTGTATTATTAAATATAATTTTTTTTTACAAATATTTTCTTCTATGGAAAATTCAGTAAACTATTTGAATATTAATATTAAAGGTATTTTCTGTATCATAGAAGCATAACATAGGGAGTGAAGGTTAATTTAATAAATTAATAAAGTTTAATTATTAATTTAAAATTGTAAAAAAACGTTAATTTTATTTTTTAATGAAACTCGTTTCATAGTAGAATCAATAGTAGTTGCTGTCCAGAAGTGGGCAGTGCCCCACATGCTGCTTTGAGGTAGTTTGAGATTTCTCTCCTTGGGTGCAGCACAGGCGTGTATATTATGTAAAACTGATATGGATTCGTTATTTTTAATAACTTCATGTTATTTTAAGTATCCTTTGTGTCTAACTTTACGTGTGCTGTAGGAGAATGTGAGGTACACGTAAGTACATTATTTTGTTTAATAAGTGAATATTGTTATTTATTTATTTATTATTTAGTAAATTATTTTCATATCCAACATGACTACGCCCATGAATACTGACGAAATTGCGTCCACCTCTAACTTACCTCCAACCCGACTAAAACGTAAATACATTCGGTTCACCGATATTGATGGCTTCACCACACTAAAGAAAAAATTATCATTCATACCAAGACCCACAATGAACACCATTAACCGAACACAAACAACTTTGCCGCACTAAGCGGCACATCTGACACCCCAACACCACAAAACATACCCGCCCCAGCTGCCCCACCTATTACACAAAAGCCGTACAAACCAGCCCCTATTGTAATCAGACCACCGATGTCATCGGCGGAACTAAGCAAAAATCTTGAGGCAAATATCGCCGCTTTTATTATACGTTCTAATAAGAACGAAAATAAATTTTTCACCATCACCAGGGCTGACTACAACGCCACCCTATCCCTACTCAACCAATCGAATGAAATCGACTACCACTTGCCCTAAGAGGCACCGAACCTCTCAGAAAATACAAATTGAAAGGGTTTGACATTAACCACCCTGTCAGCTCTATTGAAAGTGCCCTCTAAGTCTGTCTACTCGGGTTCAAAAACATATGGAGGATGAAAAAAACCAATGAGAGTAGTAATAAGAGAAACCTATCACTCCTCATTGTGACCACGGACGAGACCGTCACCAGATTTGGAAAAAATTGGTCCAAAAAGCGTTAAAAGTTTAGAAATATCAGGCAGTGTCACAACTGCCAGGAATTTGACCACACCAAAAATTTCTGTGGATGCATCATAAAATACGTTCGATGTGGTGAAAACCAGGAATCGAAGGAATGCTCCCCAAAAACACTTCTCACAAATGTGCAAACTGCAATGGCCTCAAGTGGTCTCTTACCGTGACTGCCCTAGCAGACAAATCCTTCTTGAAAAGAAGGAAACCAAGATCACAACAAGACCTAACAATAACACATAGGAAACTGCATCTTGCGCTTCCACTACCACCTGTGATCCACACTCCTATGCAGGTGTCCTATTCAACGGACCATCGCACCCACATGAGCAGGCTTAACATCGTGATTCAACAAACTTTCATCGGAAAAATGAATGGGTAGAAACTCTATCCTTAATTATAACATAACAGGGCTCTTAAAGCGTAAGCTCAAGCTGGAATCCCTCCTGGCTTCTCACAGACCCTCAGTTGTCGCACTGACAGATACAAAACTAACAGACACATGGACATACACTTTCGTGGTTACCACTCTTACAGACTTGACTCACAAACCCCCACACATGGTGGCGTTGGCAACTTCTGGTACGCTCCATCTAGACTGATAAACAATTATACAATTATTGACGAAAAACACACAGCCATCACCACACAAGTCAAACTCAAACACACATACAAAATCACATGTATATACAGAAGACCAGGAGCTAAACTCGACAACATCAAGACACTTCTACGGGAAACCGAAACAGACAGACAACACATCATCGTAGGAGACCTAACGCATTAGGTACCCACCTCACTAAAATAAAATACATAGTTATACATCCTAGTGCATACACATTCAGAAATCACTCAAACCCAGCATACACGGCTACACTTGACCTGTTACTCACAACAATAGAATTCAGCAATAATGAGATCACATCGCCATTATATATCACCTCAGCCGTGACACAACAATTCCACCAACTTACTACAAATACAACTTCAAACAGGCAGACTGGAAACAATACAAGAGCACAGTCTTCACTAACACACCCAACATCATTGACACCACTCACAAACACCCGAGACATAAACAATCTCATGAGCACACTACAAAACATCATACACGAAGCTGCCTCTGTATCGATACCTATACCTATACACCTACGCTAGCCATCAAAACACATACGCTAATCAAACAACGAAACAACATAAAAATCTGCTGGTATAGGACTAAAGATCCAGCATACAGACCAATCATAAAACTATCTCACTAGACCAATCACATCCCTAATGTCGCAGTGGAAAACATCCCTCTGGCACGAACATATGCCGTACCGATAACGACCCCCAAAACTTCTGGAAACTAGTCAGAAGCCACAAAACCAAATCAAGATAGGTGAAAATACGAGATGATGAGTTTCTCACTCCCGCAGATGAGGCGACCTAACTTGCTGACTACTACGTCGATCGAGACGTAGCACGTACAAACACCACAGTCCACAGACTTGAGATAACGCAAAAAAATATATTTTCTTCATATAAAGAACTGACTGCAACTCTTGAGAAAAACGAGAGGAAACAAATCAATAGGAAAGGACAACATACTCGACGTCCTACTTGACAACTTAAAAACGTAAATATACACAAAAAAAAAAACAGATGCCACACATTCTCATCCAAGAAAGCTCTCAAAGAACAGCCAAAATTAAATGGGCAAACAATTCAGAACAAAAAAACTGCTCACATTACTCGTTATGAAACTTGAATCACATCTATCATTCATAGCTCAAATATAACACAGAACAAAAATAGTCAAAGCCACAACACACGAACTCAATCACTTACTCTACTGACCAGGGCTGCCGCTCAGACTCAAGATCCACATTTGCAAAGCCATCCTCAGGCCTACACTACTTCATGGTGCCCCACTCCCCTCCTCCGCTACCTATACCCCACAGCCCTGAAGTCTCCAAAAATTCCAAAACAGCGACCTATATAAAATCACCAACCGAACGTCACTCGAAAGACGAAACATGATACACATTCACAACGAACTGCAACTTTACACTGTTCAACAGCACATCACGAGAACACACGTAGAAGTTCTTCGACAACCTTCCTGCTTCATTCGACCCACTATTCCGCCCCATCCCTCCTCCTGCAGATGACAGGGCCGAAAGGGACCTTAATCCTATCAACCACTTAACCCTATCAACACTATCCTTTAATCTACTATTATAGTATCCATCCCTTTGTCCTCCCACACCTCCCTATCCTGCCAACTCCCACGTCCCACACCAGCCCCACTCTCTCATGTCCCTCTTTGTTTGTAATTATTATTGTAATATTTTAGCTATTGTAATTGTAATAAAACTGTTTGTTTTATTGTATTGTAATTTTAATAAAACTGTTTAATTATAATCATTATTATTAATTTTTTAATTATTATTTTCATCTTTGTTTGTAATTATTATTGTAATATTTTAGCTATTGTAATTGTAATAAAACTGTTTTATTGTATTGTAATTTTAATAAAACTGTTTAATTATAATCATTATTATTAATTTTTTAATTATTATTTTCATCAGTAGGTTTTTTTATTATTACCTAACCACCACGAGGAAGCCCCTCACCTCTAAATCATGAGACGATTCCCTAATCAAGAAGTGTCAATTCAATTTGTAAAAAGTCAGCAGACCTTCCATTACCAACTGGTAGAACTTGGTACAAAAGATTAATAGTTTATTGCATGATGTGTTTTATTAGTGATGGGTAAAACTGTTAATTTGGAGGAGCAGTTGCGATTTTTTTCGGCTACTTTTTAAGAAACTGTTTCAAATGATCGGTGTTTTCGAGTTAGTTTTGGTGAAGCAATGGCGTAAGTTTGCTAAACTCACCGATAGCATCGTAAATCCATTAGACTGCCTCTGGAACTAGAGATGACAAAAACGAGTATTTTTTAAGCCATTAATCTCTTTAACTTTTCATGTGCATAGTACATCATTGAGGGAATGCAGGGGAAAAAGTTATGATGAAAAGAATAATTCATTCGCTCAAAACTCAGAAAGTAAACATTTTATAGTAAATTGTGTATACAGTCATATGAAAGGACACTAAATTATCTAAAAAATAAAAAAGAAATTATAGAAATCTCACCATTATTAGCAAAGATATAGGACTATATATATAGTCCTATATATATGCGTGTGTGTATGTATATATATATATATATATATATATATATATATATATATATATATATATATATATATATGACTACCGGTAGTGCCAATTATATCATCGATTTATATTTTTTTTACAATTTTCTCCTAAACAACTCGAAACGATTTTGATGAAACTTGCCCATTGTCTTTTCTTTAAAACTCGTTTATAAGAGTCTTCCCTTTTTAAAAAACTTTTCATGTATGCATTTTATCATCAAAAAAATGCATGGAAAAAAGTTGGAGCGAAAAGAAAATGTTATTTGTGCATAACTCAAAGAGTATGCATTTTACGGTGTATTATGTATAAAATCACAACAAAGTTATGAGTTCTATTAAAAAAAAAATCTAAATCGGACCAGTATTCGCAAAGGTATAGATTACTTAATAATTTCTACTTTTATATTATTAATGGAAACAGAGAAGACATGAAGTGCAGCAGCCTGCTGAGTTCATAGAAGTGTTTATGTGAACTCTTTAAAATTAAGTTAAAAAGATTATTATTGTAGAATTGCTAAGGAAAGTCGTGTACAACCGCGAATTCAAGCACCGCACCAGTATTTTATGTACGATGTAAAATCGATTTTAAGATCTTACAAGATTTTAAGCGCTTACGAATCGATTTATTTCAATTTTCGTATTTATCCGATATTATGATGCATTATTGTGTTATGGGAGGCATAGATTTGTAAATATTAGCAATTTTAAGATCGCGCACTGGTATATCAATTTATTTTAACTTTTTAGATTTCTTCGAAATTGAGGTATCTACGATCACTGAATCAATGAAACTGCAAAACCGATGAACCAATAACCTCAATATCAAAGAAATCTGAAAAGTTGAAATTTATGGATACTTAAGAGTCTGAGAATCAATAGTATTTCCTTAAGAGCCTCAAAAATGGAAAAAAAAAA
The DNA here is from genome assembly GCA_948150685.1 of Rhaphigaster nebulosa. NCBI lineage: Eukaryota > Metazoa > Arthropoda > Insecta > Hemiptera > Pentatomidae > Rhaphigaster > Rhaphigaster nebulosa. The sequence continues at coordinate 153,481,891 of OX411308.1, read as the reverse complement.
AAAAACCAAAATGACAGGTGTTAAAGGATTTCTTCAAATGTTTATCCAAAAATTAGAAATGTGGGTTTCTAAAAGGACCCCATGGCACTCAGAGGGTTAGTTTGATAAATATTTTACTGGCCATTAAAAAACATTAGTGATCTTTCCTTATCATTGAAATATGTTTGTCTCTACATGTTATTGATAAAATGATTTACTCAGAAAATAAATAATTAATACCTCTTTCAAGACCTTTAATTATTTTTTTATATAATGCTTCAAACTAGCGATGTGAATTCGATAATGATGCCTTTCAGGTATTTATTTCCTACCAAACTCCGAGCTTTTCAGAAAGAAGAGGGAATTTATTATCTTTTCATCAGAAGAATTGTAAAGAAGCCAGAGAACATATTTATTTTAATCAATAAAATTGATTATATCCATTTGTTTTATTTTTCCATTCTGTAAAATTTAAATTGTATGCAGTACAATATTCTTTCTCTTCTAATCATCTAAAAAAAGAGTGTTTAATGTCAAAACTGTAAGGTCTACAAAAATTCAATAGCCTTACAAATATTTCTGAATTTAGGCTTGCTGTTAGGGGAGGACAAGGGGCGCAAAATCCCTGGGGCCTGATAAGAATTAACTAAAAAAATCTATATAGTCAAAAAGTTTGTTCAACAAATATATGCAAAGGAAAAAATCATTTCAACCTATATTAAATAATATACAGTACTTTTATCATCTCTTTTTTTCCTTCCAGTTTATGGTAAATGAATAATAAATAAAAAAGGGGATAAAAAATAATTAAGTTTATAAAATAATTATATTTTAATAATACAAATGTGTACCAATAATAAACTAGATGGCACAAAGAAAATTCTACAACAATTAAGTTTATTTTAATACAAAAATAGCAAATAAATATATGAATACATAAAGTCATATCTTAAATGGGAAAACATATTTACAACTTTACACCTAATGCTAAAAAAATTCCATTGATAAAAAAGTGAGTTTTTATTTATTTTTTTTTTCCCTCCGGTTTATTGTAAAAGAATATAAAATAAAAAAAAAGGGATCAAAATAAAGAAATTTTCCTAAAAGTTCTTTATGCTGCTGATAAGTGAATTATTATTACTATAATTTGTTAGGTGTTAGCAGCTATCCTAATGGTCCAACATTTTTAATTTGATATTCTGTTTAAATCATATTATTACTGCTATGTGCACTGTTATTGTTAATATATATGCACTGCTTCTAGAAAAATTTCTTCGTTTTCATTCCTCTGAAATGATGTTCACAAGAATATATCCAGAAAATCTTCTAATTAAAAAAAGGGTTTTAATTCTTTCCAATTTAACAGTTTATTGTAAATGAAAAAAAAAAAAGTTTGGGTCAAAATAAAGAAAATGCCAAAGAAGTTCTTTATGTTATTGGTATTTTGAATTATTATCTCTATATTGAATAATCAATGGTTGACCGTAGAACTTAATGAAGGAATGAGATGGTCTGGGATACAGTCAAAAAAGTGGAATACACATAGTAAAAAACTATTTATTAAGAACATTCTACTGTAAATAAGTTCATTTTAATGCATAAATGACATATAAATATGTATATAAAATATTTAAAGATAAGTATACAAAGATCATATCTTAATAAAAAATAAATATGCAATTATACAAGTAATGCTCAAAAAACTTCCTTTGTTTCTATTCCTCTGAAATGATGCAGGCAAAAATCCAGAATATTTTCTGATTTAAAAAAAAACAGTGGGTTTTTTTTATTCCTTTCTTTCTTTTTTTTCTTTTTTAACACCTAATGAATTAGAGGAATTAAATTAAAAGATTTTCTGGATATATTCTTGCTCGCATCATTTCAGAGGAATGAAAACCAAAGAATTTTTCTAGAAGCAGTGCTCATTGCTGATAATATGATTTGCACAGACAATTAAATTAAAAATATTGGACCTTTGGGATAGCTACTAACACCTAACAAATCATAGGGATAATATGAAGGAATGAGATGGTCCGGGAGGAGGTCAAAATAGTGGAAAACAAATAGTAAAAATTATTTATTAGGAACCGACGTTTCGACCCACTTTGCAGGTCTTCTTCAGGGCTGAATAAACAAGATACAAAAAATAAAAATAAAACAATGGTATATACAGTGAATGAATTAATAATTTAAAAGACTTGTGAGAAAAAATGACAGTGATGAAATTGTAAAATAAAACTGATAAGAGTAATATTAACAACTAAAAATACATTAGTGAATATTAATATATTAAGCTGATTATAAATAAAACTGGCTATATAATAATAAAAATAAATAAAATAAAAGATAAATAACAATACCTTAAAATTAATAACTCTGTTGAATAAGTAAAAAAGGGAAAAATGTGAGCTAAGTTAAATGATGCGAGCAAGAATATATCAAGAAAATCTTTTAATTTGAAAAACAAAACATGATTTTATTCCAGCCAGTTTATTGTAAATGAATAAACAAAAAGAGAAAAAAAAATGGGGCTCAAAATAAAGAATTTTTCTTAGAAACTCTTCATGTTATCGATAATGTGAATTATTATTCATATAATTTTTAAATGTAATTTTCTGTTTAGTTTGTATAATTCTGTGTGTAGTTTTCATCCCTAATATTTAGTGCTTCTTGGAAAATTCCTTTGTTTCTATTCCTCTGAAATGGCATGAAAGAATTTTTCCAAAAGATCTATTTTCTTTTTTTAAAGGAGGTTATACTTTTCTTTTTTTTACCACTTCACTTAAATGAATAAAATAAGAAAAAAAGAAGTGTTTGAAATATAGGAAGAAAAATGTTAGAAATGGTACAAAACGTTTTTTGAAATTTGTTTATTTTAAATATTACTGAGTATATCCAGAAAGAGGTCTCTAGCTCTTACATACTTTTTAAATACTTAAGGGGTAAAACATTCCATCACCCAAAGTTGCGAAATGGCCACAGTATTGCATTTGATAAAAATATTAAAATATTGCTGATGATAGCTCTACACTGAATAAATTGAATTTTAGATTCAGTAGAACTTGTAGCAGGGTAACAGATGATTTTTATTTACCAGTCTGTAAGACAAGTTTGGCCTCTTACTCACCGATCAATAAAATGTCATAGATTTGGAATTTGATAAAAAATGAAAAGCAATTGGATTTTCTTATAGTTTGTGCACACTACGTAATACAATTGGAAATATAATTGAGTCCATTTTGAAATAGTCTCTAAGCTGTGACTGATATTTTTTTTTGTTATATACATATATACATATACATATATATCATTTGAGAGTGAATGACCACTTGTCATTGGGCACAATACATGTTGGTGGGCTACGTAAATAAATATAGGAATTTCCCAAGAAGCTTTGCACAATATTGATAATGTGAATTCCTGTTATTCATTAGGTGTTAAAATCCCTTCATCATCTAACAAATTATAGGAATAATAATTTTCATTAACAATAGCTTGAGTAACTTCTTGAGAAATTTCTTAATCTTTATTCTATCTTTTTACTACCTTGTACGAAGTAAAGGAAGTATTGTAATCGCGAAAATTTTCGGTTTTCAGATTTCGACGGAAATATCCATTTTGACCATCCCTGAATCCATTGTGACTAGTTTCCTCGTGGCGTCTGTACGTACATATGTACGTTCATATCTCGCATAACTCAAAAACGGTTAGCTATAGAAAGTTGTAATTTTGTATTTAGGATTTTTGTAAAATCTAGTTGTGAACCTCCCTTTTTGGTCACTGCATGATCACCGGAAGTGGTACTTTACTTGAAGGTCATAATTGATTTTCATAAAAAATTATATTAAAATACTATACAAAACTACTCAAATTTAGTATATATAATTTATATATTGATTTAAATAACATACTAGATTTTGGTCTAAATTAGAAAACAGGAAGCGGTACTTGAAGGTCATATTAGACTTTCATCAAAAATTATATTTAAGTTAAATACATAAATCATATGTTTCAGTAATAAAGGTTACAAACGCAATTTAGTTTCCACTCCAATTAAACATTCTTATTACTTGTTTTAAGTGTTAAAATTGGGTGTAAAATACTGGTTTTGCTCGCCATTTGTGAGAAGAACAAGTCAGCAGCAGGAGAATAAGGTACAAGTTATGTAGGTTCTTCCGCCTAAAATGTCGAAACTTTCGATTTTCAGTGGTTTATCTAGTGACATTGGCAGTTTTTACTTTTTACCTACTGAAAGAAAACGTAATATAATAATCGAATGAGACCTCCAGAAACAAGAGCTTGTATGTGAGTGTCTCAAGAGATGGATGTCGCGATGCCGTGTGTCGTTTTTGAGATACTGCAATCTTCGGAAACTAGTAATCGAATTCAGGATCACTTTTTGAGCCACCGATTTATAGTTTAATAGGCGTACAAGGAAGGCATGTGTTGTCCACATCAGATATTTTAAAATATGAATAATGACATTTGATATCATTTTAGCATATTCTTTCGACTTTTTTTTTTTTCGTTTATTAGATAATCGATGTGCTAATTTCAATGAGTTGTCTTTAAAAAAAAATTTTGTTTATTTTTAATTATTCATTATTTTTTAGAAAAGGAGAGGGTGAGTGGATTTCATCGATTTAATGATCGTTCGTTAGGTTTTCGAATCTATCGAAATTTTGTTCCAGCTCGAGAATTTCTAATTAATTGTTAGTTTGCAAAACTCTTGGGTATAAGTATCGTTTATTAGGTTTTCAAGAACGCAATTTCCAAATTTAGCATCCGATTTTCGATCGCGCTTGCGCATTTCGATTTATTATATTAGATTATGGAGGAAACCCAATTGAGCTTTAAGAATAGATTGAGATAGCAGATATAGTGTCTTATCTACACACAAGTAAACAGCATGGACTCAAAGATCAAGCTCTTTACCCAGCCACTCGAAAATTGAATGGAAAGGCCTGCACAACTGGGAGAAAAAAGATGGAGAGTCACAACCAAACCAGAGGCAGGTAGTATTGTTAATTTAAAGCGTTCTAATTTTGATTAGTTTTACGACTTTTGATTTTTATAATTCAGATTTATTATTAATGTTTTATTACATATTTTAGAAGGACGAGGTATGCCCTATATGGTTGAGATCGAAAAATATTTTAGTAAAGTATTAAAAGCAGTATAAATTACAATTTAAGTTGTCTGCCCTTCCGATCAGCTATTACTTAACTATTAATGTGTTCTAAAATATTTTGTTCTTCTTCGTGTCTCTTGACGCTAATGTTAAATGGTTACCAATTACAAGCCAAGAGTCTACATACTGCTGGATTAAAGAGCTGAAGAGGAGGTCCATTGATTTTTACATGTTGGGTTAAAGAGCTAAAGATGAAGTCCATTGATTTTTGTATCTTGTTTATTCAGCCCTGAAGAAGACCTGCAAAGTGGGTCGAAACGTCGGTTCCTAATAAATAATTTTTACTATTTGTGTTCCACTATTTTGACCTCCTCCCGGACCATCTCATTCCTTCATATTATCTCTATGATTTGTTAGGTGTTAATAGCTATCCCAAAGGTCCAATATTTTTAATTTAATTGTCTGTGCAAATCATATTATCAGCAATGAGCACTGCTTCTAGAAAAATTCTTTGGTTTTCATTCCCCTGAAATAAAGCGAGCAAGAATATATCCAGAAAATCTTTTAATTTAAAAAACAAAACAGGATTTTATTATTTTGTATTTTCATCCGTTTATTGTAAATGAATAAATAAATAAAAAAAAAAAGAAAGAAAAAATGGGACTCAAAATAAAAAAATAAAATTCTTAGAAATTCTTCATGTTATTGATAATGTGAATTGTTATTCTTATAATTTTTTAATGTTGCAGCTACCCAGAATGATTCAAAATTTTAAATGTAATTTTCTGTGTAAATCAATTCATCCCTAATATTTAGTGCTTCTTGGAAAATTCCTTTGTTTCAATTCCTCTGAAATGATATGAAAGTAGAAATAAAATAAAAAAACTGACAAAAAGAAAAAAAAAAAAGGTTTAAAATATAGGAATTTTCCAAGAGTGCTTTGCACGATATTGATAATGTGAATTCCTGTAATTTATTAGGTGTTAAATAAATCATCTAACAAATTATAGAAATAATAATTCTCATTAACAATAGGTTAAGGAACTTTTTAGGAAATTTCTTAATTATTATTCTATCTTTTTTTTTTTTTTTTTTTTATTCACAAACAATAAACTGGCAAAAAGAAAGAAAGTAATAAAAACCCACTATTTTTTTTTTTTAATCAGAAAATATTCTGGATTTTTGCCTGTATCATTTCAGAGGAATAGAAACAAAGGAAGTTTTTTGAGCATTACTTGTATAATTGCATATATATTTTTTATTAAGATATGATCTTTGTATACTTATCTTTAAATATTTTATATACATATTTATTTGTCATTTATGCATTAAAATGAACTTTTTTACAGTAGAATGTTCTTAATAAATAGTTTTTACTATTTGTGTTCCACTTTTTTGACCGCCTCCCAGACAGTCTCATTCCTTCATATTATTTATCCCTATGATTTGTTAGGTGTTAGTAGCTATCCCAAAGGTCCAATATTTTTAATTTAATTGTCTGGATATATTCTTGTGAACATCATTTCAGAGGAATGAAAACAAAGAAATTTTTCTAGAAGCAGTGCATATTACTAATAATATGATTTAAACAGAACACCAAATTAAAAATGTTGGACCATTAGGATAGCTGCTAACACCTAACAAATTATAGTAATAATAATTCACTTATCAGCAGCATAAAGAACTTCTAGGAAAATTTCTTTATTTTGATCCCATTTTTTTTTTTATTTTATATTCTTTTACAATAAACCCGAGGGAAAAAAAGAAAATAATAAAAACCCACTTTTTTATCAATGAAATTTTTTTAGCATTAGGTATAAAGTTGTAAATATGTTTTCCCACTTAAGATATGACTTTATTTATTCATATATTTATTTGCTATTTATATATTAAAATAAACTTAATTGTTGTAGAATTTTGTTTGTCATCTTGTTTAGTATTGGTACCAATTTGTATTATTAAAATATAATTATTTTATGAACTTAATTATTTTTTATCCACTTTTATTTATTATTTAATTTTTTTTATTATTCATTTACAATAAACTGGAAGAAAAAAAGAAAAAATAGAATTTTTTTAGCATTAGGTGTATAGTTGTATATATTTTTTTCTCACCAAAGATATAACTTCATTTATTCACATATTTATTTGCTATTTATGTATTGAAATAAACTTATTTGCTGTAGAATTTTCCTTGTGTCACTTAGAGTAGTACAGGTACAAATTTGTATTATTAAAATATAATAATTTTTTTTAATTATAAATATTTTCTATCTTTGTTTCATTCCTTGTGACCAATATCGGAAATTCAGTAAACTATTTGGATATTAATAATTAAAGGTATTTTCTGTATCATAGAAGCATAACATATGTAGCAAAGGTTAATTTAATAAAATTTAGTATTAAAAAAAAAAATTAAAATTTAATTTAATTATTATTTTAAAATTGTAAAACAACTTTACTTATATTTTTTAATGAAACTCGTTTCACAGTAGAATCTGTAGTAGGTGCTGTCCAGAAGTGGCCAGTGCCCCTCTCATGCTTGCCAGTTGTTGCCTTGAATTAGTTTGAATTTTTCCCTCTTGGCTGCAGCACAGGCGTGACTTCTATGTCAAACTGATACGTTTGTTGTCTTTAAGAACTTCCTGTTATTTTAAGTATCCTTAAGTTATTTCAGGCGTTCTGAGTCGAGAAATCCATTCAATGGAGGGGTAAAAGACGCCATAAAGTCGAATATTTTGAGTTTGAAGCTAGATATCGGAGTGCTGCTTGCTCTCACCGTTATGGGGATTCATTAGGCAACGGCCCTTTCGGCTAAGATTAAAGTGTAGTATCTGTTCTTATCAGCTTAATTTCTGGTACGATTTCCATCGGGAGTCCACTAGATTAAATTGGTTTTTGGAAAACGACGGTGAGCTTTTGGGGCTTGCCCCACCTCCGTGAATGCCCCACTTCTGGGAATGGCTCTCATAATTATAAAAACAATCAATAAATAGTTTAGATCAATGACGGTAGTTTTTAAGTTATCTTAAGTGATACTATTGAAGATATATTCATATCAAGAAAGAATACTTGGATGACCTTAAAATTTGTGTTATGCGCAATGCCCGTGTAGTTGTTCCTTGCATAACTGTAACTGGTGTTGCTCTCCGTTTGGGTACTAAATAATGTCTATTTATTTCCGCTTGGAGGATGACCACGTATTAGTGGGTTACCCTTTTTCTAAATTACCCAACGGACATCATTACACTCTTTGCCCAGTGCCCGGTTGTGGTAAGGAATATACTACCAATTTATGGACAGCGGGCTTACAATCATTGATGCGCCACATCTCCGCAGGGCACCAATTCCCAGGCATTAAACATCGTCATTACTGCCGTATATGTGAAGGTATATTTTGGAGCGGCCAAAGGTAACCTCACACCCCTGCTTAGTGCAGGTGGCTAATCCGACTGTAGAAATGGCGGGGACCGTCTGGGAGTGTACTCAGTGTGGAGATGTATTCACGGCTTCCCGGGGACTCTACAACCATAGTGTAATGACGGACTATGCACCGTTACCCACTCAAGAAGCGGCCGCTACTGAACCCACACGAAGGGTCACCCGTGGTACCCAAAGGGAGCCACAAGTAAACCTAGCCTCTCGTAACAGTGCCAGACCACCGAGCCCTGTCGCAGAAGAAGAAAGCGCAATCCGGGATGAAGATGGATTCAACGCAACAGAAGAAATCGAAAACATTACTTTAATTCCAGTTTCGATTGCCCCTGCTGTGGCTGTTGGTTCTCCGGAGCCCCTGCGCTTGGAGGAAGAGGGCAGGCCGGTATTGTCTGAAGAGGTGCGGGTCGAGAGGCTTGCGGGTACCGGGAGTGACCCACGTGTAGTCGTAGGTAAGGCATCCATAAGAACAGAAGCTCCTGTAGTGGATGAAGAGGATACCCTGCTCAGGCAATACAGGAATGAGCTTGGGGAGGTTTACGCATTGGATGCATGTGAAGGTTCCTGGCTTGCATTTGAGGGGTTACTTGTCAAGGTCATTGAGAAGGTCCGCCTCATCCGCAAGATCCGGCCACAGGCTAGAAGAGGACGGCGACGGACCGTTAACCCCTCTGATTCCAGTACCATTTAGAGAATTTATCGTCTTAACAGATGAAAAGCTATCCGGATGGTGCTGGGGGAGCCTTCTGTAGAATGTGACCTCCCCTTAGATGAACTGACTACGCGTCTGGAGGGAGATTTCGACCCCACTGTGCTTGATGGGGTCTTGAGGGCGGAAGAGACGGTCGTAATGACTGCGTTTACGCCTGAAGAAGTGTACGACCGTCTTCGCAGATTTGAAAACTCTGCCCCAGGAAAGAATGGTATAGATTATAGGTCTTGGAGGAAGGTGGGCCCTGAGGGTAAGCTTCTCGCCTTAATTTTCAATATTTGCTTGAAGCACCGCAGGGTCCCGGGTGCATGGAAAGACTCCAAAATCGCATTCCTCCCCTAAGTGAGATCTCCCTCTCATATAAAGGATGGGAGACCCATTGCCCTCATCAGGACGATATATAAAATATATTCTGGAGTCTTGACGGACCGAATTACGACCTGGTGTAGGGTTCATGAGGTTCTGTCTCCCTACCAAAAAGGGTTCACCGCATATGACGGTGTATTTGAACTCAATTTTGTTCTCCGTCAACGAATAGTAGCGGCCAGGAAGAACAAGAGAGAGCTCTGCACCGTATGGCTAGATATTTCAGATGCGTTTGGGTCTATCCCACATGCTTGTATCACCGCAGCACTAGAAAAGAGAGGAGCGGGATGCACGCTGGTGGAGATTATTAGAGACCTCTACACAGATTCCTTAACCAGTGTGAGCTCCTCTTCCGGCGACTCTTATCCCATAAAGACGAAAAGGGGTATCAAACAGGGGTGCCCATTAAGTGGGCTCCTCTTCATCTTGGGGATCGATCATATGATCCAAGAGTTGAACTCCGGTGATGAGAATAATATCGCCCTTCTCTCCCCCAGTCCAGAGGGCCTCCAGAGACAGATCAACAAAGCAGTCGAGGCCCTGAAGAAGATCGGGTTGCGGATTAATCTTAAGAAATGCAGGACTATGCATCTGTCGGGTGACACCCGTAGGGATCCGCGAAGCCCGGTTTAAGATTGAGGGAGATGAAATTGCTATACTGAACGAGGGCGATACGCTGAGCTTTTTTGGTGTCCCGGTTGGGTTCCGGGCGGTGCCCCCGAAGGCTGACATGGAGGAAATGGTGACGAAGGCAATCCTTACTTTGAAGCTTGGCAGAAGATTGATGCCCTGAGAACTTTTGTCTACCCGGCCCTTAATTTTCCAATGAGAAATGGCCAATACCCAAAGGGGATTGGACTAGGGTGGACGGAATTCTCAGGGCCGAGATTAAGAGAGTGCTCAACCTGCCGGCAGAGGCCTCGAACGAGTTCCTCTACGAGGCCAGGTCTGAAGGGCTTTGTGGCATCCCGATCACTGCAGAGGAAAGCGATATGGCACTCATCGACAAAGCTTTAAAGCTACTTACGTCTCATGATGAGAAGCTCCGTCAAATGTTGAGATTGGACTTCCGAATCGGCATCGTCAAGAGCGAGAGCCGGTCGCCAGCCCAATCCTCAAGCATTTCTGTCTGGGCTGGTGACGGAAGAGATGCGAGAGAGGTCTAGCCAGATGTCATATTGCTGGACGAAAAATAGACAAGCCTCCCAGCGCATTGGCGTCCGGTAGACCATCCAGGAGGACGTCCCATCGGTTGTGTACGGAGATGCCACAGTGAGGGCTCATGAAAGGCATCGGTTAATCAGGACCCTTCGCCACAAGAAGCAGATGGAGAGAGGAGAGGCGCTCCGGCGGAAAGCTGTACAAGGAAGAGTCCCGGAGTGCTTGAAGGATTCCCCTGACTCCAGCCACTTCCTCCAAACTGGCGAATACATGTCCTTCGCCGACTGGCGGTTCGTCCACAGGGCGAGACTTCAGCTGGTCCCTATGAATGGACATCGAAGGTACGGGGGTGACCAGGAGAAGAGTTGCAGACGGTGCACGTTTGCGAATGAGTGTCTGGCCCATGTCCTTGGTCAATGCAACGTCTTCGCAAAACGAAGAGGCACGATGTCATAGTGGACTGATTGGGGGCCACGGCGAGGAACCGAGGATACTTAATTGAAAAATCAAGCTTTGGACGACTCCGGCCTGCGACCGGACCTTGTGGTGGCAAAGGGTGACAGGGCTATGATCATCGACGTGACTGTCCCCTTTGAGAACCGCAAGGATGCGTTTGAGTCGGCGAGGACAATAAAGATTGAAAAATACGCCGCCCTAAAGACCTCCCTGTGGACCAGGTACGGGGAGGTGAAGATAGCCCCAATATTCGTGGGCGCCCTGGGCACGTGGGACCCTAACAACGATAAGTACCTGAGGAGAATCACCACTGGGGCGTTCCTGAAGAAGATGAGGAGGCTGGTGGCGTGTGAGACGTTGGCTTGGTCCAGGTGCATATACATGGAGCATCTGTCGGACCGGATTCAACCGGCCCGAGATAGACCGGGCAGAGGGAGAAGCCGCGCCAGCCGAACCACGATTATTGGGCGAAGAGGATGCAGGGGGAGCGTCGCCGGAGCCGTCCACTTCAAGGGGAATTCCCGGAGGAGTGGAAGGGGAAGCGTCGAGTGGTTAGGCCGGGAAGTGAAGTGGTAAAGTAGTGGTCATCACTGAAGTGTGTGTGGATCTTGTATTTTATTTAAGTTTAAAAGGATTTTGTTAAAATTTTTTTGTTAATGTCTTTTGTATTATGTTTTATATATATATATATATATATATATATATATATATATATATATATATATATATATATATATATATATATTTTACAAAATTTTTTTTGTAAAATAAATCATTGTTATCTGTTGTTATCAGCTTAATCTCTGGTACGACTTCCATCGGAAGTCCAGAAGATTAAACTGATTTTTGGAAAATGGCGGAGTGCTAGAGGCTTGCTCCACCTCTGTCGCGGGTTGACCCGGTATTGCAGTACCTCCGGGAACGGCCCATTTAATTAGACCTTCATTCATAGTCTTTTACTTCGTTTCTCACGAGGGGAACCAATGTTAGATAAAAATCTCATCATCATTAGCTATTATTGGCATAACTGGTAGTCCGAAATGCTGTATCTTTGCTAATAATGGTGAGATGTTCATCTAACATAGGTTTCACCCTATGAGGAATCTAAGGCCCATTCTCCACGAGTCGGTAAAACTCCGCAGTTTGCCCGCTAATGGAACAGAACAATGGAGTATGAACTGTCTACACGAGTGGCTTGCCCGCCGCGGGTGCTGGCGGGTCGAACGCCTGATTACACGATTACTACTTGAAGCGTAGTTATTCTTTATAATAATAATTATAAACATAAAACCATGTTCGAAACTAAAAAGTTTATTTATGAAATAGAGGCTAGATAGAACTGCACTGTATGATGTTCAGTCCAAAGAATATTCGAATCGAGCAGTTAAAGCTAGATGCTAGGGAGCTGGTCCGACGTAGGAAGGAACATGTTTGAAGATTGGGGAGATACTGATATTACTGCTAAGGACGAACGAGATAAGTAAAATTTAATCTAGCTATAATTTTGTTATTATATGTTTGTTTAAATATAAACTGGTTTCAAAAATTTGGCTTCACGTATGTTTTTTTTTTTTGTAATTCTCTGAAGAGTAATTTCAAATTATAAATAACATTTTAATAATTTTCTTAAGAAAATTCATTTCTATTAGTTTACTATACTTGAGAGGATATCTCACTAAATTTTTGTTTAAATCTTTTTAAACGTTCATAAGTGAAATATTTGCAAATTACACGGCCAGAAATCGGAAATCGACGTAATAGTGTTTCATCAATCAGACTCTAGAAGCAATTTATATCACAAAAAAAAATTAACCAGATAGTAAATTTCAAGACTGATTCTACAGACAGTATAAATAACGTAGATATTTAATTTTTAGCATAAAACCCTTCACAAAATAAAATTGTGAATCTGGTTTGGAAATGTATATGTTTTGGATGCAGTTGCATTAGTGCATCGGATGTAGATAGTTGACATAATTGGATGTAAGAATAAATAAGGCCAATTTTTTTGCGTAGATATTTGATGGGTAGATATGTATGTACTTATATATATATATATATATATATATATATATATATATATATATATATATATACATGTATGTATACGCGGGTGCAGGGTGTGCATGTGTATATGCTTATTTTGTATATATAGTAATTTAGTAATAAATCTTATTTCAACAAAGAATTTTTTTCACTACTCTTCCTTCAAGATCATACCGTAAGTCTTCCATCAAATTATATTCATCGTAAATATTTGAGTTGTAATTTGCACTTACCTTACTGTCGCCACAAGCCTCTCTGTCGGATCAATGCTTTTCCTCATCACGGTGTCTTGTTTACAATTATGCACCTTAATCAATTCTAACAGCTCATCGAGTGAAGCAACGGATATTCTATAATATTAGAAAAAAAAATCCGGATAGCTCCTGTGTTCGCAAAACGCTAAATGCAATTTTCCATTATGAGCCCACCAACATCTTTTCCTAACTTATTTTTTTTTTAATACTTCCCTTAATAAATGTAGGTGAACAGCTCTGACAACACAACCTATTTGCACTACATCCATCTTTAGTTTGACAGATTTACCTAAGCTAGTGGAGAATGGCTGCGCGTTTCATCAGCATTTTTGGCGCTGTTCAACCGCTCGTGGAGAATAGAAAAAAAGTTTAAGGGGTCGGGCAGGCAAACAGCGGCGTTTTTACCCGCTCGTGGGGAATGGGCCTAAAACTAGAGACTGTGAATGTTTTAATTAAATGGGCCGATCCTGGAGATACTGCAATGCCGGGTCAACCCGCGACAGAGGTGGAGCAAGCCCCTAGCACTCCGTAATATTCCAAAAATCAGTTTAATCTTCTGGACTTTCAATGGAAGTCGTACCAGAGATTAAGATGATAAGAACACATAGGATTTTTAAATTATATTTTTAATGAAAACAAAACCGAAACTTCTAAAATTTATTTTCAGTTTAACATACCAAAAATATATAGTGTACAAAATTGACGTACTAAAACTGTTTAAAAAACTATTTTATTGTACTTTGGTGAGAGAGGACGTAAAGAAGTGCAGCCTGCTGAGTTCATTTAAAGTAGTGCTTATGTGGACTCTTTAAAATTAAGTTAAAAAGATTATTATTGTAGAATTGTAAGGAAAAGTTGTGTGATGCAAACACTACACCAGAACTTTGTGTACGATGTACAATCGATTTTAAGATTGAGCACTTACGTATCGATTTATTTTAATTTTCGTATCTATTCGATATTATGGTACATTATTATGTTATGGGAGGCATAGTTTTTGTAAACACAATTAATTTTAAGATTGCGCACTCGCGTATAGATGTATTTTAACTTTTAAGATTTCTTCGAAATTGAGGTATCTACGATCACTGTATCGATAAAACTGCAAAACCGATGAACGAATAACCTCAACATCAAAGAAATCCGAAAAGTTAAAATTAATGGATACTCAAGAGCGCGATCTTAGAATGAATAGTATTTCCTCAAGGGGCTCAAAAATGGAAAAACAAAAACATTTGTTTTTTTATATATACCTCAATAATTCTTGAATATTTATTTTTATATTTTATATATATATATATATATATATATATATATATATATATATATATATATATATATATATATATATATATATATATATATTATGCACATTTTTTCACTGCAGATCCTTAAAAAAAAAATATGAGAAATACTTTTTAATATTAGAAATCATTTGGAAATTTATTAAAGTATTTTTTAAATAAATAAACAAAAAAAGATGACTTTTGATACTATATGGCTCCGAAAAGAACAACTACTTTTTCGAGAGAGAAAATTTTTTGTATATATTTAAAAAGGTCCTCTAGCATTACCGGTTCCATTTTTAGATATTGCACATAGGTTTATAACAGGTATCAAAGGATTTCTTCAAATGTTAATCTAAAAATTAGAAATATAGGTTTCTAAAAGGACCCCATGGTACTCAGAGGATTAATTTGATGAATACTTAACTGGCCATTAAAAAATGTTAGTGATCTTTACTTATCATTGAAATATGTTATGTCTCTACATGTTATTGATCAAAAGATTTACTCCGAAAATAAATATTTAATACCTCTTTCAAGACCTTTAATTATTTTTTTATATAATGCTTCAAACTAGCGATGTGAATTCGATCATGATGCCTTTCAGATATTTATTTCCTACCAAACTCCGAGCTTTTCTGAAAGAAGAGGGAATTCATTATCTTTTTCATTAGAAGAATTGTATAGAAGCCAGGAAACATATTTAGTTTAATCAATAAAATTAATTATATCAATTTGTTTAATTTTTTCATTCTGTAAAATTAAAATTTTATGCAGTATATTGTAATAAACAATGAGACAAATATTCTTTCTCTTCTAACCATCTACAAAAAGAGTGTTTAATGTCAAAACTGTGAGGTCTGCAAAAACTCAATAGCCAAACCGATGGGGGCTGACTTCTATGCCTGACGTGTGTGGATGTAAGCATTAAAGGCAAGAAATGTGATTAGATAGTGATATATTAGTAATTTTATTATATGGAATTCTTCTTTAAGATTTCAAGAACTAGAGAAATCTATTTCAGTTTTATTATTGTCGAAAATACTTCAGTAAATTTCTCGTCGAACAATAATTGCTTGACTAGATCCCGAGTAAGGTGCCTGAAAAAAACACTTTTTTCTACCTTTTTTTTATATGATTTCGTTAACATTAGGCATATTAAAAAAGAAATGTGTGCAAGAACACAATCAGATTTATATTCAACGGCTGTACCGCCAACAATGCGCATGTCTTTCGTCCCAATCCTCATCCCTCTGCGATTCCATTCTTCCATCTATCTTTAGTTCCAATACGGTCGTCTCTCTCCCCCCTTGGACTGCTCCTATTTTTAATCATGTATATTCAGTTCTTCAGGAATTTTGCATAAACTTTTTTAAATGTAGTCCTGATTTGTAACTACAAAATATATTAGATGTACTAATGTTAACATTAAGCATATTAAAAAAGAAATGTAATTTTAATCATGTATACTCAGTTCTTCAGGAATTTTGCATACATTTTTTTTATATATAGTCCTGATTTGTAACTACTAAATATATTAGATGTACTAATGTTAACATTAGGCATATTAAAAAAGAAATGTGTGCAAGAACACAATCAGATTTATATTCAACGGCTGTACCGCCAACAATGCGCATGTCTTTCGTCCCAATCCTCATCCCTCTGCGATTCCATTCTTCCATCTATCTTTAGTTCCAATACGGTCGTCTCTCTCCCCCCTTGGACTGCTCCTATTTTTAATCATGTATATTCAGTTCTTCAGGAATTTTGCATAAACTTTTTTAAATGTAGTCCTGATTTGTAACTACAAAATATATTAGATGTACTAATGTTAACATTAAGCATATTAAAAAAGAAATGTAATTTTAATCATGTATACTCAGTTCTTCAGGAATTTTGCATACATTTTTTTTATATATAGTCCTGATTTGTAACTACTAAATATATTAGATGTACTAATGTTAACATTAAGCATATTAAAAAAGAAATGTGTGGAAGAACACAATCAGATTTATTTTCAACGGCTGTACCGCCAACATTCCGCATCTTTCCATACCCAATCCTCATCCCTCTGAGATTCCATTCTTCCATCTATCTTTAGTTCCAATACGGTCGCCTCCCTTCCCGCTTGGACTTCTCCTATTTTTACTCATGTATACTCAGTTCTTCAGGAATTTTGCATTACCTTTTTTATATATAGTCCTCATTTGTAACTATTAAATATATTAGTTCATTTATGCATTCTTTATAAGATTTTTTTACTAAAGGAACTTGTCCCTGGATAAATAAAGAATATTATATTGTTACATTTTGATAAATTTTTTTTAAAATTATTTTGTAGTATGTAGTTGATGCTGAGAATATCCAGTGAGTAAATCTCTCGGTGTTTCTACATCACATAGGAAACAAAATAAACCATACTTAACAATAAATAAGCTTGAGATTCAGTTTTGCCAAATTGTCATTCGCTGCCGAGACAACCGCCCACCTTCGCCCCCTCCCATTCTGTCGGCCTTGCCTGCTTGTGTAATGTGAAAGTGTTTTCCAGCGGGGCAGTCATGTGCCGTCGATAACCATGTTCCTTACTGTAGTAAGTAAAGCATTCACCATTTTAGTAACTTAATAATTCTAATACGACCATTCCTTCATTATTATTAATTTTTTTAAAAGAAATTTATCTCGGTTTTTAGAAAGAAAATTGCAAAAGGACTCATTGTAAGAATCATATTACCTGTGTGTGTGTGTGTGTGTGTATATATATATATAATTTTTTTCTTCTAAATTTAGTGTTAGTTTATAGTTCAACTTCTAACGAATTTATCTCGATAATGTTTTTTTATCGATCCATTTAAGATAGCATTTTGATTATTTAGGTACTTTTGAATTCCACTTCCTTGAATGCTTTAATGATGAAAAATTCTTTTTTGTTAGCCTTAGAAGTCAATGATTCTCTCTTAAATCCGTAACATTTAGAGCTTTATTTGTCTCATTGTCACTTGTGTAACATTGTATAATCTCATAAAGTATAATTTAAAAAAAAATATTAATGTGAAAATGTTACTTTGCCTTAAATTCACTGTTATCAGAGATTTATATAAAAAATATATCTATTCCCATTTTTGGTTAGGGCTGAGGGAGGAAATGAAATGGGAGCGTAAGGAAATTCACAGCCCCGACTCATGAAGACCATGGTACGCCACTGCTCGACAGACCTCGTATGTTCTATTAAAATTGTATTAAATATTTTTTATGGTGTCAGAGAACCATGACTGATGATGAAAAATTAAGTGAAATTTGCCATTGCGTTTCGGCGACATAAAGTGGATTGCAGTGACGTATAGCCACTAATTTTATAAATTTATAGAATAGCTTCTTTGTAATTAAAATTTGCTTGCTAAGCTCTCCAGGTGAAGAAGATGGACGACGAGAAGGTATCAACGAGAGTGAATTAAGCGGTAAGCAAGCGGCTGCGTTGGAGCCCGGATAGCAACTTAAAATATCACAACTTAAGGATTTTGCTAATGACCGAAAAGGTTTGATAAAAGTCTTTATAAAATAATCTAACAAATAAATAAAGAAAATGTTAAATTTACGGCCTTGTTTTGATCCATGCCTGAGTACTAAACTGACAGGAAACGCCCAAGAAATTTACCGAGATATTGATAAGAATGTAGCGTCTTGTCAGACTATCCAATAATCCAGACTATCCAATAATATAATAATAATAAACTCTTTATTTATTCCGGGACAAGTCCCTTTAGAATAACAATTACAGGCAATGATAGGTGGGCTTCAGAGCCTCAGAGTAGATGAAATAGGAACATATGAGTTAACAAATAATTACAAAAGAAAAGTCAATAAATAAATACAAATGAAAATTATAACAAGTCGTAATGCAATAACTTCTAGCATTTGAAATAGGTTTTAATGGTCGAATTGATTGTCTTAAAACAAAAACAACACGAACTTCTTATATTAATAAGATATGACGAAAATTAGAAATTAATATGTTACATAAATAAATATATAAATATATTTGTTACATATTTATAAATGTTGATTG
Source organism: Rhaphigaster nebulosa (assembly GCA_948150685.1). Taxonomy (NCBI): domain Eukaryota; kingdom Metazoa; phylum Arthropoda; class Insecta; order Hemiptera; family Pentatomidae; genus Rhaphigaster; species Rhaphigaster nebulosa. Next base: position 153,463,002 of record OX411308.1, on the reverse strand, counting down.
AAATAAAAGAAAATCTGTTTACAATTTTTTTGGAACTGGATGGAAAAGAGGTGATTGAATAAGCGGGGTTTGAAGGTGGGAAAAGTATTGGAGCGACGGATGGAAGGAGGAATGGAATCCCATAAGGATGAGGATCGGACAAGCAAAGATCTGTCGAAAGCTGCGAATCGGTGGGCCGCTGTATATATATCTGAAGGCCGATAACGGATATGACGAGAATGAGCAGAGGATTTGAGTTATCTATCTGAGTAACGCTACAATTCGTTGCCGAGTCTTGGCCTCCTGCAAAAACCTCCTCCAATCGTCAAGATCTCGCGCAGCCACCATCCAATTACGGTCTCCCAGGATATTTCGGGCATCAACAGTAATGCCATCTACCCATCTTGCTCTCGGTCTTCCACGCCGCCTTTTACCATAGATTGATTCTCTCAGGAGCTTTTTCGGCATTTCGTTCTCTTCCTTCCTAGCCACATGACCAGCCCACCTCAGACCGTTTACCTTAATAAACGTTATTACGTCAGGTTCGTTATATATATTGTACAACTCCTGATTGGTGCGACCACTCATTTCCAACTTGCAGTCCTCCTAATATTCTACTCAGAACTTTCCTTTCGAAAATACCTAGATCTTGCTTCATGTAATTAGCGGTTGCCCAGGACTCTGATGCATACAATAGAACCGGCCGAATCAGAGTCTTGTAGAGATTTATTTTAGTTTTTATCGATAGGGCTCTACTTCTGAAGTGCCGTAATAGCCCGAAGTACGCACTGTTTGCAGCTTGAATCCTTTTCTTAATCTCCAAATGTGGTACATTATCCTGTGTGAGCATTGAGCCCAGGTATACAAATTGAGATACTTTCTCATACTTATACTGGTCGAAGGTAAATCATCTCTCTTGGAGTTTAGGTCTCCTCCGCTATCATACATTTGGTTTTCATGGGATTGACCTCAAGTCCGAGCCTCCTGGTAGGGCCAGTCAGGGCTTGAAAAGCTTCAAGTACTGCTCCTTATGAGTTACCTACTATGTCTGTCATCAGTATAGTCGAGGATCATTGCAGGTCTATTAAATATTGTTCCACCAATTTGGATCCTTGTTTCCCTTACTGCTTTCTCAAGTGAAAGATTAAACATAAGACATACCAGTGCATCTCCCTGCCTCAAGCCCTTGTCCGAGCGAAATTCTTGGAATACTTCTCTTTTAATTTTCACTGCACAGCACATATTCTTCATTGTGATCTTCACCAGCCTGACTAATTTTATAGAAATCTCTAGGTTAGAGCTTTATAGAGTTCTTTTCTGTTTATATTGTCGTAGGCTGCCCTAAAACCAAAAAATAAATGGTGCGTCTTGATGTTATATTCTCGTCCTCTCTCGAGAATTGTTCTTCAGCTGAAGATTTGATCCAGTGTAGATTTGAATTGGAGGTCGAAAATGTATGATGGATGATGGGATTGGATAACCTGATAGAGGAAGGATGTACTTACAACGAGGAAGAGTAAAGCCACTTCAACTCTTCGTAACATCGGGAGACAGAAGCGTCCCTCGGGATCTCGAACATGAATCGTGCAAAGCAATTTATCAAACGTTTTATTTTTGCCTCGAGGAGAATGTTATGGTAAATTGTGTCAAAATCTTTATATATATTATATATATATATATATATATATATATATATATATATATATAATATATATATATATATAATATATATATATATATATATATAATATATATATACAATTTTTAGTGTATGGTTATAGTAATTACATGCGTGGTAAGATTCCGACTACACAGGTCAAGGAACCTCTGTGCGTTTATTTATCTCTTGAGCTAGAAGTTAATGATTTTATTATTTGAGATTTATTACTTAAAATACATACAAATAAATATAGTCAGTTGATGTACTGACAGGGGAATTACTCCAATAACAGTTCTCGGTGCAGTCTTCTGTTTCAAATGCCTCAGAAGATTATTAAGCATTGTTAATATTATAATATACTTGGGCTGATTGAGATATAAATTGCAAAATGGATTTTTTGGAATCCTTACAGTGTTATCGTCCAGTCCAGCGTTATCGTGCGAATTCGGTACTTGGCTTGATGTCTTAACGATGTTGCTCGTCAATAGATCATCTATTCTTATCCTAAATTTATAAATTAATTTAATCTAATTGACCAGTACATTCTGGCCAACGTTGAGGGATGATGGGAACCATTGAAGTATGGAAGAAGGGGTAAGGAAGACATTTCGTGAGTTGTAGCTTATTTTCAAAAATTCTTTGGCATCCTGTAAATATAGTAATAATTAAAAAATATTAAAATAGAAGTATATGACCTAGCGAAGTCGGAGTGGAGAATTTCTGCCCTGGGCATATAAGTTTGATGGTTTCCAATAAGTATGGTATTGCGTATCATTCTGAGAATAAATTCATTTTGGTATTACCGTTTCATAGTTGATTGCTTTAAATATGATAACAATGGTTCACTTTAAAAAGAGTAGGGGCGGAGGAAGCTTTTATTAATCAATTGAAAAATAGAAACCTATACCCGCTGTGATAAACATTGTAGCATGTGAATGTAGCATACTTGTACCGTAAGCTTTCTATGAAAACAGTTAAGTAAACAGAATAAAATACAGTTTTGAAAGCAAAATGTTTGTGGGTTGTAACAAAAATTTCGACTCCGAATACGGGAGACCCTCCTGTCAGCCACACAGCCTCTATAATATACCCATATTATAGAGGCTGTGTGGCTGCCCCCTTCATTGGGTTGGGGAATAAACCTGGTCTTTGATCGTGAATGCTGACCACCTCACCTTCGGTCAAGAATCAGTACTTGCTTATCAACCCTTCCTGGGTTGTAGTGGTTACAAAAATCTACGGATGACTTAATTTGAGAATACTCTGTCAGTGTTGAAGAATCCAGATTTGTTGAACCATATTTTTCGTAAGTTACATTGTGTGGTCTGTTTAATTTTATTTTACTGATTTGTTAAAATAAAATAAATTTAGAATGACTTTGGTGTACAGTTTTGCTCAGTTTTATTTACTTTTTGAATTGCTTATGCTTATATATATATTTAGATAGTTTCTACATATTGTATTAGCATCAGTTTTCTCGATTGCAAATGGCTTCTTCTTCGTATATTTAATATTCATCTAGCAAATTAATTGTTTGGTTCTCCTATAAGTTTTATATATTTTTGCAAAACGTCTCTTGTAAAAGCTTGAAAATAGCAGTAACTTCTGGAATTCGGAAGAGTATAGGAGCGAGTGTGAGAGTATGTTTATTATCCATGGTATGAATAGATAAAAAAACTGAAAGAGAGGGAAAACATCGAAATTAATTATTTATATTGAAATTTTATACTAGGCTCTTTAAGTTAAGATTGATTTTTATGGCATTTGTGGCGTAATATTAATAAGGGAAGCAATTCCCGTTGTTTACTAGGTTTCTGCAATTTTCTCAGAAATGCAAAAACAATCTATAGTCCATTATCAGGTGACCAGCGTTCCCTCAAAGGTCTTTTTGATCTTGCCGTTCACTTCAATTACTTTTCCTTTCGTTTTAGAAGTCATGGACTAATGTGCTAACATTTTCGCGATCGACTTCCACAATTCCATCTGGAATCTTGTTTCCCTCCCCTCTCCCCCCCCCCAACTTTTGTAAATTCTCATTGGTATAAATTTCTGTGTATTAGCAGCGAATTCGCTGTATAATGAGTAACAATTATGGGATGTCAGGTTTAGGAGATAGTGCACCCATGGGCACTGATAGGTATCTCCAGGGGGCCTGCCCCTCAGGCACCTTTCAGGTCTCACAATGAAAATATTTAAAAAAAAAATAATAAGAAGTAAAAAAACTAAAACAAACAAAAAAAACGAAAGGATTTGGTTAGCTATGCCTAAAGTGTTAACCTCTAGTCACAGCTAAGCACATTGGTGCAGATAGCTAGGTATCTCCTGAGGAGAGTAGGGGACTTGCCTCCTAGGGGTCTACCCTGCCGCCCCTAAACATTTTTGTGATTTGTGATGAATGTACCTAAGACTAAAGTAAAGCTAGTAAACTAAGATTCGGTTGAAGGTCACACCCTTATTTTACTTATTTATTTTTTTCAATTGAGTTAATTTATAAAAATAACTGAAATTTTTAAAACTAAATTATTTATTTCATTATGATCTAATGAGATAAAAAAAAATTAAATTTTACTTCATGTCCAAGAATTTTTTTTTCTTCTTTATAATTTACTTATACGTCAACAGCCTTACTCTATGTCTCTCATCCAGTTAACTGTGAACTGTTTAGTGTCTGGTGTAGTATTTAATCTGTTTTTTAAATTAAACTGTCCAAAAAGGGCAGTATTTCATAAAAACTGCATTCACTGTAGACATTTTGTTTTCAAATGCTACAACCTAAATTATTTTTGCATTTTTGTGTATGATTTTTTTTTTTTATTTCAATATAATATTTAAGTTATTGTAAAGTGATGTAAATTTTTTATGACTTGTTCCGATTTTTGGGAAGTTTAATAAATATATATAGTTATTTACTAGGATTAAGTTATGTAAGTTTTATATATATATAACTTACTCCTAGTAAATTATTATAGAGAGAAAAAAATGAATACATTTTTTATACGATCTTGAATATATGGTCGAAACATTAAAATAAATAATAAATATATGTGAAATTTTTACATCTATTTTATTCAACCTTTATGCCTAAAGTAAAATTAAATGGTTTATCATCCAATATAACACCAAAAGCCTAAATTCCATTTCATTCAGAGATCTATTGGTTAAAACTATAATTAATTGTTTTAGGTGGCTACAATTATTGTAGCATTGACAGTGCCACTCCAAGGTTATGATCCAGAAGACAAATTGCTAGACACAGTGCTACCACGAGAGGGAGGGCCTAAGTTCGAGCCTTTTTATCCAAGGGGGGCATATGGTCTACCTAATGGAGATTCCAGGCCACCTCACGGCCATGGCACTTTCTACCAGCACCGCCACCCAGCACTTGTTGATGCAGCCAATGCTCCAGCCTATGGATTCCGCTTTGATGGTCATCGTAGGTTCAACTTTGATGAAGAGGAGGATGAAGTGGAAGAGGTAGCTCCTTCAGGTGACTGATTGGTTGATGGATTTTTTGACTGTCAAAGAAGAATTAATTCAGTTATTTTCAACTCTTGTTGTGACAAAACTGTTTTGTCATAAAATAATGAAGTACAATACAATTGAGTGCACCTACTACTAATTGAAGATGAATAATAAAATCATTTCTTTAGATCATCTATTGTTGAAGTTCTTGGCTGACCAAAATTATTGCAATGTTAAAATGAAATTTGTTGACTGTAACTATTATTTTTTTAAAAATTATGAAGCGCTGTAATTAATTTAATTTATAACTTATTGCCATCTTAAATGTTCTTGATGGTTTTCATGTCATTGGTCTACACTTTTCCTCCTTTATCCACTAGTCTAAGATTCTGTGCCAATCATCTCTTCTTCTCTCCTGGCACTACAAAGCAAAGTAGTTCTAGGTCTATTTCAACACTTGCTGATAAGGGCTCTGTTTTTCATTTTGCTCGAGTGGAAAGGTTCAGCCTCCAAAAATAACATTTTACAAATCCAGACAATGCTCCTTAATGCTGATAGACCACAAACTGCCCTTATTATGTATCTAACAATACATTATATACTTACAAATACCTTTCATACTTGATGTTATCAAGCAGAAATATTAAGTCTTCCATTGTAGGTTACAGATATACTAATATACACTATGATAAATACTATACACTTCTCACTTATACTCCCTAACATCTTATAATAAAATAAACAAGGCCATTTCTAAACATCTGAATACAATCTACCTCAGTCGTGGAGCTAGACCTGGCATGGCCGTATTGGCAGAAGACAACAGCAGTTATGTATCTTGTAGCCCAGTCAAATTAGACAAATAGAGAGAAATAAATTCCAGAGTTTTGAAAATTGGTTGTTCCTTGTTACCTAAAGATGAAGGGATAAAAAGTCCTGTTGTGAAGGATGTTTTTCACAAAGTCAAGTTTTTGTAACTCTAAAGAGGAGTATGTTTTGGTTTCCACTTTCTCTCTCTCTGGTTTAACGAATAGAATGTTGCTGTGTGGTGGAACTAATGCTGTCAGCAAGACCACGATGTCTTCGCCTGTAACAGTTACATTTTCGTTGAATACTGCTTTTTCCATCTCACTCCGAACAATCATTGTATCAGGATGCCTCACCTCAATTCCCTCAGTTATTATTTTCTGAGACCGCAGACTGATGAGCTTAGTCTTGTTCTTCTAGGAACTGTTCTTTTGTCATTGCCACTCCTTCGTAGAAGTCAATTTCTACTGACATCTTAACGGTGACTCAAGGTACCTCTACTGACATGCATGTTTTGTGGTGTTTGCGGTATCAATGTAAGATTCACTATCTCTTTGTGTTAGTCGTATACTGGCTGAAGACTGTGGAGAAAGTTGTATCTGTGCTCCTTTTTACACGATGTAACAGAGAGCCTTCATCAATGACATTCACGCTGAGCTTCAGATCTGATGGGTTCTCATGAAGTGGAAGAACATTGTACAAAGCCTACTTCGTTTTTCTCCTTCTGCCATTATAGAAAAGAGATAAAGAGAAAGGCACCAGCTCATAACATAGGAAGTCCTGAAGATCCTCGTCACTTTTTGGAAATCGCGACTTTGAAATTAGAGAAGTGGATCCTCAACTGCTTATGGAGGCCAAGGATAAGACTGACTTTTCGAGGAGCCAGTTTGATCTCTCCACACTAGGCAAGGAATCACCGTACATTGTTACATATTTAAGGAAAACATAAATGAACTCTCACAGGACGATGTATAAAGAGCAATCAATTACCCACTACTGTTTTGGACTAAGTCTGTATGAAACCAAATGTCCCGCGTAGGAGTGAAATGGCCAAATTTTATTGGTTGGAAAGTAAAAAAAAAAAAAAGGTCCTTCCAGCACAGTCTTAGACCCTTGAACCTGCACACATCCACGACCTTAACGAAATGATCCTTTGATTAGCATGGCTCCGACTGCATGATTGTTAATAATGCAATTTTCATCGCTACTATTGAAATGCATAATAAATATTCACTGAGTATTTATCTCTGTAACAATGAAATGCAAATAAATCGCTATTTTTTTACCAACTGTTACTTTCTTGGCCCCATATATCATAAACCTATGGTCCTAAATAAAAAACGCATTTGTCCATTTATGTAGAAAATGTTTTCTGCTTCAATTTTTATTTATAGAATTGTTCGCTATTAACAACAGTTTTCGAAATATGAGTGAAAAAATGAAAAAAGTCCACTTTAGAGCTTCTCCTTCCTCCCCTCACACCAGGACTTTTTATCCCTTCATCCTTATGTACCAAGGAACAACTGTAACAATTTTAAAAACTCCAGAATTTTTTTTCTCTAGATAGCCTTTTTTGTCTAATTTGTCAGGGCTATAGCATTAAATACGAGTAAGTATTTAGGTGCTTTGAATAATTAGATTAGGTCTAATTTTCTACTCTACATTCCTTTTCTTGTCATCTGTTATGTAAAGGAGAAAACATTATTTTTTTTTTTACTTCTGTGTGAATAAAATTTTTCTCTTAACTTAGTCAATTTTTTTTTTAATTGCTAAAACATTGTTTCCCTTTAATTTGATGTAATTTTTTAGTCAAAATATGAACTGCATATGTCTCAATATGGGAAACTAAAGTGTACCTATCAAAAGTAAGTAATTTGGAAATTGTGAAAAAAAAGTATCAATCTTTTTCAAGGAAGCATGTTGTTTATTTACAATCAGAATATCAATGCTAGACTTGATGGTCCTCTTCAACACTGAGTGCTTTTGCCTTTACTGCGTTAACCATCCTGAATTACTTTTATTAATTATAGATCAGTTTTATCTCATAATAAATACATTCAATATTAGTTTTTAAAAAAATGTTACCTCATTAAACTTGTTAAAAAGATGATTTTATCCACCACTTTTGTTTGCTTGTTCTCTTACTACCTGGAACATCTGTGCGCACCACGGTCTAGGAACCCCTGGTTTAGAATGAGCATTGGGTGTTCTTCAGACCGAAAGGTATGACTTTGTTTTTTAAAATTTATCTCTGAATGAATCCAATGAATGGATATCCTGTTTTTTTTTTGTTTTTTTTAGTTAATTGACCTCTCATCTTCATTTATAGATGTATGGTTACATTACCAATATTAACCACGCTATTTCGCTGTAAATGACATTTTCAAAATTGATAAAGTAGAAGGAATGAAAGTTCTGCTCCATATTGGTGCCATATCTTTTTAGTACTGCAACATAAATTATTGATGACTCTTTGGTCAAGGCTGTGATGGAACAAAGCAAAATTAACAAATTTCAGAAGCTGATTGTCCCAGGTCACTAGGACCATTAACAGACATCTCTGCATAAACCCAACATAATTGAATTGAAAGAGAGCACTATTTTTACACCAAATTAGACAAGGCAGGAAATTCTATAACTTTACCCATACAGTCCTTTTAACTTTCTAGCAGCCAATGTTCCCAATTGGGAACAAATGTTTGGAAAATTTAAAAAAAAATGTTAGGTGAAAATATAACACTTACTTAACAGTTTTTCAACAAAACTTTATTTATGCAGTATTTATTTTATAGTTACACAACTCCGATATAATACATTCCTTTATATGACATAATGTACAAAACATCGAACTTTTTTTTTATTAACAATGTGATCGTTGAGAGCTGGAAAATTTTGAGCCAACAATTTTCTAACACTCAATAATATAAATTTATAATTTATTCATAAAATTAAATAACAAAACTTTTTTGTACATATATCTCACTCTATTCCTGAAAAGTTAATAAACAAATCAGATTTGTCCATAAAATACAGGTTTTAAAAAAGATTCAATTCACTTACTTTAATTATTAGTTGGATTAGAAGAAGTTAAACTACTAAGACTATATTGATGATAAATATATAGAAATATATTGTTGTAAACATTCTGTGTACATTTAAAAATCTTTTATAAGATACCTGCACCTAAAATAAATAAAATCTTCACGCCAGAGTAATGCATTTAGGCATGGGAAAATCATAAATGCTTGTTTTTGTAAAAACCAAAATAGTTTTTGTAAAAACTACACTTCTTAATTTTATGAACAAATCCATTCCATAATTTTCTTATTTTAGAAAACAATTATAAAAGCATGTTTTATAAACGATAAAATTTAACCTTTAACAATTTAAATTTTTTTTAATTAGTAGGTTTTGTTTTTCTTAAAGGTACAACAAGATTTGGGTGGTATATCGAGTTAAATTATAACTATAACAAAATATGTTGAGATAGGGAAAAATACCCCACCATATTTAAAAAAAATAAAAAAATTACAAAATATATAACATAAAAATAATATAAATTATAACAAAAAATACAGTCTTTTCAAGTCTAATAATAAAAAAAAAATTATCAACATACATATAAACCAATATGTACAAATTATAACTTTAGGCTCACCGAGTCAGTTGCACTTACTTTAGTGAGTAGTAAAAAGTATAGTTAGGCCGAATGGTAATTATTCTTTAGAATAGTTATCATTCAATTTAAAAAAAAAGTAGATAAAAAAGCTTGCAGGGAAGATTAAATGATTAGCATTGCTTATGTTTTTAGCTTTCCCCTGCTAACAGTAGACCTTTTTAGAGTACCTGGAATATAGCTAAAAAATTTGAATACCTAAGTACTTTAAGGGGAAGAGAAAGCTAAAGGAGTCACTCACATAATAATCACAAAACACAGATGTATCATATAGTACGAAGCATTTACAGGATCAGAATGAAAAATTAAACATAGATTGAAGTGCAACAAGAAAGAAATTGATTCATTAACATAAACTGAACTCATCATCGCCTTCTTGATTTTGAGTAGGGCCTTTATCATTTGGCGGTGGCTCCTGAAAGTCAAATAAAAATACTTAATTTTATAAGTTACCTCAAGTCCATATTTTTTATTATTAAATAAATTATTAATTAATACTAGATCTATGGAATATGTTAATAAAACAGATTTTGAATTCTGGCGCTTCTACTCTAAATTCAAAATAATTAATTTAATTAAAAGCACATATTTTATTGTTTAAGTCCACATGATTGGTAACATAAAAGGAATGTATATATATAAAATTTTAATTAGGGATTGATAAATTATTTGCCACTTCTATAAATTTGTTTTATTGAAAACTAGTTTCGAATGTTATACATTCATCCTCAGTTCTAAAAACACACAAAAAATTCAAAAATAAGCAATTCACAATATAGTTTGGTATTATTATACATATTAAATTAGATTAATATAAATCAGATTTATATTAGATCCTTCTATACCATCATGCGGATGTCAACTGATATAAAATTTTGTCTATCAATCTATTATTGATATGGCCGCCTGCCCATAGAAATGTTTTGTCCCCCTTCCCAACAGATTTTAACATGTTTAGTCCCAGCGTGGTGCATAGGGCCACGGCTAACTTGCACAAGGGACCGCGAACTGTCTTATCTATCTTCTCTCCAGCCCATGGGACTGCATATCTGTTGTAATTTCTTTAGTAAGGGACCGCATTGGTCCCGATGAATAGCATTATGCTCTTGGTCCGTAGAATTTTATTTTGATTGCTTTACAATATTTTTATATAATACTACATTATCTAGTTAATTTACGTATTTGTTTGCTTTCATTTACTTGGTTATTTGTTTTATAACTTTTACTATCATTGTTTTACAATGATATAAGTATACATATATAAAAAATTTAGTATCATTTGTATATTGGAACAAAAATATATATTATTTAAGTTATTTTATTGATTAATAAACATTTTAAAACGTTGTTACTATTACGATAATTTTTACTTCCTTGTAGAAAGTAAAGGAAGTATTGTAATCGCGAAAATTTTCGGTTTTCAGATTTCAACGAAAATATCCATTTTGACCATCCCTGAATCCATTTTGACTAGTTTCGTCGTGGCGTCTGTACGTATGTTCGTATCTCACATAGCTCAAAACCGGTTAGCTGTAGAAAATTGTAATTTTGTATTTAAGATTATTGTAAAATCTAGTTGTGAACCTCCCTTTTTGGTCACTGCTTGATTACCGGAAGTGGTACTTTACTTGAAGGTCATAATTGATTTCCATAAAAAATTATATTAAAATATAATTTAAAATATCTCAAATTTGGTAAATAGGACTTTTATATCGATATAAATGTATTTACTAGATTTTGGTTAAAATTCGTGAGCCGAAAAGGATACTTTACTTGAAGGTCATAATAAGCTTACATCTAAAATTATATTTAAATTAAATACATAAATCATATGTTTCGGTAATAAAGGTTACAAACGCAATTCGGTTTCCAATCCAATTAAACATTTTTATTGCTTGTTTTAAGTGTTAAAATTGAGTGTAAAATACTGGTTTTCCTCCCCATTTATGAGATCAACAAGTCTGCAGCATGAGAATAAGATATTAGTTAAGAGGGTTTTTCCGCTTAAAATGTCGAAACTGTCGATTTCCAATGCTTTATACAGTGATATTGACAGTTTTATTGTTGCCACGGAACATTGTTACCTACTGAAGGAAAACGACATATAATAACAGATCTTCAGTAACTAATAAGTAATCTCTAATAACTAATAAGAAATCTCCAGTAACAAGAGTGTGTGTTTTGGTGTGTGTGTTTCAATAGATGGATGTCGGGAGGCCGAGTGTCAATCTTCGGAAACTAGTAACCAAATTCAGTATCACTTTTTGAGACGTGGATTTATAATTTAATAGACATACAAGGAAGGCATGTGTTGTCCACATCAGATATTTTATAATTGTAAAAATATGGGTTTTGAAGGATTAAAAAATTAGTTCAAACACATGCACATATTATATTTTATAATTTTACATTATTTATCTACAATGTCTTTCGTCAAAACACTCCAAGTAATAGTGAGGAATTTGTGGATAGACATCACAATAAATAAGTAATCGAAAAATAAAATTTGTTCGCTCCAAATTTTTGCCTTACTCATGCCTTCAATTTTTTTCTAAAATAACAAAAATTGTGATAACTTCAAGACGACTCCACCAATCCAAACAAAACTTGGGAATTGTTTAGGGACCTATAAATTACACGAAATAGAACAAACTTGACATCCATAAACAAATCAGAACCAGAGATAAAAAATGAAATGTTAGGAGATTTTTTACTTAGATCACACTACTTTTTCTCCCTAATAAAAGCATATAATCTAAAATTTATTGGTATGGATTAGAGATCAAAAATTTAGCTTTTCAGCGGTTGTAGTAGCATTGTATTTGGATAAAATCCTGAGGAGCTACGAATGCTTATGTGAATGCTGGACATTGGTAGGGGAAAAAAATCCTCCTGGAAAATCAATCAAAAATTTCTGTTTTTTGATTTCTAAGAAAACTTTTATTTAAAGGTTTTAAAGTACGCTAAAAAAGAATCTGACTTACTTTTTTCCAGAATATTTTTTGTTGTCATACTTTATAGGATGTGTCTTTTGGTTTTTGAATTTTTTTGTGAATTTAACCTCATTTAATACAATGGACAAAATTTTTTTCTTATTTTACATTAAAAAAACTAATCAATTGGTCTATGAGCACTTTGAAATTCATGCAGAGCAAACCCAGAAAACAATAATATAAAACATAGCTGAAATCATATAAAATATTTTTTTTCTCAGCAATAGGCACATTGGCAAGAAGTCTCGAGTACGTGCCTAATATTTTTTAACCTAGTATTACCAAAAAAAAGTTTCATTAAAATCGGTGATGTCACGTCCGTAGCCTCCTCTTGTTAGTGACTTTTGTTTGAATGATGATGATACATTATATTATTGTTAAAGCCTCTTTTACAATGTTTATTAATATAAATGTTTATTAATATAACTCCCCTAATTAAGAAATGAATATTATAATTCATCTCTATGACAGTCCATATTAGGAAATTTCCTAGTTTAGGACAAGAAATAAATTTGCTTAATAAGCTAAAGCAATCACTCTAAATCCTACCTGGGATGAGGCTCTGGGAGAGACATATGAAGGAGCAGCATTAGGGCGCACTGATGCTGGTGGTGGCCCAATAACAGTTGGCTCTGGCAAATGTAAATCTCGTGCCAAACGTGCATACTCAACATCCATGTGCTTGATGAAGGAACTATTCAAAGCTCTCTTGGCAGATTCTGGATCTTCTTCATCATATGCTTGGAGTAACATTTCAAGTGTTTGCACCTAAAATATAAATAACAATTTTCTCAAATTTACAACAAAAAAATTGTAAATTAAATTCTTAGGTTCTTATAATTTCAAATTACTGTAGGATCACGCTAATAAGGTCCTACATCCAGTAGAAGTAGGGCCAAAGTAATGGATGTATATTTAAAATATAAAACAAATTTGTGTTAAAACCTCGTTATAATTACTTACAAAAGCTATTTGCAATATTGTATTGTAATAAATTATGATAATTTGAAATGTAAAGGAAAACAAAAATTATTATTATAACGTTAATGTGACATCGCACTACATTTGTACCATACGCCTACTGCACAGAACACTAGTGACAGGTTGAATATGGTGCATTACACTCACTAACAGCTGACAATAACAGACTAGTTGTGTGAAGTATCATAAAGAAATAATTATAGAGACTGCACAGTACAAACAAAATAAAATAATAATGCAAATTTTTCCTCTCCATGTGGGGCAACACATTTTTAGAACTATAAGGGCTAATTGTTGAGTTAAGGGTTAATGCAATCTTGGATTTAATCTTCACATGGCAATATTAATGATAATCTTAAAACAAACCTCTGGAGCATCGCAGCAGTTTCCCCATTCCTTGAACGCTTTTTCAGCAGCAACTGTGTCTCCCCTTGCCAACTGTACCAGGACCAAAGCTACTGCGAGCCGTCCAATAGCAGGAATATTTTCGGATTGCTGATGAAGTCCTATTTCTCGCCTAATAGCATCTGCTGCCTCATCATACCTAAGGGCAAAACGAAAAATAATCTTAGTTTATAGAATAGAAGTGATCTATATCACACCATATTTATTTATATCAAAATGCTTCTGGAAATAATAATGAAAGTTCCGAATAAATTATACATCTGATTCAGTAATCACAATAATAATAATTTTCTTTTCAAGTTTCCTTACCTAATAGTTTCACTAAAGTATTTCGGGCCATAAACATTTGTTTTGTTTTTAAATAATTTATTTAAATGCTAAATTAGCTTAAGAATATTTTGTTAAATCCAAAACAATTCTTCTTATATTATTTTTAAATTACTCATTGGAATTTATTATATATTATTTGATTACTCGTCTTAAATTTTATATATATAAATAAAGTATCTGAATAACATTATTGAAATAAGACTATTGAGGTTAGTTTATAAAAGAAAAGGGAATGTATATTATTTTGGTAAATCTAGTGATAACTAAGGTAACCATCAAACCAATCCATCCTGCTAAGTCTGCCTGCTTAGCAACAAAATAAAATAGAATGCTAAACAGCATAGCACCCATTCCATCAATATTTTATGACTCTGTGATATTTAGTTTGGATTAAAAGAAACGAGCTTGCTCTTTTTATAGCCATTGCAACTGCTAATAGGAAATAACACTTAAACATGAGAGATTGATAATTATCAGCCCATCCCGGCAGCGAATCATAATGACTTGACTTTGCCAATGGGCTTTTTCCACCTTTTAATCACTGTTCAAACCAATGTTGTGCTCTCTGTTTTTTTTTTTCAGAACGAGAACACCTCGTTTTTTGATTGACAGCACCCTGAGAATTTCTTTCCTAGATATTTTTCTCTCTATGAATTCCAGGTCCCTCCCTCATATAACGGGCGATGCCTTCAGAAATTTCTCCTAGCTCCACTAAAATACTCTTTATTGCTAACGATTTTGAAAGTTGGACCTGCTTTGCTTGGCTTTCTTCTAGAGTTCATTATTTTTAAGCATGTCACTTTCATATATTAAAAATTCTATTAACTTTTTTTTTGTGTAATCTTTCGTTGATAAGAAACTTAGTAATATCAAAGAGGCCAGTAATATTTGAGCATCCTCGATATCTTTCATCGATTTCACACAGTGAGGCTGTAATATTGTTCCCAGAAATAGTATCATGTTGTATAGCCAAGCCATCAGAGGGATGTAGCAGAGAGAGGCAATGCTAGTTCTTCCTTTGTTGTTGAAGGATATTTGACCTAATATTGTAGTAGCACTTGCTGATTTATCATCTCTAGCAATCAACAATTTATACGAGGAGCTATGACGTTATATAAATGTCATGAGAATTAATCACGAAAGGAGACAATGGAAACAGGAGCTCCAGACTGTAAAGATCAGAAAACTGAAGTGGGATTCATGTGAATGACTGACAAGATATCAATCAAATTATATATAGGTAAAACCTTCTTCAAAAATAATACAGAGGAAGAATCCAGGGCTTGCAAGGACAACAAAAAAAACAAACACAAAAATTTAACAGAATTGATATTAAAACACCCAGTATTGAAGACCTATAAAGCCATCAATCAACCAATGTATTCCCCATCAAAGGCACATTTCATATCAAAGCTTTGATCATAAAACTTACTCATGTAAACCAGCCTTAAGATACCTTGATTTGCCCTAAGAGACAATCTCCAATAAATCAATATTTAGTGTTTAAATTCATAAACAGGAATAATTCATCAAACCTAAACAACTCAGAATAAATAGGATTAAGCAGAAGAAAATTTGAAATCCTCGACAACCCTACAGCCACCAGATTACAAAGATGTCATACCAAAGAGATTTGACTATACTATGATACTTACATTTTTAACTTCACTAATATCCTAGCTGTTTTGCTTACATATTCTGCACCTTGCCTGGCATTATCTTCAATCTAAAAATGAAGTTTAATTGTCAAACGACTTTAAAAAAAAATGAAAGATATTTGATGAAATTTATGTAAATCTAATTTCATTTTAAAAGCAACAAAAAAAAATCATGTATTAATATTTATTTTAACTGCAAACAATGACAATTATTATTTTAAGTAGCATAATTTTTCGTAAGCAGGGTCATAGATTTCCTATTAAAATAAAATTCTAAACAAAACCATCTGAATTAAAAAGGAATTACAATCATGCTATAAAGAAAAAAAAAGAAACATTAATTAATAAGTAATAATAATTAAACAAAATATTTAATAATGAGTAAATTAGGTATTACGAGTATAACATTCATTACATTAATTTTAATAAAAATTGAGTATGAATAGTATAGCTCACGGTGAACTCTTGGGGCACTAACTAAGTTGAAACTAATGTCTCCCTCTAAGCACAATAAAGTTCCGATTATCCAAATTTAATGAGACAGAGCGTGAATCGGTTCATTGAAAATTAAGATAATTCAGAAACATTCTATTTCCGCGATAGTTTATGCTCATTTCGCCTACATTATAGACCTGAGCAGGCAATAACTCTTGGCCTATCATAATGTTTTTAAATTTTTCAACAAAGATTTCTGCCTCGCTGGCATTGCCTGAGAGTGATTCACGCAATTGACTGTGTATATTGCCCTTATTAAATATATTGCCTTATGTAAATTTTTTCTAAAATAAAATTATGAATTCCCATTTATTTATTAATTCTTGTTTTTATTCAAATCGTTTCCAATAAATTTTCATATTTGTGGCAAAATGAAACCAAGTATACCATTTATAATTCAACAGTTCGTCAGACCAATTGAAAGCGTGGAGGAGGAAAAGTTTTCCTCTCTCGCAGATTGTTCTCATTTCTCCCCTGCCAAATTTTTGTGGACGAGCTTTAGATAACAGAGAAAGTGGTGAGGACGGCTGCAACAAACAGCCCTTTCCTTCAATCTTTCGATTTCCGTTTATTTAGGCCTAAAACTTGCATGACTCATAAGAAATCATTCAGAAAGCTTAGAGGTGAACGTTAATTTGTGATGTGTAAGAATCTAGGATCATAGAAGTTAATTCTGAGGATTTTGTTATTTCTATCCAGTTTAAAAGTAAATCAACCAGAGAAGGGTTGATACACAATGCAGAATTTGCCTGATCTGTGCCCAATAAAAACAAAACAGTTGATGTCTCAGAAAAATTGGAAAGGGTGTGTAATTTTGTTAGGATGGATGAAGATCAAATCACTAGGACGGTAATTAGTGTTGATGAACTTAGCATCTCAATAAGCAGTAGGTCTAAACACATCAGAAATGATACAGTTGATTTGCATGTCAAACAAACATAATCAACTACTTATGAACGGTTTTAATTTGCTCATGTTATTTTTCTTAGACTGTTTCTCTATTCCAAAACATTTTTTCTCAGAGCTCTTTGCGTTCTTCACAACTCTAAGCCTATATATTTTATTTATTTGTTTGCCTTTGGGGAGAACGCCATACAAATAGGGTTACGATAACTCAACACAAAATCTGAACTACATATTCCTAACGTTTAATTGAACACTCATCAGTAATTATCTAGTATCACCATCAGTAGCTGCTAGTAGATTGAACTGTCATCTAACATCTGTGGATTTACTTAAGGCTTCCTGCTAGTGATGTAAATCAGCTAGTCTAGTACCTATGATACTAAGGAAAGATATAATTACAGAAACAACATCAGCTGCCCGTCGAAAAAGCTGTAGTGCTTCAGATGGTTGTTGTTGTTCAATAATTTTGGCAGCCTTATCCAGAGCGCCTGCTGCAGCATCAGGTGAACCTTGTTGCTGATACCAAGTACACGCTTTATCAGCCAACTCGGCGACACTCCGAATATCTCCCATCTCTT
The DNA here is from genome assembly GCA_948150685.1 of Rhaphigaster nebulosa. Taxonomy (NCBI): domain Eukaryota; kingdom Metazoa; phylum Arthropoda; class Insecta; order Hemiptera; family Pentatomidae; genus Rhaphigaster; species Rhaphigaster nebulosa. Next base: position 153,445,072 of record OX411308.1, on the reverse strand, counting down.
TGCAGATAAGTATTGCTTGTTCCAAACTCCTATATTAAAAATGGTAATTAGATTTTGTTCCATCATTTTTTTTCACAATATTGTAGCAATTAATATAAAAAAACTGCGTTATTACAGTATACTTGCAAAACATCGTAAGTGCTTCTGGCATAACTTTTCAGGAGACAAAAAAACTTCAACCCCTTTGAAGCCTTTTTAACTTACAGGTTATTACAACTGGTTGTAGACAACTGATAAAGTAACAATGATGCTATCCCTTCGACCCAAGACCTTTTGCATTACTATCGAGATAAAAAACTTTTATTTTAATTACAATGGGACTTATGAGGTTTTGCACGGTGAAAAAAAAAAATAATAATCTCAGATTGTCATAATAACTAATTTTTAACTCTCTAAGAAACATAAGTAAAGTTCACAAACCTTGCCGCATGGAATAAGGATCTATTTTGTCTATGACAATCTGCAGCTTTCAGATGACAATCTTTGCTCTGCTCATAGTGTTTTGCCAAACGAAAGCATGTTGCTAAAAATGCAAATTTAATTTAATCACTAATTTTTAAATTAAACAATTCTTAATAATAAAAAATCATTTAGTTAAATCTTAACAATTTTCATTTTACTTTAATTCGTTTGACCAGAATCATTCCTCAAGCATAGAATACTTTACCCATGGTCCAAGATAATACAAATATCATGTATATATTACTAAATATCAGGGATACTATTAATAAAACAAGAATGAATACAATAACAATTAGTAACTAATCATAATATGTACCAAAGGCTTTTGTACACTCATTACACTTCACTAAACCTTAAAGTAGAGCAATAATCCTTCAAGACCATGTTTGTACTTTTGAGATGGGATTAACCATACAAAATATTTCAGCACAGAATCAAAATCTTCTAATGACGCTGAAGTTGATGACCCTAAGTATCATGGCATGCAAGTAGTGAGCAGCAGCTCACATGTACCAGAACAGTTGGTGAAGATTTCCTATTGATAATAAAATCTAAATAATTTTATTGAATTCAGAGCAATCATAGACTAGATACTATTTTTGAGAAGGGCAGACTGTGGTTAATTTATATTCTTGCTGAACGAAACAATATAAATAATAATTTCAAGAAAATATAAGACACTTACAAAAAAAAAAATCTGATGCTAATTCTAAGGGATTACAATAGGAAAATTAAACTGGGATCCTAAATAATAAAATCAGTCCAAGTAGATTAAAATAATCCATGGTTCAATAAAAATCACAGTAAGTGAATAGGACTTATAAACAACAATCTATAATATAAATGTGGTAAATGACACCCAGGAATCATGAATCCTGAAATACAAAAAGAAGTTTGAAGAAACTAGTAGTATTGTAACAACTAACAAGCATTCAAATAATCAACCATTTTCTTTGAAGCTGAATATATAATATATTAATATTAATATATAATATATTATATGAATATATAATAGTTGCTGAATATATTCCCATCAAAATAAAAAGTCTTAATTGTTTAAAAAAGATATAAACCTTATGCTTAAGTATTCTTAGTGACCAAAAGTGAAAATGATATAATGGACTACCTAACAAAACAAGATGAACCAGCATTGTTCTTACATAAAAACTAACTAGTGTTAGTGTAGAGAAATTAATTAATGTGGCATGATAATAATTCTTTATATTATTTCAATTAAATATACACTGTAAGAATCATAAATAACTCTATTCAGTGAGGGCCTTAAATGTTGCAAAACAATGCAACTTAAATTCATTGAAGCTGATGAGCCATTGTCATATTATTCGGATTATTTTTATGATTTATTTATAGACTATAAATATCACTGTATTTGATTATAAACAACAATTTTTAATTTGTAAGTAAAGCTGAACAAATAATAAATAGAACTAAGAGACATTAACAACAAACTAAAAAATAATAATTAATAATAGCGAGTAATATAAGTATATTACTCACTATTCTTAAGTATATATATAAATATACAATAAATAAAATTTAAAAAAAAAGATGAAAAAATAAAAATAAATGTATCAGGGCACTTACAAAAACATGAAACTATATAGAATATCACCTGCTTTTGTGTATTCATCAGCAGCGACATCATAATCAGGTCTCCACTTCAGTAATGTGGTTTTCATGCTGATAAAAAAATTAATGGCAAGTTAAAATTGTATATATATAAATATTTTATCTACTATGGATTGATTAGTATGCTGTGTATTATAGCAACCCAATGTAATTGGGCAGCATTGATTTTTAATAAATCATTTCTCTCTCTGTAAGACAAATAACTGCGATGCATGGCATAACTAACATAAAACTTTCTTCTTCAGAAAATATTTATCAGGAATAGAAATTAAATTCATATTTTTGTTAAAGATCGAATTCTACTTTTCAAGAATTACTGCATTATAGGGTGCAATGTTTAAACAACTAAAAATTGACTATAATACACCGAATATTTCATAAATACGGATTGAAAATAATAACTGAAAATAAAATTAATAATGTTGTAAGAAGTATTAAAGTTTAGTCTATTAAGATTTTAATGAGTAATTTAAAAAACTAATATAAAATTTGATGATAGTGACATAATGTTTAAATTTACCACTTTTCAGCAGCCTTAATGCGTTCTAGTCCTTCTTCAATTTTCCTAGCTTCCATTGCTACTAATTTATTATTTAAAATCTGACAACACAAAACTATAAACAGTTACCTAATACTTGGAAATCAAAAACACCATTCACAGTTGTGATAACGTTCCCAGTGTCAAGCAAAAAACATATGATACGATAGAGCAGTGTAGCCAAGTTATTCATATATTTCCATTTTTAATCTCAAAAATAATTATAAAATACGATATGTTTACGATGTATAAAAAATAAATAAGGAGAAAACATGTTTTTAAGAAGTATTGCATACTTGCCAGTTCAAGTAAGTAACAATTGCAAATTCAAAATATTACATTTTAACTTTTTACTTCTATGTACGCGGTAAATTTTCGGTTTTCAGATTTCAACAGAAATATCCATTTTGACCATCCTCGAATCCATTTTGACTTGTTTCGTCGTGACGTCTGTATTATGTACGTTCGTTTGTTCGTACGAATCTCGCATAACTCAAAAAGGTTGACCGTAGAAAGTTAAAATTTCGTATTTAGGATTATTGTAAAATCTATTTGTAGACCTCTCTTTTTAGTTACTACTTGATCACCGGAAGTGGTACTTTACTTGAAGGTCATTATTGATTTTCATAAAAAATTATATTAAAATATTATGCAAAACTTCTCAAATTTGGTATATAAGACTTATATACTAATATAAATAACATAATAAATTATGGTTAAAATTGGCAAACCGGAAGCGGTACTTTACTTAAAGGTCATAATAAACACATACAAAAATATCCGATGTAGATAACACATGACTTCCTTGTATACCTATTAAACTATAAATCGGCGGCTCAAAAAGTGATCCTGAATTTGGTTACAAGTTTCCGAAGATTGCAGTATGTCAAAAACGACACTCGGTGTCGCGACATCCATCTATTGATTGACACACACACACACACACACACACACACACACACACACACACACACACACACACACACACACAAACACACAAACACACAAACACACAAACACACAAACACACAAACACACAAACACACAAACACACAAACACACAAACACACAAACACACAAACACACAAACACACAAACACACAAACACACAAACACACAAACCCACAAACACACAAACACACAAACACACAAACAAACACACAAACACACACACACACACACACACACACACACACACAGCTCTTGTTTCTGGAGGACTCATTCTGTTATTATATGTCGTTTTCTTTCAGTTGGTAACAAGTTCCCAAGAGATTCCTTCGGGTTTCGTGACAACATTAGAACTGCCCGTGTCACTAGGTAAAGCATTTCGACATTTTAAGTGAAAGAACTAGCTTAACTTATATCTTATTCTCCTGCTGCAAACTTGTTCATCTCACAAATGGGGAGAAAAACAAGTATTTACACTCAATTTTAACGCTTAAAACAAGTAATAAAATTGTAAAATTAGAGAGGGGAAAAATAACAAACGTGTTTGTAATCTTTATCACCGAACCATATGATCTCTGTATTTAATTTTAATATAATTACTTCCTTGTACGCATTAAAGGAAGTAATGTAATCGCGAAAATTTGCGGTTTATTATGACCTTCAAGTAAAGTATCCCTTACGGCCCACCAATTTTAACCAAAATCTAGTATATTATTTATATTGATATAAAAATTCTATTTACCAAATTTGGGATGTCTTACATTTTATTTTAATATAATTTTTGATGAAAGTTTATTATGACCTTCTAGTAAAGTACCACTTCCGGTTTCCTAATTTATACCAAAATCTAGTATGTTATTTAAATCAATATATTAGTTATAAATACTAAATCTGAAAAGTTTAGCATTATATTTTACTATAAGTTTTTATGGAAATCAATTATGACTTACAAGTAAAGTACCACCTCCGGTAATCATGCTGTGACCAAAAAGGGAGGATCACAACTAGATTTTCAGTTGTGACAATCCTAAATACAACAACCCTACAATACAACAATCCTAAATCCAACAATCCTAAATACACAATTTTAACTTTCTACGGCTAACCGTTTTTGAGTTATGCGAGATATGCACGTATGAACGTCCGAGCTTATGTACAGGCGTCGCGACGAAACTAGTCAAAATGGATTCAGGGATGGTCTGGAAAATGGATATTTCCGTTGAAATCTGAAAACCGAAAATTTTCGCGATTACAATACTTTGCTGCGTGCAAGGAAATAATTATATTAAAATTAAATACAGAAATCATATAGTTCAGTAAAAAAGGTTACAAACGCGATTTTATTTTCCACTCTAATTATGCATTTTACTTACTTGTTTTAAGTATTAAAATTGAATGTAAAATACTAGTTTTCCTCCCCATTTGTGAGATGAACAAGTCTGCAGCAGGAAAATAAGATATAAGTTAAGTGAGTTCTTCCGCTTATAATGTCGATTTCCAATGCTTTATCTCGTGACATTGACAGTTCTAATGTTGTCACGGAACATGAAGAAATCTCTTGGGAACTTGTTACCTACTGAAAGGAAACTACATATAATACATGGAATGAGAACTCCAGAAACAAGAGCTTGTGTGTGTGTAAGTGTGTCAACAGATGCATGTCGCGACATCGAGTGTCGTTTTTGACATACTGCATTCTTCGGAAACTAGTATCCAAAATCAGGATCACTTTTTGAGCCACCGATTTATAGGTTAATAGGCGTACACGGAAGTCATGTGTTGTCCACATCAGATATTTTTAAGTTCGTATCAAAGGAAAAAAAACATCTTCCAAGTAGGTCAGCTTCCTCATCATTTATATTGGATACACTCAGTGGTGTAGCCACAGGGAGAGTCCAGGTGATCCGAACTCTCCTTCTTCTCTCGAAATTACAAAATACTTTTACTTATTCATATCTATTAACAAAGATTGCATGAACGTTTTTGAATGTTATTTTATAAATAATATACTTAGGCATAGAAAATATTATGTAAAGAGATTGTCTCCTTAGTATTTCAAGGTCAATGATTTGTCGCTTGAGAATAAAATCTACAGGACAAACCGTTTTGGAAATATAAGCGTGCCAAGAAATACGTTTGCACATGCATAAGCGTAAGTAGTTGATGGAATTTGGCAAAATTGATACTGGACCACTTTGACACTAATCCCTAACTTTTGTCCAACTTTGGGCAGAATCGTCAAGCCATTTTCGAAATAAAGATATGTCAAGGAAAATACGTTTGCACATTCGTAAGCGGAAGTAGTGGTCGTAATTTAGTAAAAATGATATTGGACCATATTTAAACTAATCCCAACTTTTCTCCAAAGTTAGATCAAATCTGAAGAGCCCTTTTCAAAATATAGATGTGTCAAAGATGCTTTTGCGCAATTGGAGAAAATTGATATAGCACCAACCCACACAATCTCTGAAAATGTCATCAAAATCGGATTAACATTAGTAGATGTTATGCCCGTCACATGGATATGATTACATTACTAAATTTGTTCCTTGATGTCTAAAACGTAAAACGCGAGTGTATATTTCAATTCTGAGGACAATTTTAGTTTATTATTTTCAATAATGAACCTATGTGATCGACCAAGAAAAAAAATGTTTAACCTCCTTCTCCCCTAAAAATTTTAGATTTTACGTTTCAAGATACGTAGAATCCAAATATGGAATACAAATAAATCCGTCCTTCTGACGTACGCCATACGCTACTTTTTTGCGAAACTACTGGACCGATATTTTTGAGATTTGGCAACAAATAATACCTTCCGTTTTAAGTTTATGAATCTATTTTCTTTGTGTCTCTGATAAATCATTGTTTATGCATCTCGTTGATCCAGAGGATTGTAAAATTTCACGAATTATTTTTTCATATTCTTTTATTTCCCTCCTAATCCTCTTTTTAACCATCTTTCTAATTTCACAGTGTTCAACTTTTTCTTTTAAGGACTTCTAATTCTGTTTAATTCTTCTCTTGTGTTGATCCTCTTGATGGTGGTTTATTTCGTTTCAGTGATGGTTGTGCATATTACTGAGTTGTTTTTGAAGATTCTTTAATAACGGCTTCTAGTCCATCGTAATGCTGCTTTATAGTTGTCTCTTTACTACAATCATTCATTGCTAATAGATTTTCAAGAGTTTCTATAAATTTTCTCGCCTGCCCTTCATTTATTTTTTATATTTTTTTCTATATGTAGAACTTTCTTGATGGTAACCTCATTTGTCCTAATTCAAAATTGAGATTTTGTTGTACTTTAAAAAAATTTTTCATAAAGGTTTTTCCTAATCAGAATATAACTTCATGTTTTGAATTGTTAGGTGAACACCATGTCCATTTGTTAGCTGGTTTAGAATTAATGTATTAATTTGAAATCTGTAATTTATTTCTGTTCGCAAAATTTATCAACATTTCATCCCTATCATTCCGAATCCCAACTCTATTAGGTCCTACATCATCTTCTTTCGTCCTGTTTTAGCGTTAAAATTTTCAGTAGTAGTCAGAAATTTTATATCTTTAACAAAGGAAATTTCAGATATCGGTGCGTGAAATTGTATTACTGTAAGGTTGACATACTTATTCTTTATTTTCAGACAAGTGAGTCCTTTGGAAACTTTGAATTTTTCTCGTTAAATATTGCTAAACTATAAAACCGGATCGCCCATTCTCTGCACCTGAGTCCCTACAAATGTTTTTTTTTTATGTTTCTGCAATTAATTCATTTTTGTGCCTAAAGTCTGCATTCCCAAAGTTATCCCATCTGATTAATCCCAATGCCTCTTCTAATTCCTACAGTCTTTCTTGTTCGAGGATTTAAACTGCCGATATTCAGTCTAGTTTTATGTCTGCTTTATTATATGTTTGTTTCTTGGTAATTGTATTCTGATGAATCGCTTGTGATTTTTTATCATATCTTATAATAGTTTTATAATTATTTTTCTTCGATTGTTACAAGTAGGTGAATAGTTGTTCCCTTGTTCTTCTAATTTAAGGAGGGAAATATTTTTATTTTTTTTATTATATTTTGACGATGCTCAAAAGATTTAATTTTTTTTATTTTATAACTAGATTTTAAACTATAACCGAATTGAATTTTACTAACGCAATGTAAAAATGTCCACATAAATAAATTTCTCTTCTTTAATAAAAAAAAAATCGAATAAATTAATACATTTTAATCACTTTTGTAATCGAAAGAGAAAAAAAACATTTTAACACCCTCTCAAAATTTGAGCTTTTACGTTTCAAGATAGGTAGAATCCAAATATCAAATTTAAAAAAAAATCCGTCCGTTCGCCGTCCACGGCTTTTCCCCGAGACTACTGGACAAATCTTGAGATTCGGCAACAAATTCACACGTCACCCCAGGAAGATCCTCGGAACTCGACTTTACCATCTGTCCTTTTTTTTTCAAGATGGTGGCCGATTAGTGATTTTATAAGCCCATAATTCAGCCATTTATAAATATAGAGGGGGAATGTAAGGTGTTTTGGAATCAGCATACCAAGGCATTAAAAAAAAGAAAATAATATAAAAATATAAAAATGTATATAAATGCTTTGGGTTTATTATTTTCAATAACAGATGTTTGTAATCGACCAAGAATTTTTTTTTTTTAATTTTCCCTCAAAATTTGAGGTTTTACGTTTCAAGATACGTAGAATCCAAATAGGGAATAAAAAAAAAATCCGTTCGTCCAATAATTGTATTTAGTTTTTGTTATGATTAATTGAAAGGTGATGAAATTCCCTACAAAACCAAAAAAATCATTTAAATCGGACCAGTTTACCTGAGTATAGCAAAATTAAATTTGTAGACTATTTCTCTGGCACCACAGGCCAGCATGCCTATAGGCCTCCTGACTTATCAATTGCGGGCTTCTGACTTCCTCGCATCTCCCTACTTCATCCTTCCTTGTTTTATTTCTGCTCTTCGTTCAGATTCATGGTCTTTCCTTTTTCTTTTCCCCTGAAGTGCACATCCAATATTTTCCTTTGTACCATTTCAATCTTTGATTAAATGTCCTAAACATCTCAGCCCACTTGCATTGGCACAGTTTCTTCTTAACACTTCCAGTTCAGCAGTCTCATGGCGATCATCTTAGGACAAGCTTCAAAGTATTTTTTCCACCCTCGTCCCACTGTGGGCCGTAGTTCGGAGACCCCTGATCTTATCCAAAAGGGCTGACCATTCAATGGAGGCAACTCAAATTCAAGGATGTTTCTGGATTCTGAAGCCAGTAGGTTATATTTTGGCGACACATAACGGCCACAGTCTAAAACGTAGAGTTTCTAGTGCCTCCCCACATAAGTGACAAGTTTCATGGCCAACTATTCCACTTACCTTCAAACTCTTTTGAGTCTGCAGAGGCCTTGAAGTATTCTAAAAATTAATCTGAGTTCATCCTTTTTAGGCCTTATAGCCAATTGGTTCTTACAGGGAGAGGGTTTCTTGATTAACTGCTTGGTCTGTTTAAGCCTTCCTTCCTTCAGCTGCTCCTTAATTCCTTACCTGCTCCTCTCCAAATTCAATCAAGAGCCTCTTTTCGTTGATGCCTCATGAAGGTTCTGGCCTCTAAATGCGTCCAGAGTAGTTCTATCCAAAATTCTCGCTCACTAAGGTTTATGTTTTATTTCCTACATTTGTTGTTTATTTTATTATATTTTTTCAGAGCACGATTTTCAGAGCCAACAAACTTCAAAATGCCAGATTTAAAAGAGGGATGGCGACAGGAGGCGAGAATGTATGCAAAGAACCTTGTCCCCCTAGTGCTATTACTTGTACTGAAAAGTTAAAATTCATTCAAGCTCGATTCCAGGTACATTAAAATAATCTCCATTAAGTCATGCTATATACTTGTACATTTTTGATATTCATACGTATATTTAAGATTCTTAAATCTCCAAAATCTCCATAATTGGTCGGTATTTTATTACATCAAATTTCCTCAGTAATTAACCGTGCTCAGCATTCATTGCGCACGATCTTTTCTCGGAGCTTACCAAGTAGTCTTATCAGAGTTGGGATAGGTAACCATAAAGTCAGACTTAAAGCTTAAAGTATCTGATTTCCTTCAATGGTATGGAATTTTAAAACAGAAATGTCTGTTTTTCAATGCAGAAAAATAGGCAACATCTAGTTACATAATAAACCATTAATTATTTAAAACTAAAGTTCTCCCAGTTAATAGTAATGGGATGCAATGGGAATAACAATCGAAAATCAGTTTATATTAAGTTAAAACCCGTGGAGGGATAAACATACCATTGCCAAGAATTGAAGTAAATAATTAAGCCTATTTCATTTGCTCCCAGTCGTTCTTTACGATTTACAAGTGTAGAAAGTACTCGGTACGATACTATATAGAAGATACTAGTGCATTATTGTACTATTGTAGAAGTTACTATGGTAGATACTCGTATATTCCTCTTCATAGGTAATCAAATGATAGGGCGAGTCGTGAAAAATGTCTGATTTCGTTTTCTTGGAAATTGTTTAACACTCATCGGCTTTAATACTATAATATATATCATTCCAGAAGATCGACCCATTAATTCAGAACGTTATAGTGATCAGCTACAAAAAAGATATGATATGTCAGTTGACATCCGCATGATGGTATAGAAGGATCAATCTAATTAGGGATTGATAAATTATTTGTCACTTCTATAAATTTGTTTTGAAAACTAGTTTCGAATGTTATACATTCATCCTCAGTTCTAAGAACACACAAACAAATTCAAAAATAAGCAATTCAAAATATAGTTGGTATTATTATACATATTAAATTAGATTAAGGGACAACTATATCGGAGCGGCGCACTATCAGAAGAGTCTAGAGACTGAATCGAGTGTCGTCCCACTAGCGATCTCTGGGACCATTCATGTTAATTACGTACCTCCTTTTTCCACACTTTCTTATAAATTTGGTTTTATGCTCACCGCTTAAAGCTGTTTTTTTACAATCAATTTTTCGATTGCTATGAAAATTTGTATTTAGTAGTTTTGGGGGGTACAAAAAACGAATATCAACTTTGTCTCTCCCTAAAAAAATATTTTACCCCGCTTTGTTACATCGCGACAAATTTTATTCCGAGTTGCTACACCCATTGTGATTTAATTTTGTTTGCTAGTTTGTACTTAGTTAACTAGTTTGTAGTTTGTACCTATTTATGATAGTTAATGGGTAATTTCATGTTTTTTAATTATGAATTTAATCATTTATAATGATAATGGATAATAATAACAGTATTTATTTTTGTAGAAAATTAAATTAATTATTTAAAAAAATCAATTGCGATAGTAAAGTGGTAATTTTATGGTTTTTAATTATGAACATATTTATGCAGCACAATAAAATTCAAACTTGGCGTGTACTTTCTCTTAACTCTATCTTTATTCATTATTTTAAACCCAAATAAGAATCAATTTGCAAACTGTGAAGCAGCTTTAAGCGGTGAGCATAAAACCAAATTTATAAGAAAGTGCTGAAAAAGGAGGCACGTAGTTAACAAGAATGGCACCAGAGATCGCTAGTGGGATGACACTCGATTCAGTCTTCAGTATTATAAAACATTTATGAATTATGAATTTAATTAAGACAAGAAATCAAATACATGTTGGTACCCACCAAGGTTTAAATGGATTATATCAAACAGAATAGTTTGTACTCGTTTCTCCTCGTATTGTACTAACAATGAACGAGAGGTAGGCAGGATGTTTTTAGGTAAACAGTATAAGGGTCAGCGTTTTCCCAGTAATGCCGGTGAGTAATTGTTTTTTCTGTTATAGATGGGAATAAATTTAAGATTGGACTATTGGAGATATTTATTTGGTCATTTAAGCAAAAATCTGGATTGGATTTGAAGGATTTTATTATTTCAACTGCTTCATATATATTTAATTTGAGACTGTTTTTAGCGTGATGTATTAATTTAACTCCTGAGTCTTTGATGAATTTATGATTATTTTCATTTAGATGAATTGCAAAGTTGGAACTATCTGTCTTATTATTATATGCACGTATATGTTCCTTTAATTTCTGATTTAGCGATCTTCCAGTTTTTTCCGTGTGTTTGGCTGCACAATCATTACAATTTAGTTCGTATACTCCGCTTTTTTGGAAAGGGTCTATTTTGTCTTTAGGAGAAGAGAAATATGAGGGTAAGTTTTTTTCTAGTTTAAAGGCAGGGTTTAATCCAAGTTTTTTCAATTCATTTCCGACTTTGGTGGATATACGGCCGTAATATGGAATCAAAACATAATGTTTCGGGATAGGCCTATCTTCGGGGATTATTGAATAATTATCATTAATTGTCTTTTTTTGTATTTGTTTTTTTTTTTAAATATGATCGATAATGGTTTTATTATACCCGTTATTTTTTGCTACGGAATATATTGAAATAATATATGGCAACAAACTGGCAACAACTCAACCATAGAAATTTTTTGAGTATTTTCAGTTATTTATTTATAACTTCAAAACGGTGATTCCTAGCAAAAATTTTTATATTTCAAGAATTAAATAACATGTTAGATGATTATATAACAATATAAATTTTGTTAAGGAAAGTAGTCGAAACCAGTTGTTGAAAAACAACAATTTCTACCAACAAATTTAATAAAATGACTTCCAAAAGCGAGTATGTTGGTGAAAACGGCTATCCTAAATTAAAAATCTTCCGAATAAAACTTGCATAGCATCAAATTTTGTATTTAGAGAGTACCTTATACATATTTAGAATCAATAATAACCCCTATATAATAACTATAATAACCCCTTGTACGACTTATTCACTGACACAGACAGCAAGCCAGATTGTCTCCCTCACTCATATATCTGTACGAATTATAACCTACAAACTAGATGAGCAATAAACCTGATAATTGGCTAACTTACAGATAAATGAGTGAAGGAGACAATATGACTCGCTGCCTGTGCCAGTGAATAAGTCGAAGAAATTTTATTCTAGTATTGCCATTCTAAATATGAATGAATGAATGAAAATAAATTTTATTCTGGGGCTTTTAGTCACTAGTACTATTTGTCTAGCTTACACACAGTAAATAATTAAGAAAGTTAAATAGTAAAATGAAATAAAGGAGATTTTAATAATTACAAATATTTAAATCATAATTAAATATATATGTACACCTATCTACTAACAATATACAATAACTAACAAACAATAGACATAATAATAATAATAAACATGAAACTATAAACATAAAATGAAGACATATATAACTTATAGTACTTACATAAATGCGGAAGATTGATAGTTAATTGATACTTGAAGCAGGTTAAGGATGAGGATTTGGGAATGGAGTTGGGTAAGGAATTCAAAAATGAAGTAGCTCGAAAGGTAAAGGATCTTTTGAAAGAGGCAGTTCTATGAAAGGGTATATACAAGTTTGTTGGTTGGGATCTGATGTTTAAAGAGTGTACAGAGAAACACGGGGTGAACAGATCAAGAATATAAGGAGGCTTTTTGGTTTTGAAGGTTCGGAAAAGATAGATACATAAGAATTATTGCCGTCGGAAAACAGGTTGAAGCCCCTTTAACTCGGCATACCAACTGGAGATATGGGAGCGCTTGGGGATTCCATAGATAAATCTAATGAAGCAATTCATTAGTCTCTTCAGTCTCATCTCAAGCCCGTTATACAGTCCGCCATACACAAGGCAGCCATAGTCGTGGAAATGAGGGAGGATATGAGGATCGTGGAAGGAGCTGACGGATTTTAGGAGGTATAGAATCTCGAAATCTTAGGAACTGTTTAAGGATAGTAATGGACTTTCGGATGATCTGGGAGGTGTGATTGTTCCAGGATAGGTGTTATTCAAAAATTACTCCCAGGTTTCTGACAATGATGTGGAAGTGGATAGGTAGGCGGTTGAAGTAGAGTAAGGGCTAATAAGGAAGGGAATTGAGAAGATGCTTGGACCCGATGAGGATGGCCTGGGTTTTTTTCAACATTCAGCCTCAAATCATTGGGTACTGCCCATGCGTTGACACATCTATATCTTCTTATATCTTTCGGACAGTCTCAAGCATCTCGGTAGGATGGAAAGATTGGTAAATTTGGAAGTCATCAGCATATAAGTGTTATTGTGAATGATGAATGAAATCAGGGAGATCGTTAATATAGGCAGAGAAAAGGATTGGTGAGAGTGAAGGCCCCTGAGGAACACCACGTGTTAGTAGAAGGCGGGAGGAAGGAGGTTTATTAGGGATGATAACTGTTGTATTATGGGATCTCCTTGTAATCCAGTGCTACCTGTATTTGATGCCATTTGTTATTATGATGGAAATACAGTTGAGTGTAAAATGCTGACCTGGACGGTTGTGTGCTTTGTTGCTCCCTCTTTCCCACAGTTAATTTCAGGTGACCAGCTTCCAGGACTGTGCGAGTGAAGTTATTAAAGATATAACAATAGGTTATGGGCCCAGGACATCAGTGAGGGAAGAGTGGAAACTGAAGTAGTGTACAGTCAGTTCGTAAGTTATCAGTTCGTAGTGTTGAGGTTAGTTGAAAGCATGGCAGCAGGAGTGAGTTATGTTCGGCCATTTGATGGAATTGGCAGCTTTTCTAATTGGTTTGTGAGGATTGAGACGTGTTTAGATCGCCATGGAGTTGTATCGGTTTTGGAGGGCCAAAAGTCGCAAGATCTGAAGAAAGTTGAAGTTTTTAAAAGGCTAGACGCGCATGCTAGGGACATCATTGTTCAATCAGTGTCCGACAGCGTCTTAGAAATTATTAAGGAGAAGTCTACAGCTCAAGAAATGATTGAAGCATTAAAAAATACATATGAGAAGAAAGGTTTAGCGTCCAGGATTGATCTACAGAGGAAACTAAGAAACTTGGTTATGACGGAAGGAGCCAACCTTCAAAACTGTTTCTTAGAATTTGAGAAGACATTGGCGGAACTGAAGATGTCAGGCGGAAAAATGGACGACGACGAGGTAATTATCCAACTTTTGTCAGCTATGCCAAGTAATTTTAAACCAGTTGTTACATCTATAGACATTTTATTCTCCAAAGAGCCAGATACTGTTACCCTCGATTTTGTAAAAAGTAAATTGCTTTCGGAAGAAAGAAGACTCACTAGTTGATCAAATAATCAGGAAAAAGTTGGTGAATCTTTTAGTGCTGTTAATAAACGTGAATATAATGGCAGGAGTCAATATAATAAATATGGCGGGAACAAGTCGAATTTTCCCGTTAAGTGTTTTGAGTGCCAGGGAACGGGACACAAGCGCTTCCAGTGCCCTAACAGAAAACCACATACAAATCAGCAGCAACCTAGCAATCGATATCGACAACAATTTAACAATCGATATCGACATTTTGGTGGCAGTGCTGATATGAGTGATAAGGAAGATAAACAAGTAACCTTTGCTGATGTTAGTGAAGAGTCAGAGGCTCATCTTGGAAATTCACTTTTGGAAATTGAATTCGTGATTGACAGTGGAGCTAGCTGTCATTTGGCAAAATCCTGTTGGAAAGAACATCTCTTGGATGGAGTTGAGACTAACAGAAAAATTGGTGTAGCCAAAATAGGGGAATGTGTGACAGCCTCATCTTGTGGAAAACTCTCACTCGTTGTTGAATCTGGTTGTGAAATATCTTTAATAAATGTTCTGCTATGTGATCATTTATCCCGGAACTTATTATCTGTTAAATGTATGGAAGAAACAGGCTTAAAAGTTATATTTGAAAATAGCCGTGTGACTGTGTGGAGAGGAAGACATCAACTCTTTTATGGCAGTAGAATTGGTAATCTCTATATTGCTAATTTTTTTGTTGTGGTGGATAGTGGCTGTTTAGTAGATGACTATGGCAACTTGATGCATCGAAGGATGGGCCATTCAAGCAGGTATCCCTCTACTGGTGTTTGTGACACATGTATTTTTGCCAAGCAGTCTCGTGCTCCCTATTTGAAGTCACTACCTGAAGAGTGGAAAGCTAATAGTGTTTTGGATTGTGTAACTAGTGATGTTTGTGGACCCATCGATCCTTATACTTATGACGGATTTAAATATTTTGTCACCTTCATTGACTCTTTTTCTCATTTTACCATGTGCTATCTTATTAAAAGAAAGAGTGAGGTTTTTGACGCTTTTAAAGAGTATAGGAGTCATGTGTGCACTAAATTCGGACGTGAAATTGGACGGCTCAGAGTGGACAATGGAGGCGAGTATATTAGCCATGTGTTTAGAAATTTTTGTAAGGCTAATGGAACTCAGATTGAGTACAATGTCCCAAGGAATCCTTCTCAAACAGGCATAGCAGAGAGGAAGAATCGCACAATTATGGAGATGGCGAGGTGTTTGATTTTTGAAGCTGACCTAGACAAGACATTTTGGGCCGAGGCAGTAAAGTCTGCTGTATACATCATAAATAGACTGCCCACAAGGGCATTGAAGTACTCCGTCTGAGTTATGGTACGGTTATTCGCCTGATTTAGACAAAATTAAATGTTTTGGAAGTGTTGCTTTTGCACACATACCTAAGGAAGATAGAAAAGGAAAATTGAACAGAAGAAGTAGTAAATGCTTAATGATGGGTTATGCCCCTAATGGGTACCGTCTGTGGGACCCCATTCAAAAGAAAATTATATTAGCTCGAAGTGTTATTTTTCAAGAATCGAATTTATCAAAAGTGCCTATTCAACATGAATACCTACCTAATAATGACACTGATAAGGAGATCGAAACTAATGTCGAAGACAAAAATGTTGAAGAGGAGGAAAAATGTGTTAGTAGCATGGAGAGGACTCAAAGAACAACTAAAATTCCTTTAAAATACAAAGACTATGAACTGAACTATGAATGCTTATATACCGACATTCCTACCAATTACGAAGAAGCTCTTAAATCATCGGATAAGGACCTATGGTTGAATGCGATGAAACAAGAAATGGATGCCCTAGCGAAAACCAAGTTTGGGACCTTGTTGAACGACCAGAGAAGAAAAGTGTGGTTAAGTGTAGTGGGTGTTAAGTGTAAAAAATAGTGAAAGTGGTGAACCAATTAAATATAAAGCACGTTTGGTTGCTAAGGGTTTTACCCTAAAATGTGGTATTGATTATAAGGAGACTTTTTCTCCTGTTGTTTCCAAATCAAGTTTAAGATTGTTATTTGCATTGGGAGCTAAATTAAATTTGTATATAAGTCATTTGGATGTTAATACAGCATTTCTTAATGGTGACTTGTCAGAGATAATTTTTATGGAACAGCCTGAAGGGTTTATTAGTAGTAATAATAGAAATAAGGTTTGTTTACTTAAAAAGGCGCTTTATGGTCTAAAACAGTCTAGCAGGGTATTGAATCAAAAAATAGAAAAAGAACTTTTGAGTATTGATTTTATTAAGTCTGAATTAGAACCTTGTTTAATTTATAAGTTGTATGAAAATGGTTATACTTTTATTGCTGTACATGTGGACGATTTTTTGGTCTTTACTTCTGATATGCATGAATTAAATTGTTTAAAGGAATTTTTAAGTTCTAGATTTAGTATCACTGGATTAAGGGAGGGTGTTGTATTATGGGATCTCCTTGTAATCCAGTGCTACCTATATTTGATGCCATTTGTTATTATGTTGGAAATACAGTTGAGTGTGAAATGCTGACCTGGAGGGTAGTGTGCTTTGTTGCTGCCTCTTCCCCACAGTTAATTTCAGGAGACCAGCTTCCAGGACTGTGCGAGTGAAGTTCTTAAAGATATAACAATAATAACTGCTTGGGAGTGAAGAGGAACCACTTTAAGACACTATTTGATAAGGAAAGAGTTTGGAAAGAAGGATGTTATGATTAACTGAGTCGAAGGCTTTTGAAAAGTCGAAGAGAAAAAGAATAGTAATTTTCTGTTGGTTTACGGAGGATTGGAGATCTTGGGTGAGTTCAACAAGGCAGATTGCGTGGAATACTGGAATCGGAAGCGAGATTATATATATATATATAAGTTAAGCGTCAGCAACTCCAAACATCAAAAAAAAAGGGAAAAGGTTAAGTAATGACACGCACAATATCCGAAATAAGACTGACTTTATTGAGGTTTTAATTCTCCTTATATACAATCTGGCTGTTGTTTACAGCCGTATATGGTATTAAGGCTAATACTGCTGCACTCCGGGCCTTAACTCCCCCCTACCAGTTTACGAACATTTCGTAAACTTTACAAAAGCATAAGCACGAAGTGCACAGGATTCAGCCGTTAATACCTCACATTCCAAACTTACTTACTAAACTCTGGCTATAATTACACTTTACTGTTCCCAGTAATCACTGCACTCATACCTTGAAACTATGTACATAAATGAAAAAGAAAGAAATAAAGAGAAGAAAAAAAAACAACATCTAAAAAAAAAATACATTTTACAAAATAGAAACTATACATCTGAAAACAAAAGACAAAACTAAAATATATCTCTTCTTAACTCCCACTTCGCCAATATACATATTCTTGTGTACAATAGTTCTGTGCGCTGAGACGGGGGCACTCCAGCTCGTTAAGGTTGCTCTGGCTCTATTATTGGCAGCTTTAACTGCTCGATATGAACCGTTCTCCTCTTTTTCGGTTCGCTGACACTCTCAATGGTGACAGTGTTATGTTCCCTAATTATAATCACCCTGAATGGCCCCTCGTATCGCAGCGGCTCCTTTCCCCTATTGGAAATTATCTTCCGATAAACGATGGACCCGATTCTTATGGCCCCCATCACGTCCTTTACCCGAAGATTTTCCCGCGCTACCCTACTGCGCTTCTCCTTCTCAATTTTCGCTCGGACTTTCTCCCAACGTTTCCCTAGTTCAATTCTGTTGTTCACCAGATCTCCCGCAATTTCCTCGTTACCCGTCGTACCTCCGTAATCCCTACGCCGTTCCCTTATCCCGAAAATTATCTCGAACGGCGAGAATCCTGTTACCGTGTGGATGGAGTGGTTGTATGCCACTATCGCTTTCCTCATCGCCGTATCCGGTTCCAACCCTTGTTCTACCTGGTACACCCTCAAGTGGTTGCTCAGAGTGCTGTGTAGCCTTTCGATGTTCCCTCTACTTTTAGGGTGTCCTGATGTATTAAGATGCCACACTACGTCGAGTTTTTTCATTTCTTCCCTGAGCTGAGCATTGTCGAACTCTCTCCCCCCATCCGACGATATTCGCTCTGGCACCCCGTAAAATTGGAACCACGTCTGGAGAGCTCTCAGTACCGCTTCCGCTGATCGTTCTTGGATCTCTTGCGCCATCGCCACTTTACTGAAGAGATCGATGATTGTCACCCACTTGTACCCTCTCCAGGTGAACGTATCCACCTGTAATTCCTCTAACGGCGCATCCGCTGTCGGCGTCTCCTCCTGCCTTCCTCTTGGGGGATGTCTGTCGTACTTGGTGGTTAGGCATACAGAACATGCACCGATGGTCTCTGTGATGGATTTTTTCATCCCCCACCAAAAATACTTTCGCCGCAGTGCCTGCAGAGTTTCGGTCACCCCGCGGTGGTTAGTCTTCCCTTGGTGGTATGCAAGGGTCAGCTCTTTCTGACGTTCCTCGTCTCTCACTGTCTCTACCATTAGTTTACAGCGGATGAAGGTCCGGTCCATACCGATTTGCTCTGACCGCCATAGTTTCTTGATCTTATCCCAGATCGTGGCGTTTCCCACGTAGAGATGGTATGTCACTCCTGGTTTCGACGCGTCCTTCAGCGCTCTGCAAATTTGGTCCTCTCTCGCTCCTGGTTGCGACCATATGGAATTAATCCTGCTGCGTCCATAACGGGAGTATTCCACCTTCATGAGGCCCGAAGTTCTGGTCTTCCAGATTATTTGCCGCCTTTTGTCATTTATCACCTCTTCTATTTCTTCCATCTCCGCCGGTCTTTCCTCGGTCGAGCTCGTCTCTCCTAGGGACTCTTCTTCTTCGTTTGGTTCTCTCGAGCCTTGTTCTCCTTCTCTTTCGGGTGTCCATTCTGTCAGAAATTGACGTACGTCTCTCGATGGTCCCCCGATCTCCTCCTCTATGGCATTTACCATGATAGCCCTAGACAACCAGTCAGCGACCACATTTTCCTTACCGGGCTTATACACTATTTCCATATTGTACTGGGCCAGGAGCTCTTTCCAACGCGTAACCCTCGCTTAGGATTCCTTCAGCGTCCCCACCCATTGCAGCGGTCTGTGATCTGTGTGTACACGGAATCGCCGCCCGAATACATAGGGTCTAAAGTGGTCAACGGCCCACACAATTCCTAACAACTCCCGTTCCAGGGCGCTGTATCTCGTCTCTGCGTCCGTAAGGCGTCTACTGGCGTATGCTACCGGGCGTTCGCCGCCGTCTGCTTCCTGGGATAACACCGCCCCTAACGCATATTCGCTAGCATCTGTGGTGACATTGAAGATTTTGTTAAAGTCCGGATATGCCAATACCGGCTCCTCTTGTAGCCGCTGCATACATTTACGGATATTACTCTCCATGAGCGGCGTCACTATGATTTTCGCTCCCTTTTTTAGTACTCTATTAAGAGGGACAAGGTACTCTGCCATTTCAAACAAACCTTCTGTAATAATTAAGAGTCCCCAATAGCCTACGGATTCCCTTCACGTCTCGCGGAACTGCCATCTTCCGAATGGCCTCTACCTTATCGTTGTCGGGTTTGACTCCTTCTTTCGTGATGGTATGACCTAAAAATTTGATTTGGTCCTGCCCTAAGAGTGATTTCTCGCTCGATAACTTTAGACCGAACTGGCGGACTCGTTCGAATACGCTACGCAGGTGCCTCGCGTGCTCGGCTTCCGTTTTACTAAACACTAAAAGGTCGTCCATGTACACCTGACAAATTGTTTCATCGATTCCCCTTAGAAATTCATCCATAAGGCGTTGAAACGTTATTGGGGCGTTTTTCAATCCGAAGGGCATCCGCGTAAATTCGTAGTGCCCCCTCTCAAAAGTGAACGCCGTTTTATGTTGGTCCTTGGGGTGCATTCGGATTTGGTGGTATCCCGCCTTTAAGTCCAGAGTACTAAATATTGTCGCCCCACTCAGTCTGTCCAAAATGTCCTCAAACCTGGGGATCGGGTATTTTTCATCCACCGTATTTTCGTTTAATTTACGGTAGTCTATCACCACCCTGTATTTTTCACCCTCTGCTCCCGGTGCACTCTTTTTCTTCACTGCCCATAAGGGGCTATTATACGGTGACGTACTGTCCACAATTATTCCCTGTCTCTTTAGACTAGCTAATTCTTCCCGAATATGTTGCCGTAGCGCTTGTGGGTACCGTCTTTCTTTTATATAGGTCACCATCTCCTTTTTCAGCGGGATCTCGTGTATCGTTCTTCCCGTTATCCCGAGTGTATCTCCCTCCCTAAAGAAGATGTCCCTGAACTCCCTCCTGATCGCCTGCCTCCAGTCCTCCGCGTGACTAAGTGCACCTATCTGCGCCCTGCCGTCTTCTATAAGCTTCTGGCACTCGTACCTTCTCGTCCCTATTCTTAGATACCACCTTCCCTTGCGGATCCTAGCGCGCGCGCCCACTCTTCCCAACAGGTCGCATCCGATAATTCCCTGGTATTCCCTAGGCATGCTCCCTACTATATGCACCGCTAATGTGCCGCTCTCGACTCCCCACCTATTCAATGCTATCTCCGCTTCCCCCTCTACTCTACATGGGCCACCCAGAGTGATTAGTTTGCAAGTACATACCTGAATCTGGGGTGCCCTCTCTCCGCCACACAGCTTCTCCAGCGCTCTCCAGGTCATGATGGTGTTGGAGCTTCCTGTGTCCACCAGGCACCTCACGCCTCCGACTACTCGTATGATAGGCAACCAGCAAGCCTCCTTTGCGATGTTATGGCTCACTAAAGTACGGTCACCTCTCTGCTGACACTCCCCTCAGATCGCCTCCTCTGCTCTCCAACGTCTGCTTCCTCCGCTCTTCCAGCCGCCTCTGTTTCCTTCGCTTTTTCGGACTATTGGTCCGCCACATTCTTCTTCTGATTCGGATGAACACGATACCTCAGAAGCTTCTCGTGATGACCCGCTCCTTCTTGGCGAGTCTTCTCTCTTCCTTACTCTCTGAGCGTTCACTTCCATAGGTTCCGCTCTCGGTGGTTCCTTTCTTTGGAAGGTATGGGCAATGTCTTGCGATGTGTCCCTCCGTCCCGCACTCGAAGCACCTGGTGCGTGGGCACTGCGCTACCAAATGTCCGTTCTTCCCACATCCGTGACATTTCCTATTATCTCCTCCTCTCGTCCTGGCCTGGGGCCTGGCTTGACCTGGCCTTTTTCCTGACACCGCTACTCTCTCTTGGTTACCGTAGATCTGACCCTTTTTCCTCCAGGTCGACGGCGTGTTTCCAGGGCGCCCGTAGGTTACTCTGCTCCACCCAGCCTCTTCTATTTCCATTCGGGTCTCCTCCTCTCTTGCGCTGCTGTCCACCATTTCTTGCGCGCATTCCATGAATGAGCGCTCACCTGGAAGGCCTCCTTTAGTTCCAGTTTCCTTGGCTAATTGGACCTTTAGGATCGTAGACACAAATGCCATCCTTCCTGCTGTCTCGGCCGCACTCACCGTTTCTCTCATCTTTTCGGTGATTTGATTAAATTTAGCCAACAGGGCTCCGGCGTACTGCCCCTTCGACTGCTGTGGCGATTTTACTTTCCTGAATAGCTGGAAGATATCTTCCTCTGGGGTCCATCTGCCGCCGCCATAGGCCTTCTTCAACCTCTCCTTCACCACCGGCCACGGTGTCTCCTCGTCTGCTTGTATCTGGTTCAGGATACTGCGCTTAACTCTACACACCAGGGCCGCTTTCAATGCTTCCGCGTCGCCGGGGTTCACTAGATCTTCCCCTAGTTTGGCTTCTATTCGCGCAATTAGGCGGTCACCTCCTTTTATAAAATGGTTTAACTCACCTACGTCCCCCGAGAAGCGCTCCAGATCTGATACGGCATTTCTCAGGTCCCGCGACGTAGCCACTCTAATTTTCATCCATTCCAACGCATTCGCATGCGCTGCTGCTAGCGTGTCTTGGGGCAATGGCGGAAGGTTCTGTACGTTGAGGACCGCTGGTTTCAGTACTCCTTCGCTGGTCATTACTTAATTCTTTTTCCGTGACGTCTTTTAAAAATCAAAAAAAAATCTTATACGAACACTTCGTCCCGGGTTTCGGCACCAGTTAAGCGTCAGCAACTCCAAACATCAAAAAAAAAAGGGAAAAGGTTAAGTAATGACACGCACAATATCCGAAATAAGACTGACTTTATTGAGGTTTTAATTCTCCTTATATACAATCTGGCTGTTGTTTACAGCCGTATATGGTATTAAGGCTAATACTGCTGCACTCCGGGCCTTAACTTATATATATATATATATAATGTACTCTCTGAATACAAAATTTGATACTCTATATTCGAAAGATTTTTAATTTAGAATAGCTGTTTCCGTGTAAAGGCATTTAAAAGTAATTTTATTAAATTTTTTAGCAAAGTTGATAGTAATTGTTGTTTTTCGACCATTTTCCTTTAAAAAATTTATAATGTTTGATACTCATCCGACATAGAATTTAATGTTCTTTAATTCTAGAAATATAAAAGTTTTCGCTCGGAAGCATCGTTTTGGATTTATAAATCAGTAACTTCGTGATGGCAGACATATATTTTTTACCACTTCTTCAAGAACATAATTTTCTGAAATAAATGAACCTTTGTGTAAAATAAGTCACGTTTTTCTATATGGGCTCTCGGAGTTACAACAGAGTAATAGCACAGGGCGATAACTTTTGCCATTTCAATTGTAACCCAGAATTAATTCATAATTTTTTTTTTTTTTAAATATCAATAATGACATTTGATATCATTTTGGCATATTCTTTCGTTTTTTTTTTTCGTTTATTAGATAATTGATGTGCTAATTTCAACGAGTTGTCTTTAAAAAAAAATTATTTGTTTATTTTTAATTATTCATCATTTTTTAGAAAAGGAGAGGGTGAATGGATTTCATCGATTTAATGATCGTTTGTTAGGTTTTCGAATCTATCGATATTTTGTTTCAGCACAAGAATTTCTAATTAATTGTTAGTTTGCAAAATTCTTCGGTATAAGTATCGTTTATTAGGTTTTCAAGAACGAAATTTCCAAATTTAGCATTCGATTTTCGATCGCGCATGCGCATTTTGATTTATTATATTAGATTATGGAGGAAACCCAATTGAGCTTTAAGAATATAATGAGATGGCAGATATAGTGTCTTATCTACACACAAGTCAATAGCATGGACTCAAAGAGAATGCTCTTTACCCAGCCACTCGAAAATTGAATGGAAAGGCCTGCACAACTGGGTGAAAAAAGATGGAGAGTCACAACCAAACCAGATGCAGGCAGTATTGTTAATTTAAAAGTTCTAATTTTGATTAGTTTTACGGTTTTCGATTCTTATAATTCAGAGTTATTATTAATGTTTTATTACACATTTTAGAAGGACGAGGTATGCCCTATATGGTTGAGGTCAACAAAAGATAAACTTTTGTACCTCACAACAGTAGGACTGGCCTTAGCTGGATACGGTTTGAGCGTCTACAGTTTTCTTCTGAGAGCCAGCTGAAAATGTTCTGATATCAATGATGAAGTTGTGATATGAAAATTATTTATACATGGATAAATTTATATTAGTATATCACCAATTAAATAAATCAATTTTTCAGAACTGATAATTATTCAAAAATTAGAATATTTCATGTCCATAAATCCATAAGGGAACATTTCAAGAGTAGATTTGTTAACAAAAATGTATATTTAATTCACAGAGCAAATCTTGTGAATCTTAAAATATCAGGTTAATAATGAAGGCTAAAATTTTATATAAAAGAAAATATACATATACAGTGCTTAATTTCAAGAAATATCGTTGCAGAACTAAATCCTCCTGAGGGATGTAAGAGGTATTCCAAATCATTGGTCTAAAAAAATTAATATTTCATTTAATTTCAAATTTTATTTTGTAAAACAAGTATAAAAATGTTTTAATAAAGTATTAAAAGCAGTAAAAATTACAATTTAAGTTGTCGGCTGCCCTTCCGATCAGATATTACATAACTATTAATGTATTCTAAAATATTTTGTTCTTCTTGTCTCTTGACGCTAATGTTAAATGGTTCCCAATCACAAGCCAAGAGTTCACATACTGCGGAGTTAAAGAGCTGAAGAGGAGGTCCATTGATTGTTACATGCTGGGTTAAAGAGCTGAAGATGAAGTCCATTGATTTTTACTAACAGGCCAGAACTGTCTCAATATTCAGTGATCTCAATGATGTACATCTGTGAGAAACATTTTTCATATTCACTCCACGATGGCTATCGAACTGACTGACTTTCAATGGGGTAAGATTTTTGAGAAAACTCTGGACAGGAGGTACTCTCGGAATCCTGTAATTGGTTGCCTTTCATTGAGTTTGAACCTGGAGGTGTTATTTCATTTCATTTTCTTGTTTTTAATCAATCTCTGTCTTGCAGTAACACATCAAGTTCCACTAAATATAAAATAATATTGGTGGAACCACACATACCCAGTTTTATGTAAAGAATAACAAATGTATGCAATCAAACTTGACTTGTACTCGTAACTAGGGGAAGTTGAATCATCAATTATTTTCTTGTCATTAAAGATTATTTTGAAAATAAATGCTTCATTTCTTTACTTATGTATGAAGCAATGTTGGCATATGCTTCATTTGACTGTACAATGGAAGCCGAGTCAACCCCATTAAGTTCTTGCAAATAAATTTCTGATTCAAAATTGTTAAATGACTTGTTTTCTTTAACAACCTTATATGCAGTATGAAATACATTTTCAATAGCTTGTTTTTCATGAACACGCTACTTCAAAACAACTTTTTCTAATACTTCATTTTTACTTTCACTTAATATTTTCACAACTACTCTATGGCCAGCACTTACTTAGTGTTCATTCATTTTTATCCTAAGCATTTTTTTTTTAGTGCTACTCATTTCACCACTTGCACACTCTTTTGAAATGTTTATACCTGTTTTTTTTTTTTTTTTTCTGGACAGATAAAACCGCAATAAGCATTGCATCCAAACATTCCTTTTTTAACAAACAAAGTCTTATTTTTGGCAAAATATTACGCGTTAGTTTATAAATCTGGCAAGACATTACCACACTAAACAGGTTTATCTTTTTCTTTAGGGTATTCTACATTAGTCAAGCTTTTCAGAAATGATTTTTTCACTTTCAGTGCTAGAGATATTTGTGAACTTAAGCTTTTCATTTCGCTGTCATCTTCATTTACCACTTTACCATCAATGGTATCAACACAGCTAATGCTGAGCTCGAGTATTTTACTGCCATCTGAAAGTGCTCTCATTTCACTTGACAATTGATCACACTCAGAAAGACTTGACACTGCTCAAACGCAACTTACCTCAGCAACACAACAGTGGAGGGAAACAGCAAGTCATAGGAAGAGGAGGTATAGATAAACAGCTTAAGAGAGAACCTTGTTGTGCCCATGCGTCTAATAATAACCTTTTTTCATTGAAATAAAAATCAATTATTGAATTAATGCATGCGATAAAAAAGAATGTAAAATAAATCAAAATGTTAAAAATTAAATTAAAGATGGTATTTCTAACAAGGTAGCTATCAGAAGTAATGTAAAGGGAGAAGACTTTCTCCTCATTGAGCATATCCTCCTTTCTTGTAAATGGTTCTTTTAAGTAAAGCGTTACAATTAGTATGTCTAGCCCACTTACTAACAACAGAGTAATATTTGATAAAAATAATGTTTTCAACTATCATATTTCTTTTTCCTTAAAAAGAGGTACCAGAACGCCGGTCTGGTGTGTTCCTCTTTAAATCAATCCCTGTATACATACAAAAAAAGGTTCAGTAACAAGACATTGGAAATACCAATTAAAAAAAGATCAAAATATAAATACAAAAAATCAATGTATTAATTTTAATTATTGTTTCATTCAATATAAATTTATATACAGATCAAAAAAACAAAAAAAAAAATTTAAATGATAAATCTATTATTGTTAATTGGAGGGAGCTGGAAGGAGATGCTTATGAACCATATGCTCCTTATTGATAAGGTGAGTGGTGTGGTTGAGAAGGCGCATGAGATCAGTGAGGTTATGAGACCAATCATTCAGAACTTCATTGGGTTGTTGAGGACTGGTGAAATTAATAACACCAGCTGGTCTATCAGTTTTTGCTGTAACACTCTTGTTTACAACCATCTCGCTCAAAGTCTCCTCTGTTTCCTATGAAAGATCAAAAAAAAATAACATGCATGTAAAAATAAAAAAATGGAAAATCAGAAATAACTCATAACAAATCAAAAAATATAACAAAATGAATTTATAAAATTTACAACATAAACGTTTAAGGAGTTAATTCTAAAAGCTAGTGACTATTTATCAATTTCAAAATAATGAGGAAAACTTTGGACTTCAATGCTAACTCCAATCATACAAAAAATATTAGGAAATTTATTCACATCCGTTCAATTAATTAGTTAATCGTTACAACAAACAAAGCCCACTAACAACGTTGTGATTTTCCTCATTCAACCTCCCAAAAAAACTACTTGTAGGATTTCAGTAAAATTATTCATTACTAACTCTATACCAGCCAGATATTTTTTTTCTGTGGAATAACTAGGCAGAGATAACCTTCACCAATGAATCCATCAAAAACAACTGTTGTCATAATAGCCTATAGAGTATAAAGGATATTATTAAAACAATTTTTTGGGGAGGAAACATGATGTATGCACCCTGTTATTCCATGGAAAAAAACCTCTGAAATAATTGGCATACCACATTCTTATAGCCAGCAATTCAATTATTGATCCCAAAACAAGAGAAAAGGTAACATATACAAAATTTAGATACAAAAATATTGGTGTACTATTTCAAGTACATAATAGAATAAAAATGTTCGGATATGCTGTTAGTTTTTAGTACATAGAACTTCTTAAAATTGACTGATAACCGTACTTATTTTTCATTAGAGAAAAATTAGTTTTGCCCCATTCGTATTCAGTAACACAGACAGCTGCAGTCAACATTAGATATAGCGAATCTTAATTTTTTATGAAATTCAATGATAACATCACTTGAATGACCTCCAATTAGATAACTATAACATAAGATTTTCTTTCTTTAGTTCCAATCCAAGCCTCTTTTACAGAAAACATTCTTATTTTCAGCATCCCAAGCAAGCCTGGGCCTTTGATCAACTTTAGGTTTACAGTTCCTGCCAAATATTCTTAATATCTATAAAAGGAATAATAATTTAAAATATCAAACATCAGAAAACATGTATTTTTCTCTTCTTTTCCTTCATTATTTCTCTTCCTTTTCTTCATTATTTCACTCCTTCTTATAATAATAGCACTTCTCAGCAACATTTTTGAAATATTTGCTAGGTTTTGAGTGGAATAACTGTTAAATGCTGAATAGCAATCTATGTAGGGAAGTGATTGGCCGACTAAAAAGTCTGTAGTCTAATCCACTGCAGACTAAATAGTTTAGTATGGCCAGATTAAACAGCTGGCTGACTAAAAGTTAGATATTTTTAGTTAAAGTTTATTTAAGAAAATCAACTAAATTCAAGGAAGTACCTAATAATTCAAGACAAACTGATTAAAACCACAATTTAATTAGTCAATAGATAATTTAAACAAAACTATGTTTAACTGGTAAAGATAATATTTTTACAATATTAACTGAACAACATACATAAATCAAACATTTATACCTCTATAGACATATCAAGAAGTTCAGCCATTCTCTTTAAAGTTATTCTTGTGTAATACTTGGCCATTACCCGTATGTTCTGAAAAGAAATTTATCAAAAATTACTTTTTTTAAATATACCAAATGATGAGAATAACTGATATTTATTGCTGTTTTCCTTCAATGTGAGTCCTACTAACATGCCTATCTATATTTCAATCATTCATTATGAAAACTAAAATAAAATGTAGAGAATAACTTACATGCTCAACAACTCTAGTTCTTAAATGACGCCATCTTTTTTCACCATCTGCATTTCCTGGAGTAAAGACAGCTGTAGGAGGGAGCTCTGGATTACCCCTCTTCAAAACATTTTCATATACATCGCAGAGGCCAGACCATTTTATAAGCTCCGGGTTGATAAATAATCGCAACAACTCCCTATATAGGAAACTGATATTAATAATTGGCCATGAATCAAATTATAATAGTAGTAAGTTTAAAGAACCAATTTTGTATATTTAAACATAAATTATAAACAAGCACGAGAGCACATAATTTAGTGGGACCCAGAAAGTAATGCAAGACTTCAGATTTTCTTTAACTTAATTCTCAAAATAATTAAATGTTTATGTTAAATGAATTATTCTTAGACATGAGTGATAATAATAATTATTAATCGACTAAACAATAATCTTTCCCATGATAGCTTGCCAATAACTCAGTTTTAATTTAATAAATTCTAAATAAAAATGATGTTCATTTATTTTTCCATTAAGGGCCTGACTCGATGATCCATTATTATTATTAAAAATTATATTCTATTGCTAAATTACATGTTAAATATTCAATAACACTTAAAAAATTACTGGACCGTTCTTTAACCTATATTTTATAATCAAAACAGACTAATTAATTTTTTTACCAAAATCCTTAGTCTATATTCTCTATATTTATTTTCATAATACCCCATTTTGATTTTTATCATATCCTAAGAAAAGAAAAAAAAGCTAATATGTAATAAGCAAATCAGTTGACACCCGCATGATGGTATAGAAGGATCAATCTAATTAGGGATTGATAAATTAAAATAAAAACCAGTACAAACTTTTCTGTTTGATATAATCCATTTAAACCTTGGTGAGTACCAACATGTATTTGATTTCTTGTCTTAATTAAATTCATAATTCATAAATGTTTCATAATACTGATTTATATTAATCTAATTTAATATTTATAATAATACCAAACTATATTTTGAATTGCTTATTTTTGAATTTTTTTTTTTTTGTGTGTTTTTAGAACTGAGGATGAATATATAACATTCGAAACTAGTTTTCAATAAAACAAATTTATAGAAGTGGCAAATAATTTATCAATCCCTAATGTAATAAGTAAACCTAATAACAAAATAGATTCATAAGCACGAACTTATAAAGTGGAAGTAAATCTAAGAGAGCATCAGCAAGCACCCGATGAGTTAGATCAGCCTGTTCATTATCGTAAGATGCCAAAATAAGATATAATACAACATTCTGCAAATATTCCTGGCATGCTTTTTTGTCATCCTGGACAGAAGGGGTGCTAAGTATAGCTCTGTAATGTTTGCAAGTAGAAAGATATAAACCTTCATGTTCATCCAATTCGATCATGAGCCTAAAACAAACAAAAAATATTCTCATCATAAGAGATTTACAACATACATTCAATGCAATTCCAGTTATAATTTTTTATATTACATAGGTAATCAAAATATAATACATTATGTTTATCGAGATAACTTGAAATATCTTAACAACATATTAGTAACTAAAATGTTAATAACCATAAAAATAATGTGCTTACTTATAAAATTTCAATTTTAAATCTTGGGTATCCGACTCTTCAAAAAATTTTGGATTTATTTTCTTGGCTATTATTTGAGTTCTAATATAATCCTTAATAGCTAAACATAATCTCATTTGTTCCAATATAAGTTCCACCTAAAATTTTAAACAAATTAAGAAAGGCTGAAAGATTAACTTATATCAAGTAAAAAAACTACATCAACCAGCTCTTGAGCCACCAGTAAAGCAGAGCAACTCAGCTGAAAATAGTACTTTATCAATAAAAGTAACGTTATCTATTTCATGTTATTTGCCTATAACTACTTAATATAACTATTACTATATTATAGAATTAGTGTCAGAAAGCACGACTGTGATGCAAGAGAAGTCATTGAACATAACATATTCTATATTAACTACAGGTTTAGCATCTCCAGGAAGTACATTTATAATAAAGTCAAGAGGGCGGAAAACAAAAACATTGAGAACTATTCCATTATATAATAAAATAAATTTCACAGAAACAGCAGAACACATCCCTCAGGTAAAGTATAAAGTTAACCCCACATGATGAAAACTAAATTACAAGATTGAAAATACAGTGCACTAAAAAAGAATAAAACAAAAATTTTAAAAGTAACCAAAACACTAACTAAGCATTTTAGATTTTGGTAACATACTATTTATTATTTTCATAGTATTTCATTATTACCTTTTCACGTTTATTCATTGAACCATAAGTTTCAACTTGAAGCTCTTGCATGATATTAGCAGCTCCGGTAATATCACCTTCTAATTCCTTCATTTTGGCTAATTTATGAGTTAATCGTGCTCTCTCAACCTCAACATAGATCTGTAAAAAATTTAACAAATAATTTGATTTGAGCCTTTTGCATTACTTCAATTCATATAAAAACTTAGTTAAATGTGATTAACTGTGGAGCCTTTTTGCTTTTGATGCTCCTTTAGCTATGCACTATAATGTTGCTAAGAAAAAATACTTAAAATGTTAATGATTTACCTTTCCCTCAGTTACATTTCGCAGGGTATCAATGAGTTTCAATTGTGAATCCTTAGTGGGCAATTTATCAACATAATCACAGCACTCCTGAACCATATTAGCAACAGCTTGTTTTAACTGGGATCGCCTCTTAGACAAAAGAACTATATGTTCATTTAAGGCCATCCAATTCTTAGCTTCAAAACAAATTTGAACAATTGCGACCAAAACCCTACCAGTAGAAACCATATCTGCTCCCTGAAATGAAAATATTTAATAATACTTTTAACTCAGTTTCAAACACACCAATATAATCAAACCTACTGTTCTAGTTTGTTTTTCAAGAGCCAGTAAAATGTCTAAAGCATCATGCAATTTTCCCTCTGCAGCCATTTTTTTACATTCAGGAATTTTCTCATCACAAGTCGCACTGTAGTCGACTTCCATCTTAACAATTCGACCTTCTGTTCCAAGATTAGAGTCACCCATTGTCTATAACAGAAATAGTACCTAAAATATCAAAACTTGAATGGTAAAGTTTCATAAATCATTTTTTCAGTGCAGATGAGAGAATAACAAACTATAACTCAAGCTTAAAATCAGGATTTCCACAAAAAAACGTTTGGATAACAATAACTTACAAATATCAAATTAAAACTTAGTAATGAAATAGTATAAATTCTGGATGAAGAACTACTCACAACACTTTCAAATGAATACACAATAGAAATTTAAAACCTCCCAAACGTTTACCTATGATAATACTTAGTCACTCTGTCCCTCCAATGTTGCTTTTAAACAAAACGGGGGTAATATAAATTATCTATTGATATATAAACTACAATTTTAAATAATTGAGAAAAAAAAGACTATTCCTGTTTTAGGAAAAAAAGGAATCGTAGAATTTAATTTATTAGTTCTGCAACTAATAAGTAATAAATTAAATTCTTAAGTAAATTCTGGGTCATTATTCTTGGAATTTATTTTGTTATATTAAATTTATCATTCTTTTCTTGATAATTTGGTCGTTACTAACATATAAATATACTACAGACCCACTTTTCAATTATTTAATCTATTATAAAGATTTATTTATAAAATAAGATTTGTAGAGTCTATGGAAGAAAGGGGGAGAGTAACATTTTTTTCCCGAAAAGCAGTCATACATATCAATATGTTCATGTCGTTTGGTAGAGTAAGATGGTAGAAAAAAATATATGAAAACGAAGATGATCAATTTGTTGGAAGCGTTTGAAGAATACCCATAGACTGAAGAACGTAGGAACTCCAAATTTTAAAAGGTGATTTTTTCGAAATGTATTGCGAGAGATATTCCTCTTTTCTTATCTAAAGTAATAAGTTGTTTAAGCAGATAGTTTTCTTATTTTATGATGTGCCTTTGATATCTTTAAGAGCTTAAGTTCGGTCCTAATATCTAAAGGGAGCATAGAGTAGAAATGCTACATGAAATCCGAAAGTAGATATGATGGCTTGATGTATAGCGGTTTGCTCATGAAGAACGGTGAGATTTATTCACTAAGAAAGGTGAGCAGGCACTCCGAATCAATAATCAATCCATATTTGTGGAGCACATGCTCCATAAACTTAGTAAAATAATAATTAAAAGAATCGTAAAATAAAAATAAAGAAAATTAGCTTTGATCGAAAACTGGTTTTAAATAAATAATAGAAAATAAATAGAGTATTCAAGTATTTCATTAGGCAACTTCTATTTATTTACATCGAACCAGAGCACCTTCTCAGTTTTTTAAGGAATGAATGCGTGCTCAGTTTTATTCACTTCTCCTATCGTGTACGCGTCATAAGCTTAGTAGCTCTTATGTTATAATTGCTGTTGTACCAATAAAGTTTTTTTAAAGAAGTTCTTGAGCTAAAGTTTATATTTGTCGATAAACAAGACGCGATAGATGTTACTTTCATAACTATAAACTGATTTAATCTTTTCTTTGTACTCTTTGTCCAAAGAGCTAAACGATTCTTTATACACATATTTGTATCGATAGTGCAATTCAGCTACCGGCGTAATTTTCGATTTAAAAGTTTAAGTTATTTTAACTGTCATTATTGCTTTAATTTTCATTTGATGGTTAATACAGCTTTTTATTTTGGTATTTACACACCATATTTCTGCTATTAGACGCTAAGCTTGAATATTAAATATATATTTGTTAAACTGTCTTATGACGCTATCAATAATATTTCTATCTTCTTGACACGTTTTGAATGGGCCTACTTATCAAAAAGTGATAAGCATTCGGTTAATTCGTGCCAAGGGTGTTTTTAATTAAAGTTTTTCCGTCATTCGTATTAAGTTTTAATTGACTAGATTATTTAGTTTTTCTTCAGCATATAGTTTTTTAGCTGAAAAGTTTCAGTAATTAGTATGTCGGAATCGAGCAATAATAGTTCCATCTTCCCCCAAGTTCTCACCCATCCAAAAAATAACGACCTTCATGGAAGATTAAAAAAATTAAAACAGACCTTTTTTTCAAAATTTTCTTTTTACCCTGATATATATGTTAGGATACCAGGAAGGGTGAATTTAATTGGAGAACATATAGATTATTGTGGTTATTCAGTTTGCCCTCTGGCCGTTGAAAAGGATATTTTATTAGCTGCTAAAGCTGTGGAAGCTGGACCCTTCTTGGAAATAACTAATCTTGATTCAAACTATCCTGATTACATTGTTCCTGATTCCAATTTTGTGTATGTACAGATAAGTATTTTTTTTATAAAATTTCTTTTCTGCATGGAATAGGTAATCTTGGGTATTAATAAAGGGGATGGTAATCATAATGAAGTACACCTTTATCATCATCACAGGCACTACAAGCTGGTAAGGGTCTTTCCCCTATCAAGATGTTGCCTCCATTTCTCTCTGTCTTGTGCAAGAGCCTCCCAAACTCCTTTGCCCAGAAGTTTCTGGGTATCGGTTTCTACCTCGTCTTCCCATCTCAATCTTATCTGCCCTCTCTTTCTTTTCCTGTCCATATACCCCAATAGTATTTTCTTAGTTGGTGGGTCCACCATCCATACTAGCGACATGCCCATCCCATTGCAGTCTCGATAATCTTATATATTGTGCCATATTCGGTGCCCGGTGCATATGGCACAAGTTTGCATTGTGCCTCAGCCTATACTGGTCACCGTCCTTTATAGGACCAAACATTCTTCTCAGAATCTTTCTCTTTCATACCTGTAAACTGGCATCCGTATATGATAAGGACGATGTCTCTAAGGCATAAGTTAGTACAGGCATATTTAATATGTTATACAGAATGATTTTGTGTTTCTCGGCAAATGGCTTCTTAGTGTTTTTGCGAAGCCAAATTAACATCCGTATGCTGTGGTGATTCGCCTCTATGCCTCTGGGCTGGGTAGATTGTCTGTGCATACTAGGGAACCTTGATATATGAAACTACTTAAACTTTCAAATGTGTAATCTCTAAACGTTTCAATGGGTGGTGGTGGCCATGGGGGATTCACAAGCATATATTTGGTCTTTGCCTGGTTAATTCGCAGATCCATTTTCTGTCCTGCTTTTACTGCTAGGAAGTCCCGTTCTAGTCTCTCTGTGACTTGGCTATAATTTCTATATCGCCTGCATAGGCTAGACTTTGGACTGACTTAGTGAGAATGGCAGTGTTTCTTTGTACATCAGAGTCCCTTATCACCTTTTCCTGTGCTAGGTTAAACCGCAGGCATGATAGACCATCTAAGTACACCTTTATATATTTTTTACATTTTATATACAAACATTTGAAGTACTGCAGTGTAGATTTAATTGTTGGGATATCACATGCTTAATAGTGAGTTTCATTATGATCACCTCCTCATCCATAATCTCCTTATTTATTATTTACCTGTGTTTATAACATTTTACGTTATTACCTATACAATTTATATAGTATATTATTTTGTTCCTATTTTTATTTTAGAATTGATCGCGAAAAGAATGGCTGGTGCGCTTATGTGCTGTGTGGTATTCGTGGTGCCTTGGAAAAGTTAGGTGGGAAGCCAGTTTCGTTAAGATTTGCTATTGTAGGCACAATACCACCAGGATCAGGATTATCTAGTTCTAGTGCAGTTGTTAGTGCATCCCTACTTGCTACTACTTATTTAAATAAGGTATTGCAATAGTTTATTGATCTACTAAATCAAAGTTACTAGTACACTAAAATTAATTTAAAAATTTGATTTTGTTATTGTAAGATATTATAATTAAAGACTTTGACATCCTCACAATTTCAGATAC
This sequence comes from Rhaphigaster nebulosa, assembly GCA_948150685.1. Taxonomy (NCBI): domain Eukaryota; kingdom Metazoa; phylum Arthropoda; class Insecta; order Hemiptera; family Pentatomidae; genus Rhaphigaster; species Rhaphigaster nebulosa. The sequence goes on along the minus strand of OX411308.1, from coordinate 153,409,557 downwards.
TGCCATAAAATACTTCAAAAATTCTCTCCACTGACTGACTGACGACATAAACTCTAACAGAAACTTTGAGATCTACTTCCAACCCATACAACCTACCCAAGTACATTTTTTTAAAGTTTAAGTAGTTAATCCAATATATAAACTACCAAATTAATTAAATGTTTACAAGTACTTAAACTTTTATTTTTACTTTTGCCTACAAAGTTGTGTTGATTTTATTCTTTAATTTTTTTTTTAGTATAGTATTAAGTTGATCAACCTTTCAGTTAACTTTGTCCAAGACAGAACTGGCAACAATGAGTGCCATATGTGAGCAACATATTGGAACTGCTGGTGGTGGCATGGACCAAGCTATTGTTTTCTGTGCTACCAAAGGTAATATTTTGTACACAACCAAGAATTAGCATTTTTTAGTGCAAAATTTTGTTTTTATATTAATATTTTAAATGTATTATTAGAATATTAATAAAATTGATATGGTAGGTTTTGCTAAACATATCGAATTTAATCCCTTAAGAACGACTGATGTATCTCTACCACATGACGCTGTTTTTGTAATAGCTCATAGCCTTGTTACTAAGAATAAAGCTGAATCAGATGACTTCAACACAAGAGTTGTTGAGACTCGTCTAGTTGCTCAGGTTTGTTTACTCATAAAAATTGTTTCCCAATTGTTTCTGATGGAAATTTATAACTTATATTAGTATTATAACTAATTCTGTTTTCTTAGGTTTTAGCTAAACGGCAACTGACTACAGCTACTGTTGCTAAAATGAGGATTGCTGATGTACAGGCTGAACTGGATGTTAGTTTGGAAAAAATGATTTCACTTGTTAAAGACACATTCCATGAAGAACCTTACACAAATGAGGAGGTATTTCTCGTAATACATCTTGAGCATAATCCCATATAGTTCTCACATTGGTTTCTGACACTACAGTTCATTATAGTAAAAGTGGAGTAAATCTGATATTAAGTTCAGTATAGTAAAAACAAAAATACAAACATTTTAAAAAGAAAAAACAATGAAATGACACTCTCTTTCTTTGTCATCTATGTTTTTTTGTTTTTTAAAAATTAATCTCAATCTTATTTTCAGACACTAATGATTCCTGATTTGTAAATTTAAAAAATATTTATGGACAGTAGATTAAAAATAAAATACAAATTTATTTAATTGTTTTTTAAAATTGGATAGGTACTAACTCAGACGTATAAACCCAACTGCTTGGGTTCAAATAAAAGTTTTTCAGTTTCTGAAAAATAATGAAAATGAAATTTAAATTTTAAGTTATTGGTATTAATTTCAAAGTTATTGGTATTAAATTGATTCCTAGCACAAATTTGTGCCACAGAACTACTTAAAACTAGTATAACTGCCAGAATATGCTCCAATATGTCTTTATTTTATTTATTCACTATACTCAGGTAATCCTAGTTGATGAATTCTGATATTAGTATTTTAATAATTTCATTTGTTTAATTATTGGGCGGAATAAAAAATTGAATTCAAAACAGCATTTATTGATGAATTAATTTAAATTCATCATAATTTATACTATTGCAATATTTTGTGCATGATTATACAAATGTATGTAATTATTGCTTGGCAGAACTGTTATGCAAAGTTACTTCTTACATTTTTACTTTCTTGTTTTATCTTATTTGCATCACCCATGTTTATGGTTAGTAATGTTCATCCAAGTTGACAACCTTCGAAAATCCTGGGAACCAAAGTTGAGAAACTATTTTCTAATTCAGCATCAATTTGATAATAGATAGACAAACAGATATCTATATATGTCAACATTTTTTTCTGAAGGAGGTGTTTAATTTCAAAATCGGTTCAATCCATTTTCAAAAGGAGACACCAAAAACATATCATGGGAATTCGGGCATTAGTTACTAAGTACAAATTTGTGAAAATTTCTTCACTTAGCAATCCAGATATTTTCACCAGTCAAACATCGCCAGGTCATTCAATACATTTATTTAGCTGTAATTTGACAAAGCTACAGGATGCAATTGAATCATTGATCAATGTCAGATGTTCGAAAATATTATTTGAATTTTTTGTAATTTTGGACTTTGTTACTTTTACTCGAACGCCCTCAATATGATCATGCCTTATGTGATCCAGGTAACTCTATGAGTTTAAATCCATATTTATAGTGGCTTTAGATGTTTTTGGTCAATACGGCTATCCTAGGTGATATAGTCCATTGAGAACTTTTGAAAAATAAAATAAAAATGTTTTGTAAAAAAAGTGGATTGAGCCGTTTTTGAAACTAATCATCTCAAATAATTATATATTAATTTATTAATGATTTCAAGTGATTATTCATATTATTATGTTTTAGTTATGCAAAGAATTAGCGCTGACCGAGGATGAATTATTGAGCAAGATACTGACACCAAACACTAGACATCTCTCACAATTTAATTTGTACCAGCGCGGACTTCATGTTGTGGAAGAGGCTTTTCGTGTGCAGAAATGGTTGTCGACTGATTCTGTTCAGACTTTAGGTTGCCTAATGAATAAATCTCATCAGTCATTAAGAGACCTTTATAATGCTAGTCACCCATCTTTAGACAGGCTAGTTAATGACTGCCTGGAAGGAGGTGCCTTGGGAGCGAGATTAACAGGTGCAGGATGGGGAGGTTGTGCAGTGGCTATAACTACTCAAGACAAAGTTGGTAATCTTATCGAGTCTTTGGCAAAGTCATACTATAAAGACTATGATGGTGATTTCAACAAAGTTGTATTCACTACTCAGCCTGGCCCTGGAGCTCAGATATTTACATCCATTTAGGAATGTAATCTTTGACATCAAAGTTTCATGTTTATCATTAATTTTATATGTATGTAAAGCTCAGTTTTAGCAAAAATTGTTTCTTCATGAAGTAATTATATATACTAAAGATTAAGATACACAAGAGTTTGGTTCTTGACTTTTTTTTTCTTTAAATGCAATATTAAATTATATACCCTGGAAACCAAAAATATTTGTGAATGCTGACTTTCTCTCTACCTTATATTTTGTTCACTTAGCTTTGAAATTTATGCTTAGTTTCATTTGGTCATTTTTAATATAATTATAATATTTTTGTAGTCATCAATGATGTATTTTGATTTAAAAAAAAAAAAACGGAACAGAATTATTTATATTCAAACAATTTTAATCTATAAAGGGAATTTATTTGGAATCATCAAGAATGCATTTTAACTTTCTTTTTTTTAATGTGAAATGGCTGCTTCGTAGATATAGTTTAACTTATTTATAGTTATATGTTATGAAATATATATATATATATATATATATATATATATATATATATATATATATATATATATATATATATATATATATGATATATATATCATATCACATATACATATGTGAATAAAATAACATACATATCACATAACATACATATGTGAATAACATACATTATAGGGGTTACGATGTAAGGAAAAGGTATGTATGTTAATATATAATTTATGTTAGTATGTTAAGGTATGTATGTTAGTATAATTTGATTTTATTATTATTTAAAGCGTATGTATATTAATATAAGAATGTATAAATAAATTTGGATGGATGATTATGGTTTTCAAATACAATAATATATTTCTCTAAAATATTGTTATTTTTAAATCTTTATTTTCAAAATAATTAATTAAAATAAATATATCTTTGTTTAAAAGAGTTATGCTGATATGTTTTCATAATTGTAATCTTTTGGATTAAGGAAAAGTGTCATTAAAATTTTTAGTGTACTATCCAAAACAGATCTTTTCCGTTACATTAAAATTATGTTTTATTACTTTTTTCTTTTGTTATTCCTCTATAACTGTTTTTTCATTCATAGTAATATATATATATATATATATATATATATATATATATATATATATATATATATATATATATATATATATATATATATATATTGTGGTTGTATATATATATATATATATATATATATATATGAATATATGTTTATACACACACACACACACACATATATATATATACACACACATATATAAGTTATGAGTTGGAGTAGGATAGTATTACTTCTAATACCATAAATGCTAAACATAAACATTGTAGAAGATATATAAGGAGGATTATAAGACAGAATAAAAAAGTATGTTTGCAGAAGTTGAACAGTGAGTTTTATTTTCAACCTTTTTATTATTTTTTGTGTCAGATCGCTTAACTGGTGGGGAAACCCGGCACGAGGAGAAAAAGAAGGACTGTGGTAAATTATTTTTTTTTTTTTTGTATTCTCTAGTTTAACTTTGTCCACTAAAGAAGAAAAATGCCCGAGCCCGGACTAAGGGATATCCTGAGACCGGCGTGCTCAGGGTGGAATCTCAACCACAACCACCGCTAGATCCACAGGAGCCAATAAACCCTGATTTCCAATCCCGCCAACGACTACACTAGCGTTGGCGCGTGCAGATATTGCTGCAAGGGAGGCAAATCTTCTAGAACGCATGAAATTACAAACAAGTAATGCACGCGATTTGAGGAGGGAAATTAGTGAGTTAGAGAGGTTTGACGGAGAAGTCGGGGAGCTGAACCACTTCCTGAAAGGAGGGGACAGAATCATGTACTATATCCAGGTCCAGGCCGAGGCGAAGGATATTGAAGAATTAGATGCCACCAGACCAAGGGCAGCCTTAGTGTGTCGAGTTAGAATAAGTATCCTCAACTTGATTCAGGCAGATGAAGAGACACCCTGGCACGCAGTCAAAGAAAGGTTAAAAAAGGCATTTGGGAGAGGTCGATGGGCCCCAGAAGAAGACATGCTCCATATGTTCAGGGAGTTCCGCAAACCAGGGCAATCACATGGACAATATGCGGCTGTATTATTGGCGCGGTACAATAAAATTGCGCGAAATAATGGAGACCGAACAAGTAGAGGCGAGAATGGATTTCCTGTCCAGGATACTGAAAGTCCAGTTAGCCAGAGAGACCGGAAGAAAGGATGGATTGGCAAGGGACAAAACATTACTGGAGTGTGCCCAGGAGATAGTGGACTCGAGCGCAAGAGATGAGGAGTCGAGATATAGTGAGTTAGCGGTGACGGGCTGGAGTAGGGTCACTTACCGTCGGCCGGAAGTTAGCCGGAACCGTCCGAGATAGGACATGGAAAAAAGGAGATATCCCGTAGGATATAAAAAGGAGAGACCGGCAGCACGAGATAGACGACCAGGAACAGAGAGGAGAAGTTGGAAAAGAGAGGAGCGAAAGTCCCACGGGTGTGGAAAAACGGGGTATCTAGTGGCCGAATGTCCCCGCACCAGGTGCTTTGAATGTGGAGGGAAAGGGCACATGGTCCGGCAATGCCCGTATTTATACAGGAGGAGCCAACTACCAAAACCTGAACCCATGGAGGTAAATACGCAAAAGATGCGGAGAGGGTCGGGAGCAGCGAGGAGAAGCGATTCGTCCAGCGACGAGACGGAGATATCAGAAACGTCGGAGACGGAAGGTGAAGAACCAGGGAGTAGTAGAGGCGAACGACCATAGGAGCCGAAAAGGTGCTCAGAGACGGTCCGGAGCGGGGAGTAGCAGGACAGCGGCTGACTGAGGGGAGTGTCCGCAGAGAGGCGACCGCACCATAAGAAAGGTATGTAATAACATTGTTAATGATAAGTGCGTGTTGCCGATTATTGAGGTGAGGGGAGTGAAGTGTTTAATAGATACGGGGAGTTCAAATACTATATTAACGAGGAAAGCGATAAAAAAGATGTATAGGAAAGAGAGGGCACTCCAGACACGCGAATGCGGATGTAAATTGATCACTCTGGGTGGCCCAGGCGAGGTAGATGGGGAGGTAGAGTTGGGTACCATGAGATGGGCCGGTAAAAAGGGTGTCCTAAAAGTTCACATTGTAAAAAGTATGAGCCGCGAATACCAGGCGATTGTAGGGTGTTATTTACTAGGACAGTTCGGAGCGAGCGTGAAACACAAACGGGGAATCTGGGACATTCGAATAGGGGAAAAAAACTAAAAATGCACAGGGACATTAAAGGGAACGGAGGCTAGAATAGGGGCCATAAACAGGGTAACAGATTGGAGAGAGATGGTGAAGAAGGAATTTGCGGATATATTTTTCCGAGAAGGGGAGATATTAGGAGTAACAGGGAAAAGAGTTCACGAAATCCCGCTAAAGAATGAAAGAGTTTCATATGTGAAGGAGAGGCGATATCCGCCTCATATTAGGAAGGAATTAGAGGACTTAAAGCGGCAGGGGATCATTATCGACAGCACTTCACCGTATAACAGCCCTCTGTGGGCGGTGAAGAAGAAGGCAGTGGCAAGGGAGGAGAAATATAGGGTGGTCATCGATTACCGGAAGCTTAACGAAAAGTTAATAGTGGTCAATAATATTAGTTTGAATGTTGATTAATATGGTTTCGTTATTGGTCGTTCGAAATCAACATTCATTCTGAAATGAAAAGAAATGTTATTTTCTGAATGCTGTCACTTGTAACTCGTAATTCCCACGCTTTTCTTCATGAATCCTCCCTCCCCCTCTTCCATTTGTAATGATGCTTTCATGTTTAGTATTAATCGCTGTTGTCATTGTTAATTAAGCAATTGTCGGTGAACAGTGTCTTTCCATTTTAAGTACTTTTCTCAAAGGATTACTATTTTAAAAAATGTATTTTACCTGAAACTTCCTTAAAAAGTTAAATTTAACTTATATTTTATATAATATATATTAATATATATTATGTTTAATATAATTTGTCACCAAACGGCTTCGTAAAAATCGTATAAAAATTATTGTAAAGTGGCATTAGATAAATAAAATGTCATAATTGGTTTCTCCGAGAATTTCTAAATTGTTCTCGATTAATAGTAATTATTAAGTTAGCTTTACAGGTTGATTTATGCCAGATCTTGTAACATAAGTATTTAATGGGTTGATAAAGAGTGTTTTGGAAACAAGGTTGGTTCAACGACCCCTGCGCTGGCCAGTGGAAAGTGAGGCCTTTTAACCTTTGAGTGGGGGAAGCGTGAAACTAGTAAAGGTTATCACTAAGTTGTGGTGAACGGCGTTCTTGGCCGATGCACGGTGGGTTTTTATGTTTAGTCAATAATGTGGGGAGCCGGGCTGACGTCATCTCTAATATAAGTCTTGTAAGGACAACAATTGTCCCATCTAGAGGAATCCACTAACGATGGCACCGCTCCGCTATTCTCATGCACTCGTCTGCCGTGTTTCTTCATCCTTCGCCGAGGAGGGCTCCGCTGAACAGGCCAAACTGCAACACGAAGCCTATGTTAGGACCCTCAGAGACCTGGGTTTGGATGTGATAGAAATGCCACCTGATGAGACCCTCCCCAACTGTGTTTACATTGAAGATACAGCTATCATTTGCAATGGAATCGCTCTTATCGCAAAACCTAAGGATGAGAAACGCCTCAAAGAGGTAATTTCCTATATCTATAGGTCATGTCTTTCTATAAGTTGAGGGTTATTTGGTAGTTTAGATATAATAAGTCTCTATTGTGCTTGAACATGTGAACTGAACAATTCTAACAATTATTTATTTTGGTATATCTATTTTCTTATATATGTAAGGAAAATACATCCATAATCTAAGAGGTACTCATTTCAATAGGATTGAACAGCCTTCATTATTCAATTCTTGACAGTTGCATTGTTATTTATTTATTCATCCTAAAAATAATTAATATTTGGCCAGTCAGATTGAGTTGTTCTATTCCAGTTTAAAACATGATATTTTAAGCAACTAATTGCATGCATGTAATGAAATGTAAATGCATCATTACAGAGCTTTTTTTTTTGTCCTGTTATCAACTATTGTATGATTAAATTTATTTGCTAGAAGTTAGAGTTTGTATACCTTATTAGTTTAGTGAATTAATTAGATTTTAATACATTTTCTTTTTTTTATAAAATGCTTATAGCAAGTATATATTTTTTTAAGGGATTGTCTTGTCATAATAGTACTACTAGACATCTAAAAAAAAAAAAAGGTTTTAATATTGAGCTTTTTCTATTATTCCTTCAATTTTTTACAAGTAATTTATTATATATTAATTTAAATTGATTCTAAAACTGATGATATATTCCAATATCTATTTCCTTATCTACTGTCCCCACACCAACTTGAGTCATTCTGTTGATTACGTGGTTAATTTTAAGTATGAAGTCAGAAAGGAAATAGTTATCTTATAATAAAATAGTTATCTTTTACTAAAAACAAGCATATATTAAATTATTCTAAATAGTACTGCTTCAAAACAGTCAATATATTTTAGATTTAAGCTATGGCAATTGGTTTTATATCATATTTTATTTAAAAAGAGGCACTGTAAAATTATTTAACATTTCTGGATTTGGAGCTTTTCAATCAATTAACATTGTATATTTTTGTAAATTTACCATTGATGCAAATGTTTTTTTAATGAGAAATTCTTATTGGGCAATTAAAATGAAATAAAATAAAATTTAAGTTAAACTTTGTAGAAAGGAAAAAAAAAAACATTGTAATTCATCACCATTGAAAGAATCATTAAAGTTAAAGACATTTCATTTATCTGTTCTGTTGAACAGATGGACAGTCTTAAAGATAAATGTATTTTAAAATTAATTCCATTGTGGTTTGTCAATAGCTACTTTATTCCATACAATGGGATGCTTGAAAAATACAATTCTTGAGATAATATCAAACTCATGTTCTGTGACTGGAAATCCTGAGTACTATGAATGGGTTTGCTAATCTCTGTAGGCACATCAATAGTGATATTTTTAAACTGTAATTATAAACTTTTGAAAAATATCAAACTTTTGTTCAGTAATTTAAATTTTATCTGATAAATGATGTTTAAGCATGTTTTAGCAGATTCAATTCAAATTATAAATACAACACTAAATGTAAAAGTTTATGGTACAACCATAAATAAACATCTCTAGAAATATGTACCAAAGACTAAAGTGTGTACTGAAGAGTTGAGATGAGGGATCTCTTTTGCAAACAACTGATTTCAAATGAAGTCATGAAGATATACCTATGGGTACTTTATCCATCATGCTTTACATTTTATTGTCTTTATTATAGAATTCGCCATATTTGCTTGTTGTCTTCAACCGATGTGGATTTAAAACTAAATACAATTAAAAAGAAGAGTAAATAAAATATAGTACGAAGACACACTCACTAATTCTTGCATTGAGAAAATACTTTGTGAAATATAATTTTCACAACTAGTTTTATTGCATTTATGTAGCTTTTATTTATGTCTCTAGGTTGATATCGTTCGAGCAGTATTGAAAAAAGAATTAGAACTTCCTGTAGTCGAAGTTCTTGATGACAAAGCTTACTTGGAAGGAGGAGATGTCTTGTTCACAGGTATATTTATTTTTTTAAAAAGCATTATTTTTAATTTCATGGTTATTTTTAATATTGAAAAATTATGAATCACTTTTAATAATTAACCGATTTAAAAAAGGAGGTCATCAGTTTGACTTTATTCTCTTTGTACGCCAACTCAACTTTGCTATTCCTAACATGATTTATATGATTCTTTTTTTAATCAAAAGGGTACACCTAGGGGGTGGTTCTGTATAAATTTCTCCAGAATCCTACAAACACTTTTTGAAAGAGTATTTTTTAGTTTTTCAAGTATTTGCAATTTGTATTTTATTACTTACGATCATGAACTTATACTGATGCAATATGAAACAACAACAAAAAGTCGATAATACTTATAACGTTATAAAATATTTTTTCAATATTGTTGGAGATCAAGAGACGAACTTTCCAATGGACAACAGCAAATTTATCGCTGATAATTACAATTATTTAGTGTACATGTACATTTCTAAATCTATTTGTTTCTTTTTTTTTCTAATAAATAAAACACTCATTTTCCGAACTGTGGGATGCACAGTGGCCAATTAATAAATATAGGTAAGAAATTTAAAAAAAAAAAAAGGTGAATCCAATAGTTTTTATTTTATACTAAATAAATAAAAAAGCTAATCTGTGCTGTCTCATAGAAGCAGCGTGTTTACTAGGCCTTACCGATGCCTTTCGTAATTTAACTTAAACATAATTGAGGAATGTAAAAGAAAAAAAATACTTTAAAAAAAAAGTATATAAATGGTACACAAGAACCACTAAAAATGAAAGCTTTTTGAAGAAAAAAAAACTTAAAAACTGTGCATAAGTATCGCTAAAGAGATAGAAATAATTTTTCTTACAAAAGTAAATTATTAAGTTACATTAGTAACTATTCCAGATCAACCTCAATAGTACAATAAGTTAATAGTTTTTGATGTTGGTGTCAACCCGCTCCACAACTTGAGAATTTCGAAGAGAAGAACTTAAAACAATTTAATAGTTGAAACGAACGAGTTGTGCTCCACTCTTGGTGGCTTGGCACCGACATTAAAAACTATTAACTTATTACACTCTTCAGGTTGATTTGGAATAGTTATTAATGTTACTTAATAATTTACTTTTATAAGAAAAAATATTTCTATCTCTAGTGGATCTTGTGTACAGTTTTAAAGTTGATTTTTTTCTATCTTTTTTGAACAATTTTGTTTAAGAGGTCTCCATATTATATATCAAATATAAATTTTTTTCCCACATTGAACTAAAAACCACTAGAAATGATTTGATCTAAGATTTCTGGTAAAAACTTTTTAACAAATGATTCATAGAAATAATAATTGATTTTTTGTTTTTTAATTGAGGAACCAACCATGCATGATACAGGATAAATCATTTTAGCAATTTTACTGTAATGATTTCAGATTTTAGTGTTTTTTTCATTATTGCTAAAGATGCTGGAATTACATAATATATGCGTGATTGTCTGCATGTTAGTTCTAAAAGATATACATAATGCATTTCTTATTTATTTGATTGTAATTAACAGCTTTCAATTATCACTAATATTGTACCTCAGATCAGTAAACTATTGCTGTTAAAATCCAATCTTTTGATAGATTATTTCAATGATAGATAATGTATGACATGTCAATAATCTATTAATGCCTCCCTATCTATTTTTATTTTCTAGGACAAGAATTCTTTGTTGGGATATCTGACTTCACAAATGAAGCTGGGGCTAGAGCATTAGCTAGAACATTTCCAGAATTTCCTTGTGCTCCTGTTAAGGTGTGTGGTGCCATTCATTAATGAAATTATTTAAAAATTGTTATATGACAATATTGATTTGGTTGTTAGATTTAGTTTATGGTTTCCTTTCATACCAGTGAAAAGAAAAAAAGATTCAGGATTAGTTTAATTTAAATTAATAGATTTAATGTTTTGTGACTTTCTAATACCCAGAAAACAGAGATCCCCTACTTTACCCTTACTTCACCTAGAGGGTATTCAAGACCCATACTGTAGGTAGTGGATGTTTCCCAAATAAATTTGTGTAAAAAATTTTTTTTTAAAAAATTACAATCTAACAATTTTCACCCACATCTGAAAAAAATAATTTTACTCAGGAGTATTCACCTAAATGCTTATTAAACAAACGTCTGAAACATTTATTGTGCTCCAAAGAATAATCCAATGAAAATAATTAAGAAAAATAAATTGTATTCACATTTTATTCTACCTGTTATGAAATTTCTTTATTTTTTTACGATAAAAGTATTTAAACAAAAATGTGCTCATTTATTAATTAAGATGAATTGATTGGAACTTGATGTTAAATTATTACATAGCAGAACACAGTTAAGGTACTGTGGAATCGCCGAGTGAATCCTGAATACTTCTGTTATCGTAGCAAGAATAAAAAATAAAAAGTGCAACTGATCCCTGAACTAATATGTAATCCTTATTATATAAAAATTTCACTATTTTTCTGGTGAATATTTGTAAATTCCAGAACATTGACCAGTCCTACAAAAAAAAAAGAAAAAAAAAATCAATACTAGTATGTCTGCTGTTAATTTTGTGTAAATATTTATTTCTGATGATCTGGTGTACATTATATTTAAAATAAAAATTTCTGGACCTCAGCAGTTCTAATATCTCTGCTGTCATTATTATGCAAGAGATAAATATTTTATTTATCTATAAATATAGACAAATATATAATATTATTAAAATGCAATATTAATTATTTTTAAACACTTCATCAACTTTGAATTACATTTTATTGTTCCGTTTTATATATATATATTTTTCCTTACTTCTCAAGCATTGGTTAGTTTCCTGTAATGATTACAATATCTTACATATATTAACTCAAAATAGTCTTGAATTTGAAATATTTAAATCAAATATTTAATTATTGTTGTTTAATTGTCCCTAGGTGCCTGAAAAAAAACATCTGAAAGCATTTGTTTCTATGGCTGGACCCGAGGTTTTATGCATTAGTTCTGAAAAGTCATCTCAAGATGTGTTGAAGGTAACACTCATTATATCTCATTACTTGTTAGGTTATGGTATGAAATCTAATACGAAGTTTGATTGTAGTTTATACAGTTTTGATCCTTAACTATTTGTGCACTAACTCCTTGATTACTCTTCAATTCATGCCTATATTCAATGCTTTTTAAATAATTTTGTATCTGATTTCTTTTTTGTCAGAAGAGGAAATTGTCAATTGGATAATTCCTTCCTGCTATTCAGAAGAAAAGGAAGTTGCACATTAATGATGGCTTGTTTGTCCTTTCTAGATGTTACTATGATTTTTATAGGCTCCTTATTCTCTCATCCATTTTAAGGGTATGGAAGGAAAAAACATGTGAACCGAAAGATAAGATAATCTTTTGTTTCTGTTAATCATATAATACATCAATAAAAAAGTAACTTCTCACTGCCATAGTAATAATAATTTAAAACCGGCAATACACATCTATTGCTTTATTATTAAAACAATTAATGTATTTCATTAATTGCTACTATAATTTGTTAATTTTAATTATTATGAACCCTTTTTTCAATATTCTGATTTTAAAAGGAAAAAAATCTGAAATAGAATCATATTAAATCATTCTATTTATGAGACACTGAAGATCAAACTCCATTATATCCATTTTCTTAAAAAAGTAGAAAGCCTCATTTCATTTAATAAATCAAGTATCGTAATGATATTCATTTTAATTCAGTAATACTTTTCCTAGAGAATAGAAAGGGAAGCTACATTCATTTACCAAACTTTGACTGTTCCGGAGGAAGATGCTGCAAATGTTATGTATATCAATGGAACTTTAATACATAGAGCTTCTGAGGAAATACCACAGGCTGCAAAGGTAATATGTTTTATAATTTTTATTTTGTTTGTGTTCCCTTCATCTATTTTTATTTACGTCTTATATGTTATAAGTCTCAAAACTGGCTCAATCTATTTTAAAAAAATTTATAATTGATATCAAAAACATTGGATTTAACACTTTTGATCAATGCTGCTTTGCTAAATGATGTAGTGAGAACTTGAGGAAAAAATACATGTACATTTTGCGACAAAAGTGGATTGGGCCGGTGCAATCACCTCATATGTAACCCTCTCCTTGTTTTGGAAATCTCACTATGATTCACTGGTCTATATATAAATATATTTATAAGCCTTTTAGTTTTGGTACTGGATAAACTCAGTTTTGTGAAGATGATCAAGTTGATATTTGAATAAAAATATCCTAGTAAAAAAAAATAAAGCTTCTGAGGAATTTTAATGGCTGATCTTTTCTTCAAATTAGCATATCAAAAGCAACAAATTCATTAGGTTTTGTCTTTATATCAGGAATGTTGATAAATTTATTTTTACTTTACCTAAACGGTAAAGAATTTATTGTATTCGGATCAAATTTTCGATGTGCAGTTTTCAATGGATCTATACATTTTAGAACCTATGTGCCATGAATTTCTCTTAAATGGATGGACAGTTTTTGTTGATTATTGTTTTGTTTTGTAGGGCTTTGCCCTCCGATGTGTCTGTACCAAATCGGCCACCCTATGCGATAGCCGAAAAATGTGTTTTTCTATAGACTCTATCGCCAAAACAGGTCTAACGATTTTGATGAAACTTTGCTAAAATTTTCCCTCTAAAGCACTTATAATTTTTCTATATTGCGCATTCCCCAAAAAAACAGAAAAAAGTTTTGAAGAAAATCTTTATTCACGCATGACTCAAAAAGTATACATTTTTTTATGAATCATATATTAAATCAATAGATTGGCAATTTAATTCATTACAAATCGAAACAAAAATCATCCCTATTGAACCATTATTAGCAGAGATATAGCATTTTGAGCTTTATATACTTGTAAATTATTTCGCACATGTTTCTTACATTCCCGCCGCAGGTCGCACCTGTCGTTGGTTGGTTCACCTTAGTTTAGTTAAAAAAAAAATTTAGTTTGACTACTATTAATTTGTATTTGACTTTAACCCAAAGCGGTAAAGTAAGTCATGTGAGTGGACACACTAGACATTTATTAATTATATTAGCAACCAAAGGTTCTTTGTTAACACTTAGAAATATAAATGCTGTGAAAAAATTAAAACCTTAAATAATATATTTATAAAATATTATTGATTATACCTTTTCGTTTAATGTGAGCATGGCATGATAATTTTAATGTAATTTTGTTAATCTTGGATTATTTAAGATCCAGATTCGATATCGCTTTCTCACAAGATATTTTCTTCAGAAGGTTTCCTATAATGATGAATCCATTGTTTAAGCCTGCCTGACCATCTCATCCCTTCATATAATTTTTACAGTCAACTATTATTATTCAATAGAAATTTTATTATTTTTGTTAAAATTATTAGTATCAGGTAATTCTGTATATTTTTTTTTTGTTACAGATTTTCACTGAGAAGATAGATTTCAACCGTAAAAGCTTAGCGGTCTCTCATTTGTGCAAAAACTCTATGGCTCATTTAAGCTCCTGCTGCTTACTTTTGCGCAAGTCAAAACACATACGCTCTCTTTAAAGACTGAAACCTGCGTTTAAGGCAGAGACTTCTTTATGTGCCACCTTTCTCTTCCATAATAGCTAATATTTTTTACCCTTTAGGTTAATACTTCTTGTCCTTTAAGAATTTACCTTTTTTAATTTTATCTTAATTTATTTTTATTTTTCCAAGTATTATTTTTGGTGTCACAACCGATAAAATTTTAATTTATAGAAAAATCGCTATAAACTTAAAACAGAAAAAAATATCTGAGGAACCCCACAATTATCATTGGTCTCAAAATTAAATTATAAATATTGAGAAGATATTTATTTATTTCTAGTTGATTCTCTGATGTTTGGGTGATGAGAAACCGTTTTATCTGATTTTGCGTGATAATATTTGAGATTAAGTTTTATCTAGGGACATGTAAGCAACTTAATACATTTTATTGTGATGGGCATTTTATTTAACTTTAATCATCTTGATTAACCATTTGGAATATATTTCATAGAACCAAAGAATCACCATAATGGGAGTTTGATTATTTATCGCTCAAGCCACTAACCTTAAATATTTATAAGATATTTAATGCTAACTGTTATAAAATTGAATAGGTTACATTTGAGAGTTACCTTCTGAGAGTTATTTCAATGCAAGTATTAGCGCATTGTCCCATTTGTATTGTTATGTATTTAACATTACTTCAGATTTTTTTTCTATTTATTGTTTAATTTTGATAGCAATATAGTTGTTCAAAGAAAATTAATGTAATCAATATTTCAAATTTTCTTTCTTGATGATTTTGGTATTAATTATTATTTATTGCTTGAAGTATTTTATTATTTTTATTTATTTTTTTAATTGGTTTTTTATATGACTAGTTTTCTGGTCTTTATTTGAATTTAGATTTTTTTTGTTTTCCATTTTTTTACTAGATGATTCAGTGGTACATGATTCAAATATAATTTTCACCTGTTTGATAGATTTCAAACATTAAATTTCTGCGAGGATTGTTATGTTTGTTTTTATTAAGTATTAGAATTATTAATTGTGCACTTTTTGCACATTGTTTTGCTTAAAAATTTGCCAAGCGAGCTTTATTTGAATATTTGTTATTTTTGAGGGGCTCTTAGCTTTAATTGAAGGTGAATCATAACCAAATGCTATTTTGCTATTAAGTTTATTAAATTTTATTTTTTTAATTATATTATTGAACTGAACAATAAAATCCTAAAGGATTATATTTTTTTTTAAAGTTAACGAAAGAAGAAAAATGTTCTGTTTTAAAATAAATATATGAAAGACATAATAAATACATTCCATCTAGTTAAAGAACAAGTGATTACCAGTCAAAAACACTTAAAAAAGACTTCCAAGATCTGAAAATTTTATATTGTGATAATTCTATAAGTTTATTTATTTAAAAATGTTTGGATTTTCTTTAAGTCATGTGCTCTTACTTAGTATATTTAGATTAATATATTGAAATGAATGGAAAAAAGTTAGTGTTCGGTGCAATAATGAGCAAACTTTAAAAAAAAAAAATTGTTTGTATTCATTCATGTTTTACAGCTTACGAATTTTTATTTTGTCTGACACTGTTCTATAATTTAAATTAATATATAAGTGCTGATTAAGAGATTGTATCTATTTTATTTTTGTACTGTCAACTTATGTTATCAATTAATGTATCGTAATTAACTTTAAGATAAAAGGTTGTTACTATTTCTACAGTAATTAATTAGGTAATATGATTAACTATATACCATACTCTTCTGTTGCTGTTAATGTCTCGTTAGTTTATAATACAATTTGTAAAATACGCCATCTACTTGCGGTTAAAAGGTTATAAGATCAGTGATAATACTTATAAGACCTGTTAAAAATTATTTAGTTAACCTATGCGCTACAGATCGAAAGTTTAAGATCTCTAAATTATAAAAAGAATGTAATTATTCATTGTTTGAAACCTGTTTGAAGTTTTTATTTTTTTGTGTTTAATTTAACAGAAGTAAGCTAACATAAATTTATCCTTTAATTTTAATGAAGCATTACAATTAATAGAATGAAACCAAACCTTGTTTTGATCGTAACATTTTCTCATTTTAAAATGATTGAAAGCTTGTGTTTATGTTCAGAGCGTTCTCTAATTGTACATTTTTGGTAAGATTTTGAGGTGCGCCTTGGGGTCATTGTATTGGTAGGTAAGGAAATTAGATTTAATTAATCTTTATGCTACTGCACTATGGAATACAATTTCCTTAAAGTCTCTTAATATTCTAATGATCCCAGAGCCTGAGAAACATTTCTGACCTCAATTAATCTCAAAGAAAGGTACAAGTAATAAGCGGTGCAATTTTCTACATGGTCTAGAAAGAACCGATTGATGGATTCAATGACTTTAAAATTGAATTATTCTATCTAAAGAATATTATTAAAACCTTAAAGAAATTGGATCAACTTAAACCAAGGTTATCTTAAACTTAATGGTCTGAAGTGTATATTAAAAAGATATTTATTAAATTATTGATAAAAGAAATTGTAATATATTGTTTATTATAGATCTTTAAATTTTGTTTTTTTGGTACTTTGTAAAACACTGGTACTGAACATTAACCTGATTATGAAGTAAATTAAAGAATATCATTTTTTTTTTGTTAAAGGAAGCATGTATTTTTTTTAATTTGACTTTTCTAATTAAATATATTATTTTCTAAGAACTGTTTTGCAAAAAATATACTTGTTTGAACCAAAGATTAAGTTGGCCATTGTAAATGTCCTTGAACATTTTTCCCCATTTTAATTGTTTTGTTTTTTATTATTCAAATTATCAACACAACAAAATTTTAAAAAAATACGTTTTTTGTCGCCTGAACATTTTCTGAATGTTTTATTGTATTTGTAATATGAGGAGCATTTTGTTAAAAAATATGACTTTATCTTTTTATGTATTTTTTTTTATTATAATTTTATGTTTTAATTTAAATAATTTAATCATTTTTTTTCTTTAGATCATTATCACTATTGCAAATGACTGATAATTTTTTTTTTCAATTTAAAAAAAAATGAATTTGCATTCAGTATCATATCCTCTCTTCAGGCGAGTTAGAGCTATCTCATGTTTGTATTTTTATTGTTTTTTAAAGCTCTTAATAAGCCTTTATAATTCTTCAAAACTAGAGAGACTCGTCAGAAGATATTAAAAAAGAAAATATTTAAGTAATCTCATAGTTTTAAAATTGTTGACTTATTAGCCTAACGAAACCATGAATGTTTTTAATCGATATTTTATCCTATTTTTAAGGACAAGTACTTTGGAATCTTTGAAAAATATAGAGTAATTTAGAAACAAATAAATTATGTTCAGGAAGGAACTTATTGTGGCCTTCAGTAAGCTTACCGCAAGTAAGATTTAATGCAATAAATCTAAGGCAATGAGTTTTAAAACAGACGGTCCTTTCCATAAAACAATTGGGCTGTTAAAGCTTTCCTGAGTCCATTTTTTAAACACTATTCAAATTAATTAATTTGTCGACCATATATTTGTAAGTAAAATGAATGTTTTATATTACTGGATGTATCACCTAATGTTCGTCTTATACTGGCTGCAATTTAGGCCCTATGTTATAAGGTATGTTAAATGCCTTGAGAGTTCGATTTATTCCAAAGCAGTTTTAATAGTATGATGTTATTTATGAAAATATTTATCTAATCCAAAGTATGATATACAATTGTTGTGTATGAGATTGTTATAGCTAGTTTATTCCTTAGAGCACAATTTAAATGTTGTAAACGCTTTTATCTGGTATGTACAATTATATTTATTCTAAATGTATGCTTAGTGCCTAATTATATAAATTTGATGTATATAATATATATTTGTGTATTTATAATTTGTTATTAGTCACTCCTTGTTTAGAGACCTAATATCCTTATTTACATAGTATTTATTCTAGACATTCATGATTAAATTTTTTTAAGTGCTACCTACTGAAACTCATTTTTTTTTTTTTAAATTAACATTATAATTTTAAACCCCTTGTTTTGTATTTTAAATGTATTAATTTCAATAATGCATATATGGGGGATATTTTACAAAACTTAAAAAGAGATCAGGAAAGTGACCATTTAAATATGAAAAATAGTTATCTAATTCCACAGAAATAGCAATCACCACAAATTTTAATTTAAATAAACTAAAAATCTTGTAACAATAAAATATTCTGAGCTTTCAGAATAGAAAAATTATGATGCATTAAAATTAACAATTAGTATATAAAATAAATAAACTACTTTCAGGTGTAATGGACAAATTTCTAAAATGATTTAATTCCTGATGATTAATCGATTAAGACTTTAATAAATAAAAGACAGTTTTTCTAAATTGAAATTGAATCTGATACAGATTTTTCTTTGGCAGTTGGCATTTTTTTTATTTTGGTAACCTAGCATTGAATTAATTTTTTTATTAAATTAAAATCATTGTTGTAAATGAGTGCTTTTTAAAAATAATTTTATACTCATGTACTCAGCCCTGATAAGCTAAAAGGACCCTAACTCCAAATTATTTTTCTAAATAAACGTTTTAGTGTACCTGAGTTGGTATGAAATTTACTCCATTTTACATTAAAACATGTTAAATGCAATTGTTGGATCCAAATAATTGTTTTTAGGACTTTCTCATGCCATAATAAGGAGCATTTATTAGACCAATTCGGTTTCACTACAAAAATGTATTTTGAAAAATGATTTGGAGTTCAATACTTTTAGCTTATTAAGGCATTACTGTACTTTAAGATGGGGAAGAAACCCCCTAGGCTATCATTTTTTGTTTTGTCTGTTATTTTATTATTTTCAATATAGAAAAAAAAAAAACTCTCCCTCAAGATTTGAGGTTTTAAGATTCAACATAAGTAGGATTCAAAAAACTAAAACAGACTTTATTGACGGTAAATTACTAAATTGGTCCGTACTTTTCGGAAGTTTTAAACTATCTATGATTAGAGTGACTTATGAAAAAACTAAATTTCTTTCTATTCATCCACTTCAGGAAAGCTTTAAGATCTTAAAACATCGATAAGATTGTATTTAAAATAATATGAATGAATACAATACGGTGACCATGGCATGTGTAACCTCCCCCTTCTCAAAAGAAGTTCAAAACTTTATTTTCCTGGTTCTGTTCTTCCAAGGTGCAGTTCATCAAGACATTGCTAAGAGGTACTTTGGTATTATAAATGTATGTACATTTTCAGATAATTTTAATTAAACTGCAATTTTGTTTTAATTTCCGTTGCTACTTCTTAAGCGGCCTACACACAGGAGAACATCGGTTCGCGGACAAGGATTCGGCGAACCAAGTTCCCATGTGTGTAGAGCTGGCGAACAACGGTTCGTAACTTTTTCCTTTGTTCGTATCGTGTGTAGAGAGCCACGAACCGATGTTCTTATGTGTGTAGGCCGCTTTAAATTTTATCAATATGAATCAAACTATTAATAATATTTTTGGTACAACTATAGACTAGGGGCGCGTTATCACATGTTCATTCCGAGCTCACCCGAACGTTGTCGGACTAGCACACTCTAGCATCATTTGTGCTAACTAACTGCTTTGCATTCAATTGTAACATTCGTATTCATTGGAATTATTAATATTGTTCTTGCTTTAGTTAGATATTATTTAAAATTATTAGTGCTGTCGACTTCTGCTCATTACGTTAGCCCAAGAACTCAACAAAACATCAACGGATCCTATTCAGTTGAGGACGGGACCTTACCGTAACTTCAGTTATTACTGCTTTAATTAAATCATAGCTGTCGACTTCCGCTCGCTGCGCTCGCTGAAGAGATAAATAAACCGCAAAAGTTTCTTTTCAGTTGAGATCGGGTTCTTACCGTAATTTAAAATATCACTCCTTTAAATATCACAAAAATTTTCCCAGATCACCAGAAGTCGACTGCACTAGTAATTTTAAATAATATCTAATTAAAACAGGAGCAATTTTAATAATTCCAATGAGTACGAATGTTACAATTGGATGCAAAGAGTGTGCTAGTCCGGCAATGTTCGGGTGACCACAAGGGATAACGCGCCCATAGTCTATAGGTGTACCATATTTTTCATTATTATTTCATCAATATAATTCTTTTTTTCCATCTCCCAACATTTCTAATAACTATTACCTTGTAATTAGGGATTGGTAAATTATATTTCAATTCTATAATTTTGTTGTTATTGAAAACTAGTTTCGAATGTTATACATTCATCTTCAGTTCTAAAAACATACAAAAATTTAAAAATATTATTGTAGTATTATTAAGATGTATTATTATACATCTTAAATTAAATGTAATATAAATTAGTATTATAAAACAATTATGAATTTAATTAAGACAAGAAATCAAATACATGCTGGTACTCACCAAGGTTTAAGTAGATTGTATCAAACAGAAAAGTTTTTCTCACACTGAACTAGCAATGAAAGAAAGGTGGTGTAGGTAAACGGCTTAAAGTTCGGGGTTTTTCCAGTAATTCCGGTAATTGTTTTTTCTGTTATAGATGGGGATAAATTTAAGATTGGACTAATGGAGATATTTATTTGGTAATTTAAGCAAACATCTGGATTGGATTTGAAAGATTTTATTATTTCAAGTGCTTCATACATATATAATTTGAGGCTGTTTTTAACATGATTTTGGTGTTTTTTTTTAGAACTGAAGATGAATGTATAACACTCGAAACTAGTTTTCAACAAAAACGAAATTATAGAAGTGGCAAATAATTTATCAATCCCTAACTAGATTGATCCTTCTATACCATCATGCGGATGTCAACTGACTATTACCTTGTTTATTACAAGAGAACTATAAAATTAAACAGTTTATTTTGTGTTTACGTTATTATTTTTATAGATTCTTAAGCAATAGTTAACATATATTTAGTTTGTTTTGATATCAAAAACAATGTTTTTCTCCAAAATTATTTTTGGTGGTGATTCTCAAATAAACTGTCACTTTCGAAAGCTGGACAAAACTTTACAATCGGGGCGCTTTATCACTGGGTCGGGCCGAACTTTCCCGAAGGTCACCGCACTACCACTCTCTAGCGCCATTTGTTCTAACTGCTTTGTATTAAATTCTAACATTCGTATTCATCGGAATTATTAAAATTATTACTGGTTTAATTAGATATTATTTAAAATTATTAATATTGGAGTAAGTTCGGTTGACCGTAGATATAATTAAGGAAAAAGTTGGTCGGGGGATGCGGTCAAATACTAATACACTAATAAATATGACATTTATTTTGTGCCAACGTTTCGGCCTAAGTTTTAGGCCATCATTCAGGCTAAAAGAAAAAAACAAAATAACAACATTGAAAACGACAGGGGCAGTACTAGTAACAGTAAAAATGATAACAAACAGAAATGACAAGCTGATAGAAATATAGAAAAACATACAGAAAAAGATAGAAATATATGAAGTATAAAAAGAAAAATATGTCAATATATATTGTAAAAAATGAAAAATTAAAGTAAAGTGAAAAGAGTGAAGGAAAGATTATGAATTACATGAAACAAAAAAGTAGATTATATAGGATATAATAAAATATATGAAAATTATTAATTAAAAAGATTACTAGTAGAAAGATTTGGAAGTATGTGAATCATATAGAGATAATTATGATATAAAAAGTTATGTAAAAGATGACAATGATGTTCAAAAAGTTGACATTTTTATGATTGAAATAATTATAAAATAAAGGAGTAAAATTAAAAGTAATGTAAGCCCAAAAATAGAGTAATACAATTAATAAATAATTGTATTACTCTATTTTTGGGCTTACAATACTTTATATTTTACTCCTTTATTTCATAATTATTTTAATTATAAAAATGTCAACGTTTTTTGATTGTAGGGTAGCCTATGACGCAATTATAAGGAATAAATCCATATTGGCCATGCATGAATTGAGGTTACCAAGTAAACTAGCGCGATTAGTAAAACGCACAATGGTGAGTACTATCTGCCAATGATTATGGTGGAAGACAAGAGGACCTAATAGTTCCTCTCCGATTTAATATCGCTCTACAAGCAATCATCTAAAGAGGAGGATTGAACCAGGAAGGGACAATATTTACAAAGATGACCCAAGTTCTAGCCTATGCAGATGATGTAGTCATCATCGGGAGATCCCTTCAGAACACAAGGATGATTGGAACGCTATATAGAGGCAAAGATCGGTCTCCATATTAATGAGAGTAAAACCATGATTATGGCATTAGACAAAAAACAGCAAACTTGATTGTATTAACACTGATCGTTATTCGTCTCATAAATCTTCTTAACTGATCTATCAAGTTTGAATTTTATTTATCAGTATTCTTTGTTTAAAAATAATGATTTTATTTTAAAAGTTTCAGAACGTAAATATAACGTTTTAAATTGCTGCAGATTTTACAATATTTTGGAATGAAACACAACGATTGAATTATTTTGTTGATTTCACGTCAACCGATACAATGTCGAGTTCAGCAATGGAAAATCTCGGTACCACAGTAAAAGATGGTTTAAATTAAAGTTTTTACTTTTTGATCAATGTCTAAAACAATACGTTGGATCGATTCACGATGCGCCGACACAAGATTTTATGAAACTTTTTAGTCAACATTTAGAAAGTCATAATAAAGGTTCATGCAAATTTTCAGTGCAGTATCTTTCATTCCGATGTTGGATCCGTATTTCAATGGGCTACTTCTCAACCTCCACAATCATACTTCACTTTGTGCATTCATAATTAGTAACATTTTTTATATTTATAGAAGAATCTTTATTTTAATTTTGGTTTGTTTTTTATGAAGTTAATTTGTTCCTCGAATTTTCTGTTTATTTCAAAAAAAGTTTCGGGTAATTTCTCCAACTTCAGGACAAATCTCAAAAATTATCGAACAACATTGCAGTTAATTCATATTATAAATAACAAAACACATACATATATTAATTTTTATTGAAACGTGTATAATTAAATTTTTTTTTTCTCTTATGCCTTAATATTACTATTTAATACTTAATACTATCATCATTTCTTCACTCGTCTTTGACATTGCTTAAAATCCATAAATTTTATTTCGTCTTACGTATTTTAGTCGCTATTTTTTTTTTAATGTATAAAAAGAGTGTATTCTCTGGATATCATTGTCACAATGTACTTTCCTGGAATTAGACTTTGTTCCAATTATAATGTTCTGTAATTTTAGAGTTTTGTCCTGAAGATAGGAAAATTCCCCGAAATGTCAAGAAATATGATAATTTTTTTACTTAAATAAACAGAAATTCGAGGAAGAAATTTACTTCATAAGCAACTATCCAAAATTAAATTAAAGATTCTTCAAAAAATATCAAAAATATTAGATACTGAGTTTGATTATGTTTAAATTAATAATTAATAATTTAATTAATAATTAAAACACATAGTATCTACATATAAACCGGATGCTCTAAGAAATCATTTTAATAACACGCCCGAAAATCGCGACCTCATTGTAAATTATAATGTTAATAATCAAGCTCAATGCGATTTTTTATTATGAAGAGATTTTTTTAATTTATTTTATAAGTTCATAGAAGGATTTTCCCTCCGTTTTTTAGATTCTTGTCAATTTTCATATTGCAATATAAAAATAACGTCTTCTTGTCCGTGCTTTCAAATTGGAATGAACGCTTTAAGATATTTGGTGAGTACAATTACAGGTTTAGTGGATCCGTAATAATAATAAAAAAATATGGAAAGGAAGTTCCATTGTGTTATGATTCTATCCTGCTTTATCATACTTATAATTACGTTATTTCTCTCACAATGTCTAATTGTTTTGTTTATGGTAGGTACTAATATATGGGTGGATTGGAAGAATTAATGTTTTAGTCATTCTGTTACATCACATTTATTTTATCGCAACAGATAATTTATAGTCGCGTTAGTATTTTTTATCTCAGTTCATAGTGAACCTTTTATTGGTGTTCATTTATGTAATTGTTTCAGTATCAGAGTTGATAAGGATTTAATTCATTTTCTACAGGAGCCATCACTTTCCTTTTATTCTTTCTGCAGCTGAAATCCATCATGCCTAAGTCTCCAGATTACAAAGTTGGTAAGTTCATTAAAGCCTGCTGGATTTTAATTTATTAATTTTTACCCAATTGCTTATTGTCTATTGCAAAAAAACATACGTTCGCATTATTTATTTTTGAGTTTAATATTGGAAAATCTTCAATGTTAAATGTAATTTATGAATATTTTCAGCTATCTCTTTGCAATAACTAATATTCTTTATTCAATAAAGTAATTTAATAGCTCATATTTTTATTTTATTTCAAGTCATTATATATTCCATTCAAAAAATAAATAAAATTGATAATAATGTCCTGAACTTTTCAGTTACGTAATTTGTATGCTTTGTTACTTGTAAATCTAGTTTTACAAAGCTGTAAATACATAATAAATAATCTATTATTCTAGTTATTCATAATAGAATTATTTATTAAGCAATTAAAT
This sequence comes from Rhaphigaster nebulosa, assembly GCA_948150685.1. Classification (NCBI taxonomy): domain Eukaryota; kingdom Metazoa; phylum Arthropoda; class Insecta; order Hemiptera; family Pentatomidae; genus Rhaphigaster; species Rhaphigaster nebulosa. The sequence continues at coordinate 153,384,072 of OX411308.1, read as the reverse complement.
CATAATGTTTTATTCGTAACAATAATGATACAATGGCTGATGTAAAGATATAAATGCACACACACAAACAAACAAACTTATACATACTATCGAACCTGTAAATAAAAAAAACTTGAAAAAAATTTATATTTATACTATAAGATATTTTATAAATAACTTGTTTTCATAAATGCAGTGACATACAAATGTGTGTAATACATGTTAAAAACAAATTACTGCACATTTTTTTGTATTAAAACATTTAATTAATTAATTAAGACACATACCATTATATATATATATATATATATATATATATATATATATATATATATATATATATATATATATATATATATATATATATATATATATATATAAAACCCCATGTATGTGCATACCATATATATATATATGGTATGCACATACATGGAAATATCTATACTTGGTAACTTTAAGTAGCTTTTATTGCCCATTATTTGATTTATAAATTTTATTTTTCAATATACAGAATTTGTTCTTCGACTAAAACTTCAAGATTCATGAAAAACAAGTATGTCTATCAAATTATATAAACTTTCCCGAGAATAAAAACATTTAAAAATTATTATTATTATACCCAATTTTTTACATTCATATTAATATCTTGATTAATAGACTTATTGCATAACAATTGCTGAATTTGAAAAGATTTTCAAGAATTAACTTTTCAATGACTTTTTCTTTTACAGCTGACATAAATTTAGCAGATTTTGGAAGGAAAGAGTTGATGCTGGCTGAACAAGAAATGCCTGGCCTAATGGCTTTAAGAAAAAAATACGGTCCAAGTAAACCTTTAAAAGGTGTGCGACTAGCTGGGTGCCTTCATATGACTATACAAACGGGTGTTTTAATTGAAACTCTTATTGAATTGGGTGCTGAGGTGAGAACATATAAATTTATTTCTTTTTGGATCGATAAATTTAAAGAGACAAAGACATTAAATGGAGAAGATATGAAGTTGTTTTTTTTGTAATTGTTTCATCAAACTATCACCATCATACTATCTATAAAGAAACCTGATTGTAATATGCTGCTCTAAACTGTGCTGTACTCTAAAAAATTAGGTTCCTATTTTCTTTAAAAAGTTCTTTATGTTGTCCAACCATAGTAATTGCCTCACAAAACTTCTTGTTCCATCTGGCTTACCTTAAACCAGTTTTTTGGTAGTTTTTCCAATCCTATCCTCTCCCTCCGCTCATTTTTCAGTAAAGTCTTCAATACCATATACACTCTTTAAAATCATTTTATGGATTTGACTTAGTACTTATTCTTTATATTCAAATAATTATAGGTCTCACAATTTTAATAGCATTCTCTGTAATGCAAATTTTTTCTGTAATTTCTTCCTACAATCTTGATGAAATTAAATGAAAAATAATCTTTAATGTGCAACATATTATCCTATAAGAATAAGTGAGTGGGCCTATTATTGTTGGATTCAAAACCTCTACTTTTTCTGCAACCTCACAGTTCTGCAACTTGGATGTGCCAAGAAATTAAAGATCTGCAGAAAACCTGTGATGCTGCCCGTAGACGCTTTAGACGTAAGAAGCTAGCAAAGGATTACCAAGCAAGCGTTTAGGGTGCTCCCCAATATGACACAAATAAGGATCCATTTTGCCAAATCTACCTACTTTCATGAAGCCTTTTTCTCAGCTCCTGATTCCAAATCAAAATGCTACTCCTTCCCAAACATTTCCTTTATGAACCTTCTAGATCCCTTCCCTCACTAGTCTTTCCAGTTTCACCTAACGACTTAAACTCATACTTTATGTTCGCTTCTTCTACCACCTTCCAATCCACCCTTTCTTGCTTTTCCTCTGGGATATCTTTTAACGATAAAGACTTTTATTTTTCCTATATTTCCCTCACTGACCTTTTATCAGCCGTAATGAAATCACATATGAATTTCACTGGTCCAAATGGCATCCCGTAAAATTAATAAAACTGTATGAATCTCCCTAAATCCTTCCAGTTATAGTTTTCATCTACAACTTCTCCCTCCATAATTCAATATTCCCAACCTCTTAGGAAAAATCCATTGTTCATCCAATAAATAAAAATCTAAACCCTTCTCCTCCTGACGATTTCCACCCAATTTCAATTCTATCCAACCTTTCAAAACCCCTAGAAAGACTAGTACAATCATAAATTTCCAATTCTCTAGAAGATTCCAATCAACTTGATTCTCTCCTGGCTTTTGATCTGGCTATTCCACACAATCTGCCCTAATTAAAATTACCAGCGATGTTCAGGTCGCTATAGATGATAAAAAATTGACTGTCCTTGCACTCCTTGACTTTTTTAAAGCCTTTGATTCCATAAACCATTCCATCCTTTTTTCCCAACTAAAACCATTATCCTTCAACTTGCCCAAGCATTAACCTTTCCAAATCAACCTTTGTCTTCCTATCTTACTCTATCCTTAGGAATTGCCCAGGGCTCCATCAAATCTTCTCTTTTTTCAGCTCCTATATTAATGACCTTCCCAAATCAATTCTTCATTGTTCCCATCACCTTTATGCCGATGACTCCCAATTTATCCTTTTTTCGTTCTGAACTATTAGTGGCATTTACCAAGATTCAAGAAGACCTAGATCGAATCAGCGCATTGGCAAACTTAAATGATTTAAGGTTAAGTACTTCTAAAACTCAGGCCATTGTCATTAGTTCCAAACCCCTTCTCAGATCCTATACCATCTTCTCTATCCTATACCTAAATGACCAACCCATCACTTTCTGATTCTCTGTTAAGAACTTAGGCTTAATCATTGACCTATCTCTCTCCTGGAACCACCATATTGCCCACATCTCCCAATGTTCGATTTTTACCCTTATCTCCTATCCAAATCCACATGTAGATTCATAGTATCCTCCCTCATATTTCCTCATTTTGACTATGGTTTTGTGGTGTACAGTGGCCTCATGGGAAGTCTCGGGAATAGACTGAAGAGAATTATGAATAGCGTATGAGATGTTCCCCCGTTTGACAGCACTACACCCAGTTAGGATGGCTCTTCTCCACCCTATGTCTGTAATCTCCTCCAATTTAAGTCCTCTATCCACTCCCTGTCCACAAGATCTCAGCCTTCTGATCTTTATACACCTTTCCATAGATCTGCATCGTTCCAACATTCCTTTATTACCCGTCCCGCTACTTTCTGGAATTCTCTCTCTCCTAAAATCCAACATGCCCCTTCTTTAGCCACTTTTAAAACCCTCATTTTACAATTCCTGCTCACAACCCAGTCAGGCTCTGGCTAACCATAGCATTTTGTTGTAATGCATCAGTTTCCATGTTTTATGTACAATTCATTTCATTGTTCATGTAGTTTGTTGTTTGATTTGTAAATTTGAAGGGATTCTTTTCTTTTTATTTATGAATGATTTTCTCTACAATGACATTAACAACTTGATAAGAAATTCAAATATGCTCTTTATGTTGTTAATTTTGTATGAATGTTTTGTAGATATTGATTCTCTTTCTTTATTAATTTTTTCTATGTGCTTATCTTATTATTTTTTTTTCTGTATCATATCACAATGTAAATTTATGTATATATATTTTTATTTTCACTATGAGATTTAAATAATTATTTAAACAATAAAGTTTTGTCAAACGGGTGAATGTAATTTGCTTTTCTCACTCTATTTTTTATTAGTACTCGTTTGTTTATATTGCTTCAAAGGAATTCTTTTTCTTTTATTATTTTTATATTATTTATGATTCTAATTTGTTTATTTCCATATTTGTTTATAGCCAGAATTATTATTTTTTATTTGTACTACATAGTTATTCTTAGTTAACTTCGTCCCAGAATAAAGTTTTCTTTCTATTCTATTCTATTAGTGAAAATTTGGTCTAGCTTTGTTTATATACAGAGACTAATTCATTGTGAATCAAATGCATCAACAAGTTAAAAGATAAATTAAATGAAAAAAAATGTGTATATGATGGATGAATTGTATATAAGAATAGCTATAAAAGACAGAATAGAATAACAGCAAGTAGAATTAATTCTGATAATAGCATGAGATTTATTAATCAATTCAGTCTCATCTTTAGCTAAAAATCTCTCAAATTTGCATTGTTTCAATCACCATTAATTTTCAACTTATTTTGTTTTTACATCTTTTTTTGCATTTATAAATATCTTATGAATTGGCCAGCTGTCCCTTAATACATGAACACTGTGATATTTACTATGAATGATAATTGTGATATTTATGAATGATATTTACGTCCCATAATAAATTTAAACCTAAATTTTGGATTTTCGGCACTTAAGTCTTTTTCAAAAATCGATGTCGATATATTTGTGAGGCGTGCATCTAATTTGATTTCTGACGGATTATTTTAACAAAAAATCTTTAATTGTTACATTATCACTGCAGTTTTCCATTCATTTGCATTTAAACGTCATTGTATAAGAAACTAATTACTTATTCCTTTCATACAGGTAAAAACGGTAGGATGGAAAATTGGCATTATCTCTTTTGAAAATATAAATAGCTCCTTGTCTCAAGCATTCACACTGTTCATGTATTTAGTTATAAGTGAATAATGCTTGTTATCTTTCTTGAAGATTGGGATACTTAATTTTTAATTAAAAATTAATTTAAAATATTATTTATTTAGTTTTATTTCAATTAATTATTTATAGTATCATCACATTATACAGGTGAGATGGTCCAGCTGTAATATTTTTAGTACCCAGGATCATGCTGCTGCTGCCATTGCAAAGAGAGGAATACCTGTATTTGCTTGGAAAGGAGAAACAGATGAAGAATATGTTTGGTGTATAGAACAAACTTTGGAAGGTTTCTCAAACAAAAAGGTAGGCTTTTTTTACTAAATTAACAATTTCAAAATAATTACAGTCAAATTTATAAACAACATTTATAATAAGTGTAATTTTTTTTATAAATGGGCAGGATTAGAATTTATTTTATATTGTGAACGTTTGAGCATGCGTCACTGACAAGGGGAGGGCACAGTCAATAAGTCACCAATTTCAATCAAATTTTTTTTTTTGGTTCTGCATCCAAAATATTGTACAAATGTGTCAGTGTTCGTTCCAATGGGCCCAAAGAGCCGAGAAAAAAAAAAAAAATGCGCTGAAATTACTTTATTTTTTATCTCGAGATTAAAAAATGATATCAACGTGGTTTTTCCACCAAAACATTTGTTTTTGAGTGTATATTAAAGGAAAATTACAAACTTAAAAAAATTATTGCTTTCTGGTCAAATAATATAAAAATAAATTGAAAACAAGTTTAGATTATTGGATAAACTGGCCTTATAGATTTTTTTACACCAAAAATTATGGCAGATTTCGATTCAGTGCTCCGCAAAACCTTCTTATTGAAAATATCATCGAAAACAAAAAATTTTTTTTTTAGTTTTGAGGGAGTTAAAATTTGTTTGCCACGAAATTACGTTTCGATTTAAAGGTCTGTATCTCATTTTTTTTAATTTATCATTATCAAAATGTTTAAATATAATAATTAAGTTTTATAGCGATTTCAAGCTTCTGTTGAATTATATGCAATGAAAACACTATTCTTCTATGGAGCGAAGTATATTAACAGAATTTTATTATTCAAAACTGTTGTCAGATTTGATTTTACCACTCTGAAAAACTCCTATAAACAAATTTTCGGACAAATCAAAAAATAAAAATTTTTTTACTAAAGATTTCGCCCAAATTCGGTACCTATCATATGTTTTCAAAGATTTAAAAATTGTCCATAAATCAGGAAATCTTTGAACGATTCTAACCAAATTGTGTTTTAGAGCCAACGTTGTCCGCAAAAAATCTCAATTTTGCAATCACATGTTTTTGCACAGACCTTCTAGATAATGCAATAGCTGTTTATATTAATGGTAAGAAGAAACTTCTGTCTTAACGAGTCCAAGAAAATCGAAATCGGATAAACTGAAAACAAGATATAGAGCTTCAATTCGAAATGTAATTTCGTGGCTTACAAATTTTGAATCCCCTCGAAATTGAAAAAAAAAAAAATTTTGTTTTCGATGATATTTTCAATGTAAAGGTTTTTCGGTAAACTGCATCAAAATCTGCCTCAAAATCACTCGAAATAAAAAATAAAGCTGTTTCAGCAAGTTTTATTTTTTTTTTCGGCCTCTAGGGCCCATTGGAACGAACACCGACACACTTGTCCAATATCTTTGGAGGTAGAATCTGATATGAAATTCAATATAAATTTTTAAATAGAATAAATTTCAATTAGCAATGTATAAAATTAACATATCCAGCCAAATTATCCTTGAAATACATTTAAGGTCAACAATATCTTCAACTATTAACATAAAATTAAAGAATTGGTAAACAAGTAAAATAAATTACAGAATTTCAGGAATTGTGTAGAACTTTGAACTGTTTTTCTCAAAACATAATAATTTTGACTTTTCATGACCAACATATTAGGTTGAAAAATAAGCCCTTTCAGTTTTTTCTGGAGAAAATAAATCTTTTCTTTCAACTTCATGATTCCGCAATTATAGAACATCTGAGACTTACTTGAAAAAATGTTCTTCTATTACTGTACAATGCTCTACCTACTCTTTGTTTGGGATATATTTTTTAAATCATATTCAAGCTTATTCAAATAATTTTTCATGTGGGGCCAGAGCCCCATATCTTACAATGATTATGAGGGATTCCGATTTATGATGCCCTTGAGATTGTTCAAATTAATCACTGCAATAATATAATCTCTGTGGGTTACTATTATTATTACTCTGGGTAATTATTATTATATCTCTGTAGGAAAAAAATGTTCGCGCCAAATTAACAAATAGGATGAAACTTTTACTTATAAATTACCAGTCCTTTCTCAGAATTTATTTCTTCTTGTATAAATCTAGTTTGAAAAGAAACAACTATATTAATGTTATTGCAAAAACTGACATTTCATATGACGCAATAGAGATAACTCTATTAGAAAATTGTTCATTATTTCATTACCAGAAATTTATAGATGCCTTCATTCCTGAAAAAAATGTATTAATGTATTGTAACAATATTTTATTATTTTAAGAATTTATGTTATAAATTTTCCAGCCATTAAATATGATCCTTGATGACGGCGGAGATTTAACCAATTTAGTGCATACTAAATATCCACATCTTTTACCTGGTATCAAAGGGTTAAGTGAAGAAACAACTACAGGAGTCCATAACTTATATCGGATGCATAAAGAAGGAAAACTCAAAGTTCCTGCTATTAATGTTAATGATTCAGTAACAAAGGCACGTGAAATTTTATTAATTTCTATATCTTTTAATACTGAATTTTAATTTATATTATTGTTTATTTTAAATCTATTTCAGAGCAAATTTGACAATTTATATGGATGCCGAGAATCATTGGTGGATGGCATCAAACGTGCTACCGACATAATGTTAGCTGGCAAGGTGAGTGTTGTTGCAGGTTACGGAGATGTGGGAAAAGGTTGTGCTCAATCATTGAGATCATTTGGAAGCAGAGTTCTGATTACTGAAATCGACCCAATTAATGCTCTTCAAGCTGCCATGGAAGGCTATGAGGTTACTATTTATTATATTATCTAGATTATAATAAGTGGTGGCTGATTGACTGTTAATGATTTGTAATTTTTATTTTTTCATGAGGACAAACTTGTCTGCACACTGCTTTAGCCCACCCTGAAGATGACCCTCTAAAAATAATTATATCCTCTAAGGCAGGGCTTGAAATTGATAATTAAAATAAATAAACAAAAATTAAATCCGATTGAAATTTTTATCTGGGATTATAAAAATCTGATTTTTATTGTGTGATAAATATCTGAAAAAATCATATCTTGGTCATTATTTCTGAGCAAGGATTTTTTAAATTTTATCTCATCTTAATTATATATAAATTTG